>OX183136.1:29138579-29462498 GCA_945261195.1 Cryptosula pallasiana | reverse complement strand
GCCCTGTGCAGTCCTATACTCTGCGGGATGCACTGAAATGTGACAATTTGAAGCAAAAAGAAATGTGAAAGAAATGTGAACATATAGTAATGTAAAATGTGCACCAACAGTAAGAAAAGAATCTGAAAAATTAGGCAACAAAGTTCTCGCAATGGTTTGGGAGTTACGCCCCAGCAAGCGTTTTTGAAGTGCCAGTATTAAACTGGCAACTCAATTCATCGTCAGCCAAAAATACAACATAGTTTAAACGCTGGCCGCACATACTAATCGAAACACCAACGAACTCGGCTCGTTGAGCTGATTACACTGGCATGTTTTTTTTTGAGTTTACTCCCAATGGTTTTGGATTTATGCCCCAGCAAGCGTTTTCGAAGTGTCAGTATTAGACTGGGAAGTCAATTTTTCTACTCAAAATATAAATTTGCATAACTGTTGGTCGCGCAAACTGATCACCCCATTGAACTTGGCTGGTTGAGCTGCGTGCACTGGCTCGTTTTTTTTTTAGTTTGCTTGCAATGGTTTTGGAGTTACGCACCAGCTAGCGTTTTTGAAGTGTCCGTAAGTAGTAATAAGGGAGCAGATCTCTGTCATGGAGTCTAAGGATTAAAAGGTTCTCCTCGTTCCAGGTGAACTTGAAGTACGCCCTTGTTACCATGCGAACCTGTGAGGTGCGTTTTTGTGTGCACTAGTTGTTTAGAATGAATGTAGTTTTATGGTGTTGAATGTCAATTTGGACGATGGTTTGTATGTTATGTGCATTTGTTGGACGTTTGGGAGGTGCTCCTGGTGCATTGTTTGGGTGCCTGGTGCCTGATGTGCCTTTTTTTGTGCACCAGGTGTTTTGTAATTAGTTGTGTTGGGTGAGGTACCTTTTTGTGCGAACCGGGTGTTTTAACTTTTTGTGTTGTATTTAGTTGGGCATGGGTTTATATTGCGATTTTTTATGTCATTAGATTATGAGGTTGATTGATTTATAAACGTGTAGGTTTATACTGAGTTTTGTATTGTGATTTTGATTGTTGTATTAACGTTGTATAGTTATTGGTATAGTTTTATTACTACGATGACGACGACGACGACGACGACGACGACGACGACGACGACGACGACGACGACGACGACGACGACGACGACGACGACGACGACGACGACGACGACGACGACGACGACGACGACGACGACGACGACGACGACGACGACGACGACGACGACGACGACGACGACGACGACGACGACGATGACGGTGATGGTGATGATGATGGTGATGATGATGTTAGATTGGGAGCTTTGAGTATTGTATAGGTTCCAGGTGTACTTAAAGTATGCCCCAGTTACAATGAGAACCTGTGAGGTACCTTTTTGTGTGCACCTGTTGTTTAGAATGTATGGAATTTATAGTGTAGAATGTAGATTTAGACAATGGTTTGTATGTTATGTGCTGTGTTGGAAGTTCTCCTGGTCCATTGGGTGGCTGAGGTGCCTTTTTGTGTGCACCAGGTGCTTAGAATTATTTGTGTTGGATGAGGTACAATTTTGTGTGCACCAAGTGTTTAGAATGTATGGAATTTTATATTGTGAAATGTAGATTCAGACATTGGGTATGTAATCGTATATGCCTTTTTGTGTGCACCAGGTGTTTAGAATTTTTTTGTTTTCTGAGGTACCTTTTCATTATTTTCTATGGATTCCAAAATTAGTATGAAATCCAAAAGTTCGTACTAACACTCAATCAAAGAGGGTATAGACTATCTTCTTTGACTCCCAGTCAAATAGTTCTTTACATTTAAAGGCGTGAAAATATTCACAATGGTTGCTTGCGAAATTTTTATATCTAGCCCTAAATCATCGTTTTCCTACAAATTATGAAACCGATGAGAATAATTTTTCAACGAGTAGCTTTAAACCCGTTGTCAAGTCTACGAACAAAATAGAGCAATGTCAATGGTGAATACGTCAATAACAACAATCTTGCCTATCGTTGTCTTCTCCCATGTCTTTGATTGCAAGAGAATTATTGGACTTTGGTCGATGGTGTCTTATTGCGTTGTTATGGATTCCCCAACTGATTTTGGAATCCCTAGAAAATATTAATGTCTAAAAAACAACTAGAATTAGAAGAATGATTAACATTCCACGGATAACAGAGAACTATAAAAGCAGCGTCTTTTTCAGACTGAAACCATCCTCTCAAAGACCAGAATTTTAAAGACCAACATCTACTAGAGCTACTGGATCTTCAGTGAAGGGTAAGTTTTAATAAAAATTATGATTATAAAACAGTGGCGAGCTCAACTGCTAGCGCTGGAGATGGGAAATCTCCTAGAATCTATAGTGAATTGCCCTCAAGACTTTACAGTCGATGCTGATAAATATGGATTTTATCTGATGCAACTAGATTCTATTATTATTGTTATTATTTAGGGTACATGGGATCAGGGGCGTTTTGAGTTAAAAATTCAACCCCCTAACAAAATATAACCGCGCGAAGTGCGGAAAATTTTTTGTTAGGGGGTTGGAGGAATTTGTTAGGGGGTTGCCTGTTAGGGGGTTCACCATGAATGTTAGGGGGTCGAGTTTTGTTAATGTCATACTATATTATTATTTAATAGCTAATCATTATTCTTTTTTTAATTTTTGTAGTTTATTAATGATGATGATAATAATAATTACTATTATTATTTTATTATTTATATATGTGTTTTTTTATTATTTTGATTATTTATTGTTATTATTATTATTTTTATTTATTATTATTATAATAATAACAAATAATAATATAATTTGACTGCTTCAAATTATTATTATTAACTGTTATTTATAACAATTATTATAAATAATAATAATCATCATCATAATAATTATTATAATATAATAATAATAATTATTTTAATTAATTAATAACAATCAAATGGTTATAAATAATAGTAGTAGTGAAGTGGGGGAAAATCCAATCGTAATTAATTATAATAATAGTTACAGTAGTAGTAATAATAATTTTAACCACCAAGCCACATACAGACAGTTGTTAGTTGTTGCATAGCAGCTTTATTTGCGTGTTGTTTAATAATGTAAAGAAACATTTCTTTATGGTAGAGCTTTTATCCAAAAGCACGAATATTCATTTATTTGATTGGTCAACCATATGTTCATGAGCCAATGATGTACCTTGTTAGTTTTTTGATAACTTCATTGTTTTATCACAAGGGTGGGTCAATGTCAATCCACAAAAAAGTAAAAGCATGTAGTTGGGCTAGGTCTATGTTTCATGTTGTAATGCTAAGATAACTCCAAACAATCATTAGAAGAAAAACCAATCCCCGCAAACCAAAACAATACCCGACAAATTCGACCCCCTAACGTTAGGGGGTTGGGAGTTGTACCCCCGACTGTTCGGGGGGTCGGGGGTACTCAATACGCCTCTGCATGGGATAGATTTTATTTTGTGCTGGAGATGATGTATCGCTTTAAATCTAAGATGGATTGCTCTCAAGACTTTACAGTCTGTGCTGACAAATACAAATTTATTTGAGGCAATTGGTTTCCATTATTATTACTTATCATATACAAGTTAGGATTTATTTGTGCTAGAGTTATTGGGTAAATAACATCATGTCTATCTACTGATTTTATAAATAGATAAACGTATCTGTGTTTAAATAACATAAGAATGAGAGTAAACCCCTGGGATTAAAGTGGTAATCCTTTTTTAGCGCAACTAGTTGAGTATTTCAAATAGTATTAAATAATTTTTTTACTTTTAGGAGGGGTAATGAAGATAAAAGAGGATAGTGATGTAGGAATACAGGTGAACTGGGATTGAATCATGAGAAATCGCATTGGGTTCGAAATTCCAGACTGTGAATACAATGATGAAACGGAGATTGAACTTGAAAAGACTTGTGAAGAGAAATTAGTTGCTCAAGTTTCACCATCCAATGAGGTAAGCATTAATAAATGATTATTTTACTCTCTCTCATTTGCAACAACTAGTTTTTAGCTATTTATAACTGAACAAAATAAGTAACTTTTGGTTATTCATTTTTTTTAGATGGTTATCAAAATGAATAACACAGAACTCTCCTTCTGAAGTAACAATAGATTTTTGTATTTTGTAGTCATGATGCCTCCTTTAAACTCTCATTTGGATCAAAACACAGTGGCGGTAAAGATTTTAAAGATTCCAGACAAGATCATATCAAAGTAATTGCTGATGACTATAGGAACAACATCTATTACAGCAGCAACTAGGATTCTTGGAAATCATAAGGTAAGCATTAATAAATAATTATTTTCTCTCTCTCTCATTTGCAACAACTAGATTTCAACTATTTATAACTGAAAAAAAAATAAGTTAATTTTTGTTATTTATTTCTTTCAGAATGGTTATCAAAATGAATAACTCAGAAATCTCCTTCTCAACTCACAACCCCTACAGCTCCAATAGTTGTTGCTGAAAAATCATCTTCGTCGTGTCTATGAACATGATTATGTATGGAAACAGCTTAAATTTTCTTGTAACAAAACTATACCAATAACTATACAAAATACAACACAAAAAAATTAAAACACCTGGTGCACACAAAAAGGTACCTCAGACAACAAATAGATTATAAACACCTGGTGCACACAAAAAGGCATATACGATTACACACCCAATGTCTAAATCTACATTCCACTTTATAAAATTCCATACATTCTAAGCACCTGGTGCACACAAACATGTACCTCATCCAACACAAATAATTCTAAACACCTGGTGCACACAAAAAGGTACCTCAGACACCCAATGGACCAGAAGAACCTCCAACACAGCACATAACAAACAAACCATTGTCTAAATCTACATTCTAGACTATAAATTCCATACATTCTAAACAACTGGCGCACACAAAAAATTACCTCACAGGTTCTCATGGTAACTGGGGCATACTTTAAGTACATCTGGAACCTATGCAATACTCAAAGCCCCAATCTAACATCATCATTGTATAAACCCGTGTTTAAATACGTACATGTATCTATGAACACGATTATGTATGAAGAAAACAGCTTAAGTTTTCTTGCAATAAAACTATACCAATAACTATGCAACGTTAATATAACAATCAAAATCACAATACAAAATAGACCTACAAATTCATAAACCAATCAACTTCATAATCTAACAACATAAAAAAATTCAATATAAACCCCCTGCCCAACTAAATACAACACAAAAAAATAAAACACTCGGTGAGCACAAAAAGGTACCTCACCCAACACAGCTAATTACAAAACACCTGGTGCACACAAAAAGGCACCTCACAGGTTCGCATGGTAACAGGGGTGTACTTCAAGTACACCTGGAACCAGGAGAACCTTCTAATCCTTAGACTCCATGACAGAGATCTGCTCCCTTATTACTATTTCCGAATTAGACTGGCAACTCAATTCATTGTCTGCCAAAAAGACATAAAACTTTGATCGTCGGCCAAAAAGATTGATCGAAAACACCAACGAACTCGGCTCGTTGAGCTGATTACACTGACATCTTTTTTTGGAGTTTGCTCACCATTGTTTTGGAGCTACTCCCCAGGAAGCATTTTTGAAGTGTCAGTAATAGACTAGCAACTCAATTCATTGTCTGCCCAAAGTACAAAAATTCATAACTGTCGGTAGCACAGACTACTCCAAAACACCATCGAACTTGGCTTGTCGAGCTGATTACACTGGCATGTGTTTTTTTTAGTTTGTCCTGTAAGAGACATGTGAAAATCCTTGGAATATTTATAAGTTTGTGTGTTTGATATAATTTGTTAAGTGGATGTGAGCGCTGTTCATAATAAATGTATAATGAGTTATACTAGTGAAATGTGCAAATATTGTAAAAGTCTTAAAATTCGTTTTTTGGTTGTTTGTTGTGTGAGAATTAGTAAAAGTCTACTTTTTATAGTGTTCGGACAGCGACCCAGACAGTCATGATTGTTGAATTAATATTGTCAGGTTACTAATTTGTATGTGATCTCAAATTTTTGTATTATTTAGTGAAACTTATTTTGTTACTATTGTGATTTAGATTCCGATTCGAATATGTGATTTGGTTGTAACAATGTTTTTATTCGTGAAGTTGGGTTTGAACCAGGGTTAATACATTTGTTTTGACTTGGAATCTAATTAGTAATTTGTTCAATTTAAACAGATGTGCATATATATACAATATCAAAAAACGGAAATAAAACAAGATGTTAGTAAGTTGGTGTTATATTACTAATAGTTTCGTACTCTGAAAGAGCACTCATCAGATAAAATCATCAATTATGGAGAAGACTAATAAAAATTTGCACATAGAGGGGAGTTACATGGTAAAAGCTTTACTTGAATGAGAATGGAAATAAAACACGATGTTAGTGAGTTGGTGTTATATAGCAGATAGGTTTATGCGTATAATTGTACACTTTTCAGATAAAACTGTAGAGACATTATTGGAATCTCGTGCTGATAGCTAAGGTGTTGTAATAAGCTAAGTAATCTCCTGGCTTTTGTAGTTTGACAATAGATACACTATTTGTTGGCGTGTCTACAAGTTGTTACAAGGTCATTTATATTGTTGATCAAAGCCATATCTGGTTATATATATATGAGAATGGAGATGAAACAAAATGTAACTAAGTTGGTGTTATATTACTTATAGTTTTGTACTCTGAAAAAGCACTCATCAGATAAAACCATCAATTATGAAGAAGACTAAAAACAGTTGCACATAGAGGTAAAATGAATGGTGAAACTTTAAGAATGGAAATGAAACAATATGCAACTAAGTTGGTGTATAACTACTAGGTTACAGGTTAGCTCACCTAGGTTCAAGCACTTTCTGGCAGATGTGCAACAGACACTGATAGATGCATGTATGTGTGTGTGCGTACGTGCGGGTGGGTGCGTGCATGCGTGTGTGTGTGTTAAGTGCTGGTCACAGACAATCAGAGCACTCAATGGCCACGAGTCTAGAGCTGGTATAGGATCAAGAAAAGCAGTAATTTAGTTTTGCAATAAAACTTACTACTAATAGTTTCATACAAGAGTAATCATCAGGTATATGGTTAAAACAATGGTAAAATCATAATGCATGTGGGTTTAATACAAAACATGAAAGTATGAAGATAATATATGGATTTAAAAGATGGACTGATAGCAATGATAGTTGCTTAGCTATCTGGCTGTCTATTGTTATGACACTTTGCCAATAAGGTGTTTAGCTGCATGTCTGCATGCAGTGACAAACTCATTTCCTTTGTGCAATGTGGCCAGCAAGGATTTGGAGATTATATAGTCTTTATCGATAGCACACAGACTGCATTTCTTTGAAGAGGTGTTTTAAGATATGGCCTGTTGCACTATCCTCCACTTTATGTCATATGCAATCTTTAAGTAATATTTAAGCTAGACATACTTGCTGAGCTCTGTGGAGTTGCATTTACTGGCGTATTGAAACATATTTTTTGCGGTTTGTGAAGCGAGTTTTAAATACTGTTTCAGTTAATCCTATTTATAATAGTATACTTGTACAAGAACCGATCTTTCTGAATTTTGGTGTCACAGAGTGTTTGTACCTTCATGTAAAATATGCACTAGCGCTACTAATAATTCACCTGGCACAATAATTAATAATGATTATGAAGTACATGTGTCATTTTCAAATATTGAGAATCTGAGGAAAATAAAATAACCATTGTATCTTATCAACCTTTCAAAAGGTTCAAAGTAAAAGACGCAGTCTCTTTTCATAATTTTGAGATGCATTGCCATTGTAGAGGATTCCATTTGAGTTGAAAAAAATCCGATTATGCCTATTATCTCCAAGCAATGCTCGTGCTTTCAACAATAAATATCTAAAGTTTTCACTCAACAACACTGTCATCAGTTATACATCGGTGAATTTTGAGGTATTTATGTCATTTGCCATTTTACAGATATTCGATCCTTCTGCCAAAGTGATCACCCAAATTTAAATAAAAATATATACTCACTTGACAAAACAAAACATGTGGTGTCCACCAAAACAAGCAATGTCCTTATAAAACTGAATGATTCAATAAAATACAAGTTCAGCATCATCCACACATTTTTGAAATCTTCATTTTTTTGAATCTGAAAAAGGTGTCAACTCATCTTCGCTACAAAAAAACCTTCAGAACAAAGCTCCTCCAAAAGTCTACACGGTCAAAGAGTGACAAACCCGTAATACAATACAAAGTGATATATTTTTTCAGTAAGGATCTAAACGCTCCAGAATAGTTTAGGCGAAGAGCGGCGGCATGAAAACTTAGGAGTAAAATCAGCTAATGAAATGAATCGGTTGAAACTGTTTTTTCTACTCATATTTCTTTCATCCTAAAGTTCTTAATGACTTTGTTCTTTGCTTGTATTTTTCTTTATTCATCAGTGATGCCTGATGTCCTATAGTCAAGCTCAAGTGTGTTAGGATAGTTATTCGCTATACTCATAAATCTCTCCTCCAATCATTTGGTTCAAAATCAACCATTTTATAAAGTACTGGAGAATAGATTATTGAGTTCAATATTGGAAATAAATTCTTCGACAGAGACATTGGTTCCAAATCACTTCTTAAAAGTTGCAAAAATGTCTCAATCCATCCATCATTCAAAGACATTTCCATTTTAACTTCTTTTTAAAACTGTTCTTCTATCCACTCAGACGATTGCTTCAAATAGTTTTCTATTGATCAGCATTACGCCATCAAGCATTTCCACATGTATTTTGAATATCAAGAATTATGTGTTACCATGTGAACAGTGCCAGTTCAATAGTGATAGGTTTATAGCTTACCTGTAATAACTTTGACCAGTTCTTTGAAAATTTCAGCCAGATAAGTCTTTGGTCCTATAGAGTTGGGAGCCTCCTTGCAAGCAAAATTTTTAAAACATGGCATGTTTGTAGTTGTTCCTCGGGGCTATTAAAACGAATGAAGAATTGGTAAATGTTTGTGGAATATTTTATTTTTGATTTTTTTCAAAATGTGACATAATAATTTTCTAATGGAAAAAACGTTTTGAAGTCAACTATTACGTTTATTGGTTACAAACAAAATTAGCTCCAATAAAACTGGTGCACAAAGAAGTACCTTTTAGGTTCTCATGTTAACTGGTGTCAACAAAAAGGCATTCAGAACCAGGATAACCTTCGTGTCCTTAGACACCATGACAGAGATGTGCTCCTACATTACTACTGATGACATTAAAAAAATACTATTAATAATAATTTTGATAATAATAATAATAATAATATAGTACCAGTATTATTAATAACAATTGTGATGATAACAAAAATACTATCAATCATAATTTTAATAATAATAATAAGTTTTCATGGAATGTTCAAGTATGATGGTTGCCGGTTGCATACTGGACCCTTTACAACCTCATTTCGAGTTCTTATGGGAATTTTTTTGCAGTTCAACCTAATGAAGATGATGGCGGCACGGAGGACCTACAAGAGTGAAAAATAATTTCATGTTTATCAACCTCGTTTGCACATTGAATATCATCACTTTTATTTGTTTTTAATATTGTCTATTAAGATCTTTTGCATGATTCACTATGATTTTAGTGTTTGATAGCATTTAATTTTTGTTGCTGGTTGATTAGTTTTTGGGAGAAATTTATCATTATCATACATCAATCATGTCTTTTACATGCTCCAAAAAGTTTCCATTTCTCACCAATACTTTTTCTATATTGTTCTTATCATCATTTCTTTGTCCTCTAAGGGCGCAACACATTTTTTTTCCAGTTTTTCTTTTTTCTCTTGCAGTTTCTTGCTCTTCCATTTACTGTAATTGTGACTTGATGAAATATATCTTTCTCTCTTATTCATCAGAGCAAAAATGAGCAGCTTGGAAATCAGCAAACACGCTCCTTCCATGGTATGTCACCTCTTTTCCAATATTCGATATCCCCAGGGCAAAAAAACAAACATCCTACACAGTTGCCAAATTTTAGTTTCAAAACTCGCTTCAGAAAACAGTTGTAAATCAAGATGAGCTTTACTATCCCACTGTTGAAAGGTTTGGTACCCAATCAACTCTGGCCAATAGGATTGCATCAGAGTAATCACTCGTTATGCCCAATGGAAAATTTTCTGCTCTTATACCCCATTCCAGCTGCTGTTTTAGCTCCTTGAACAATAACTTTTTGAGGATGGTGATATTTTGTAGTCCATCTCTGGTTAGTCTCCTCATTTAGTACTCCCTGCTATGATTTTGGAATCCTTTTGTGAACCCGCAAAAATAGAAAACTTTCCACGTGTTCTCAAACAGATTGATTGTCTTCAGTCTTCTATATACGTTACTACCCTTTGCAAAATTCATTGATCTCTATTGACATATCCTATTTTGTAAAACCCTGCTTTAACCATGTTATCACCCGACAATCAACCTTTATGTGACCAGTTGATGAAAAAAGATATTTTTGGATAATGAGACATTGCATTTCAAATTGATCAGTTACATAGACTTAGTGGTGTATAAGGCAGATATTCCCGATTTTAGCTAGAGGTACAATGGAGGAATCAATATATTTTGAATATTAGACAGGAATCTCAATAGTTAGTTAAAATTATAATTTTGACTTTTGTTTCTACACTTTCTAAGTTTATTATGCACTTTTTAGCAGGAATTCATTAATGGCATCACTTTAATGTTGATTGAATTTAGCCAGTATAGGACATCGTTGGTCTCTGAAAAGGCCTTAATTTCATCATTCAAGTAAAGTAGAAGAATCCTCCACTAAAAATTATAAAGGCATGCCTTCCATTAAATTTTATAGCTTCTGAGGGCTGATCATGGGTCAGAGAACAAGGGTTTTACTGTTGCAACCCACTTAATGTGATTCAACAGCCGCTTTCTTCCACTATACATCCATGTTGAAGGAACTATTCAAGTGAATTTGAGCATATAGAAAAAATTGACTTTTTCCTAAGCATCCAGAACTAGTCAATTTACAGTTTAGTGTCGGGATTGCAGTAATAGTTGCCTTTTAATTGCTTGTAGTTCAAACAAAACCAACATAAGCCATTCTTTATTTGAATAGGGTAGCTCATTTCCTAGCCGTTTTAAACTCTGCCAGTTTTTTACTTGCTTCTTAGTACTTGCTTTTTCTCCAGTCTCTTGTGGCAAGGAATAGTAGTTGTTGATTCTGGCAGAACTTGAGTCTTCTAGTGTATCTGCTTTTTTGAAAAGGGTGCCTGACAGTTGTTGTCAGCATTGACATTTTCCTTCTTTTGAATGATTAAGACTAGTACACTGATGAAGAAGTTGCAATGTAGTCCTAGAAGAAAAGCATATCTAGGCTCCATCCTCATTAACTTTGACTACTCTTTCCTACATACTACCTAAACCTGAACAGCTAGGTCCTGGCCTCCTGCCAAGTTATAAACAAGGACAGGAACTACCCGGTGAGAGGTGTGCTCTCTATACTTAATTTTGGAGAAAAATAACCTAAAATCCGAATTAATTGATAGGACGATTTTATGCAACTTTTCAACCGAGCCCTTAACCAAGCTAAATTGCATTCAGTTGGAACCACAAAGTAGGTCATCACTCTATTTCTAGTGATATTTATCATTTACCATAAAAAGGATAACTCCATTAAGTACTGTAGTGGATTTTGGGGGGCCAACCAAATGTCCACCAACAACACCTCACTCCAGAGGTCAACTTCCAAACAAAAGAGTATATCAACTCCACAGCTGTATTCAGAGCCCACAACTCAAATGCACAACTCAATGTCTCAATGAGTATATCATAATGTATTATACAATCACAACCCAGTGTAGTATAAGACCGGCAATGTATTATGCTGCTTGGTACAATCACAAGCAGAATCCCAATACAAGTACAATGAATGGTGAGCAGTCTCTGCCTTTTATAGGCAGAATAGGAGAAAAAATATGCCCAAATAAGGGGGCAAAAAATCAACAGTAACAGGAAGTAATCGTATGAATAAAAAGTCAAGGTTATAATAACCACCATGCAGTATTGGCTAGGGTAAGGTTAAATGTACAAGACGCCCAGAAGTAAGGGGCGGAGCTTCTCAGTCAATAATGCTGAATCATGGTGGTGCAATAGGTAGCTCAAGCTCCTGGCTGTTATGGCTTGTGCTCCCTGTCTTTGGTCCATCCGGTGGTAGCTAATCTGCAAAGTCGGGCTCCTGCATCTTCTGTACTATTTTGGGTTCACAGGCTATAGCCCTTCTTCCTTCATGGACCCTGTATAGGGTCGATAGTGACACTGCATGGCCGGTAGTGTATGTTGTAGGGCCAGTAGTGACTGCTGCAGGGCTGGCAGCGACTGCTGCAGGGCCGGCAGTGAATGCTGCAGGGCCGGCAGTGAATGCTGCAGGGCCGGTAGTGACACTGCAGGGCCGGTAGTGCATGCTGCAGGGCCGGTAGTGAATGCTCCAGGGCCGGTAGTGCTTCTGCAGGGCCGGTAGTGCTTCTGCAGGGCCGGTGGTGCTTCTACCAGTTCTCTTACATGTTTTCTGGCTGTGCCAGACTCAGTTTAGGCATGCCTGACACCCAGCATTTGTCAGGCGACCTTGCGCACAGAGAGTGGTCATGAAAATCCACCACAGTACTATGGGATAAACATAAGGAGATACCATAGAGACAGGAAGATTTAACTGGAAAGCTGGAGTTCATGCCAAAGAGCAATTCTACTAATGAGAAGTTGCCTAGACTGACAATGGTTATTGGATAGTTTTCAAATGCATGCATTTAATATAATCAGAAGTGTATGGATATTGTTTTGTTCAGTTATGTGTTGGACTTTGGAGAGAATATATGCAGATACTTTTACATCGCATCAACCACTTAAATATCAAAATTGTCTGTTCGGTGTGTTCCATTGCTTAGTATGGTCCCGACTAAGTTGTGTTAGCACCAAGAGAGTGACTCAGACAATAGCAATGTCAAGGAGACCGAGATATAGACTGCTTGAGACTGAACCAGGAATCCATTTGGTAGTGTCGGAGCAGAACTATCGTGCAGATATTGAATTTTTGCGACTGTAAAACAGTGGGATTGTGGCGGTTGTCTTTAAAGGCTATTTGGGTTCTGCTGCTACTAAATTACCCTCATTCTGTAGCACCCCCTTTCTCCAAGCGCAAGTTGTGCGTCGTCATAAGTATATTAAAATAAATTACAACATCCACACACACAGAAAAAAGTGGAACATTTGGGATTAAACAGGTGATTAAACAGTATAATGATTAATATAAGAGTATAATCCGGCATCATTAGGGGTGATATCTGGTATTTCAGTAGAAAATTTGCGAGTGTTTGCTGGAAAGAGTAATTAAGGATTAAAATCAGACAATAACTTTGCCAGAAATTGTGGGTAGGTCAATAAATCACTCGCAGGGGATTAAACTCTGGTTTTAATCAGCTAGTAAGAACTTTACTCCTCAAGCAATTACAATGTGGTTCTACAGTGTTGTTTTTCTATAAGTTCTTAATTGTTAGCTTTACTGACCCAGTAAGAACTTCAATCCCGTAATGATTGAACTCTGGTTCTTATCTTCAAGTTGGATTTTACTCCTAATATGATTAAAGTGGAGAAAAGCCTTGGCATTTATAGTATGATTACCTAATAGCAAGTGGGGGTATCAATGATCGCCTAAGCATACAGTCTTATTGTCCCTGAATAGGCTATTATTTTCCCGCTTTAATCATTAACAAAGAGAGCACACGAGGATGATGAAGGCTTACACAGCTGTCTCAAAACTCTAAGTTAATGATGACACAGAAGCAGGTAAATAAGATATACTATGAATACACAATTGTTTGTGTATTGATTAGTAACTAAGTTAAAATACTAAACTGAACAAATGATGTTGAATGTTGTTTAGTAACTAAATGGTTGTTTTCTTTTTTGTCACATTCAAAACTTTTGAACTTGAAGTGGCTGCAAATAAAAACTGCTACTATATCATAATTCTGCATTTTACAACAGTCACCAACTAAAGATGTCCTTCTTTAAACGGAAATTGAATATACATGAAGTCAAGAGCTCACAGATGATGAACAAACAGCTGTGATGTTGCCCAATCTTCATTTTCAACTTCTGAAGGTTTGTTGGATTCGCTTTATTTTTCATTTTGGGATACCTTCTTATTGTAAAATGTGCCTAATGATGTCACTCTTATTTTAGGAGCTTGAATATCAAAATCAGCCATCATCTCTCAGTTTCAACTTAGAATCTATTGCATGAACGCGGAGTGTACCCCAGTGGATCTATGTCCTAATAGACTATACTATACTAATCATCATTCAATCGAGACAGTTATTTTTATCAATTTTTTTTCTATCTTCTTAGTTGGTTTTATGTTGTAATCGCTGTATTTCCTTTTTAATGGTGTTGTACTGATCTCAGTTTCCTTGTTCAATACAAGTTGCCATTACATTCTGAAATAAGCTTTGTCATTTTCTACCAGCTAGATTCAATACAAAATAATTACCTCCAACTCAAATCGCTTCCAATCATTAATCGCTCTCAAAGAAAAGCCGTACAGACATAGCACTCAAGGAAGATTAATACTGATCCTAAGTTTAATCAACGCTCCAAATACAATCATCATGCGATTAACAATATGCATATACAGTGATCAGAAATGCTCTTGTTTTTAATCCTTGGGAGACTAACTCAATCCAAATTTTAATCCTAAAGTGATTGAATACGGACCATTAACCAATGCATTGGCTGTGGTAATAAATCACTCCCTGTTTAATCACATTTCAATCGCTCAGGTGATTACGTTCGTGGATAGTAAGAATTGATTGAAATAGGATTAAAACTCCTCCACGTTTTTCTGTGTGTGCAGATGCTAAAAGCAAATGTAGGGAATAATGGTGGATATTGGAGTTTTTCAGTGTAGGGGCTATGCATCAGTCACTAGTCATTTCCAACAAGGACAGCTGCTAACTGCTTGCTAACAAACTATAGATTGCAAGTAAAACTTGGTAAAAACCTGGTTGACAATTGTGAATAATAAAAAAGTTGGTGTGCCCAACAAGTAAGCGGTGGCATTTAAGGCGACCCGAGCTACCACACAGACAAGTAACTAACTCCGTTATGTTATGGTAGATTTGGGCAAAATCATCAATTTTTAGTGCTTGTATGAATGACAGCAGTTTGGCTCAGCTTATGAACTATTACGTTGAATGCTATATGTTGCCAAAATGCCAAAAATATGAAACGCTTTTGATATGTTAGTAACAATTACATTTTTGCAGCCAAACTTGTCATTGTAGCTTCGCATTTCAGTTTGTTACCATAGCAATAAAATTTGTTTTCTGACCCTTAGATTTTAATTTCCTACGTTTGTTATTATTTTGATTATGCTCTCAACTAAATTTTCTATGCGCACAGTTAGGGGTTATATTGTAGAGGCATTCACTGAAGTATTCAGCTTATGTACAACTGTGTTAGTGAAAGAAGTTATCCCTGTACAAGCGTGGATGGTTTATTTCTAGTGCAGTGCAGTTTAGATTTACTAGGAATTGAGTTGTCAGCTTCTTTAACCAAGTCAACCAAGAATCCAAGTTAATTCGCCCAAAACCTGAATCAACTCTACCTCAAACTCAACTTCAGACTCAACTGTGACCTCAACCAACCACCAAGTTCTGCTGTCAACTGACACCAGATGTAATGATAGCAACCTGCGAGACACACTATATGATGGCGCAAGTTAGCCAAACTTGTAAATACCTTAAATGACAAAAATGCAGAATATAGGCAATCACAAGCACAGCTAAGTGACAAACAACTATAACATCATTTTACCCTACTTATATAGAGTCAGGGGCCTGTTGAACCGATAACGTTCTGTTGGCTCTAGAGATGCATGCACATTATATACCTGTGTGAGTAGTTTTCCTGAGGCACTTCCTTATTTGTCTATTCTCTATAACCTCCTTAGTAAATTTTACCTATATTTGTACCTGTTCCAGCTTCTTGGAGTTAAAAACTTTGAAAAAGCAGTATCTCTAAAGAGCGACAAATTTAGTGGAATATTAGCCTATGTAAGGTTTCTGTCGGGATAGAGGGGTATCTAGGGACTTGAAACATGGAGAGTGCCAGAAAATCTCCTAGA
This sequence comes from Cryptosula pallasiana, assembly GCA_945261195.1. Lineage (NCBI taxonomy): Eukaryota > Metazoa > Bryozoa > Gymnolaemata > Cheilostomatida > Cryptosulidae > Cryptosula > Cryptosula pallasiana. Next base: position 29,446,353 of record OX183136.1, on the reverse strand, counting down.
GGCATACATTGGTGACTAAAAGGTGTAGAAATAAGTGTCGTGGTGAGAAAGGGAGGGTAACATGCTACTAGGGCAGGTATACATTTATTTAAGTGGCTGCATAAGAGTGAAGGGTTTCAGAGGGCAGGAGAGAAACAAGTGATGCACTCTGGGAAGATGGGATATTGGTCTTAAGAAAGTTGGGTATGGAATCAGCTTCGGGAAAGGGTTTATGGGGAAAGAAATGGAAGTCCACTTTGTATACTCAAATTTACTATTCTTGTAACATGTTTTATTATCAAGCTCAGTTCCCCATTACATCCTATGCTGCATTCTGCCACACCCGAAATTATGAACGAAATGAAAATTGCTTGTCCTTGCCAACTTAATTTCTTAGCTCTGTCACAATGTGTTGTCCTCACTGTTGGTTGTGCTACTCTTAATATTTGGTGTGCTACCCTTACTATGCAGGGCTAGTTTGTGCACACGTAAACCAGTGATATCACAGCATTGAAGCTGCATTCACCGAAGTAATGAAACTGAGACTGAGACCTACAAGTGAACAGTAAAACTTACACACATATCAGCTAAATGTTGGAAAGATTGCTATATAGAGTTGATTTTTTGTAAAATTGATGTCATCTTTCTTTTAATTAATTAATCAACACTCACGGCAGTGTTGCCTGATTTTTTGTTGTAATGAAGAAATCATGATATCACTTACCTTAAGATTTATTGATACACTGTATTTATTCAATTTGACTGAAAAACAATTAATATTTATAGAACATTTGCAAAAACAAAGTGATAGTATGGCTGAGTGAATTGTGATGAATTGTGATATGGTGATGATAAGGAAATATCAAATGGCTGAGATTTGTTTTCTGTTACTTCTATGAGTTCCCATCCGTACCCCTCATTTCCTGCCATAGTTTACTTTTTCCCGCCATGTCCCTTTTCTATGGCTTTGTAGTAAATACTGGCCTCCCTTGCCGCAGAATACCAATGACCTCAAGTATGCTGACCACACAACTATGGAAGATGACTACAGCATCAGGCCAATCTATCACAGCACAAACACTTGGCTAGCTGGACTCTCTCTCTATAGAGCTGAGCATAAAATATGACTAGTTGTCAATACAGCCAGGCAAGTTTAAAATAGTCAAAAGTCGATCTATCTTTGCAGACAGGCTAGCCGGATTTTTTCTAGAGATGTTCACAGGTATGGCTAGCTTTCCATATAACTGTTGCCAATAATGACGACTATAAGCCAAACTTTTTTTGGCTATTTGCCCATTCATTTCTGTAGCCGTGCACAGATATGTAATAACTACCAAGAAAGTTCAAGCTCAGTTCAACTCCTCTCGTACTAATTTAGTTTCAAGTCCTGTATGTTTAGAGCATCATCATCAAATAATTCCAATCAACAAGACATTTGGTAGCTATACTAGTCTAGCATATGTCTTAGTAGCTACTTAATCACATACACAAAATGTTTAACTGGCCAATGAGAATATGGCACAATAATGAGTCTGATGTAAAATAAAAAGGGGAAATAATAATTAAAAAAATACAAAAAGGTGTGGTATTGGAGTATAATAGGAGGTAAGTGACCAATTATGTCATGATGAACGTAGTAATGGATAAGATTCACAAGGATGGAACACAACAAAAGTTATTTGTTAGGCATTTCTATGCTGCATAATATTTTTTTGTTATAAATGGCATTTTTTTGGCTGTCTGATATAGCCTTCTAGGACACTATTGTGTCTGAGTATTTTATTGCTGTCAGCATCGATCCCCTTTTTTCGTTGAGGCTAGTTCCAGAACTTTCTATAGGTTAGTTGTTACACAAACTCTTCTTTAATATTCCTTTAGCGTGACTTATATGTCTATATCTACGTTTTAAGACCAGGTTTGAAGATTGATGGCTGTGGTTGCTCACTTTCACTCTAGATCAGGGACCACTATGGATTTTATTTTATAGATAACTGCTGAAAACGCAACAGCAGGAAAGTTTGCCATGATTTGAAGATGATCAAAGTGGCCAAAGAGCAACAAGAGTATTCGTGACGCGACCTATGTTCGCCGAACACATTGTAATAAAAATAATTAGACTGGCAATAACATTAATCAATAAATAATCAGTCGTTTGGAATTTGTGGGTCAACAAAAAGTCGCTCACTCAATTTAAAAAAAAAATCAGCAAGTATTTATTTTTATTTTTTGTAGGTCGCAAATGAAACTGAACCCTAAAGAAGTAACAAAGAGAGAGTTGATTTTTTTTGTTCTCATAGACATGTCTCATATCCTTGAAAAATAATTCAAAATAATTGCAAGCGATCAAAACTTACTAAAAGGAAACTTTACAAGCTATCCCAGTTTATAGCAGTTCAAACTTTATTATTGTATTGATTATTTTGAAAATTGAGAGTTATCTTCTTTATGAATAGTTAGGTACACTGTAACACTTCGTTGAATATTTAAGTTGTTCTAAACTAATGTTCCGTTACAAGTAGTAATATATGAGCAGATCTCCCTACCAAGTGTTTTTTTGTGGATCTGGCCTGGGGGGTTATGCAATGAGTTACGACGTTGGGTGAATTCGCCGAGTTTATATTGTATTTTATTTGAGGGGCATTTGAGTGGCATTTGAGTGGCATTTAAGTGGCATTTAAGTTTTGTTTATTTTTTTACTTAATTTGAACTCATATGGTAGCTAGATTTTGAATGTATGGCATTTAAGTTTTGATAATTTTTTTACATAATTCGAACTCATATGGCATCTTGAGAGAGAGGAGAGAGAAGAGAGAAGAGAGAGAGGAGAGAGGAGAGAGGAGAGAGGAGAGAGGAGTTTTATTTACATTGAATAAATATATTGATCAAAAATGAAACATTATAAGATTATATACATTGATTACATAATAAGTAGGGAAAATCTTCCTATATAATATAGCTAGAGTCAGTAAATACTAAGTAATACAAAGCACTACAACTTGTAATGACAATCAATGCATACATACATACATATGGTATCTTGAGAGAAAGAAAGAGAGAGAGAGGAGAGATTTTTTAGTTTTCTATACATTCATGTATATATGGTTAAATTACATAATAAGTAGGGAAAATCTTCCTATATAATATAGCTAGAGTCAGTAAATACTAAGTAATACAAAGCACCACAACTCGTAATGACAATCAATGCATACATACATACATACATACATATGGTATCATGAGAGAAAGAAAGAGAGAGAGGAGAGAGAGAGGAGAGAGATTTTTTAGTTTTCTATACATTCATGTATATATGGTTAATTATGTACATATTTATGGGTATATTTATATCTACATGGAGAGAGGAGAGAGGAGATCTATCTACATTGAATAAATATATTGATCAAAAATGAATCATTGTATGATTATATACATTTATTACATAATAAGTAGGGAAAATCTTCCTATATAATATAGCTAGAGTCAGTAAATACGCACATGTCCATATTCATGTACATGTGCATAAATGGACATGAATAGGTACATGTCCATATTCATGTCCATTTATGTACATGTCCATATTCATGTCCATTTATGTACATACCTATGTTCATATTTATGTACATGCGCATGTCCAAATTCATGTCCATATTAACATTTTATAGCCATGTACAGAGGAGAGAGAAGAGAGGAGAGAGAGAGAGATTTTTTAGTTTTTTATACAACCATGTATATATGGATAATTATGTACATATTTATGGATATATTTATATCTAGATTGAATAATATACATTTATGACATAATAACTATATTGAATGCTATAAAATATGTTGGAAAATCACCAAATTAGTCCTCTAGATGGTTAAAATTTACAGTATTTGCGAAATAACTGCAAGAGAGGAGAGAGGAGTATTTGGTAGAGGACAGAGGAGGTTTCAAAAAAGAGCTACAAAAAACTAATTAGTACACAACTCAGTTTATTAGGTAGTAGCGCTTCAAGGAGGTACAAACACTGATTGCTGACAAACAACAAATTTTAATGCAGATTGGGAGAGGTAGCTTTTTTTAGACCCTATAATCATCCTGATTGCACAGGTTTTAATATCAATACAAAATGAATCTTCCGCCTTTAAAATATGATGAACGTTATTTTGCTATACCAGAAGAGGAGTATCATAGTTTGATGGAAAAGATCAGTGGGGCTAAATCAACCGACCAAGACAAGCTTGCGTCATCATTGTATGACAACCCGACAAAAGACAAAATGGTGAGAGATATCGAGAAAATCCAGAATATTTTGGTTGAAACGAATGAAATAGTAATGGGAATCGAAAACGAGTTGCTTGAGCGCAAAAAGACAAATGAAAATGTTCAAAGCACAAAAACCTATCGGAGTGATGTTGGAAAGATTAGGGGAGAGTACAAGCAACCAAAGAGCTGGAGCTCTACTAAAACACCAAAGCTCTCACCATCATCGTTTGATAGAAACACAATTGACGATGATAGCAATAGAGATTCGGAGAGAATGATGCAACAATTAGAAGAGTTTAAAAAGAAAGTATCCGACATGACAGCTAGTAAAGACAATCAAGCGTTAGGTGTAAAAATATTGTATCAATTGAGAGATTCTGGAAAATACGATCCGGATACTGACAGGATAAAACTCAAGGGAAGATGGCTTAGCGCTAAGCTATCAAAGAATTTGTTGCAAGATGTACTAACTGATAAAGGCTCAATAAGATCAACAAAAGATAACTACAGTAGATTTAAAAGTCTGCTCACCACTCAAGGAATCACAACTGTCAGGAGATCCTCATGAAAAACTTATTTTAGCTACCTAGTTGTTAATTCAAACATCTTAGCAACAACTTATTAGCTCAAACATGACTTTGTTATACTATTTTTTTTGGTTAATGTCATTGTTGAAAAGTCTATGTTTATTGCTAATGCTTGCTAATACATTACTGCTTAATCCTTTATCCAACACCTACAATAATTCTTAGTAATAGTAGTGTAATGAGACTGAGTAATAATCTACACACACCTTGTTCACTCTGTATGCCGTAGTACATGTTATTCCTTTAGTTATCTGCAATTACTTCAATTGGATCTGATCCAGATGTTTTATAGTCTTTACTGCTGCTGCGTTTTGTCTCAAACAAGAGTCCAAAGTAGGCATCGTGTCTACAAAATACAAAAATTGCCATCTTAACTATCCAATCTAAAAAGACAAAAAATAAGAAATATTTTAAAAAATGTGAGCAATTTATTATTATTTAATCATAATACAAAGAAGATAACATTTTTATCAATATCCAAAGACAGGGTTTGTAACACAAACGGATTTGGTTGTAGGAGGCTATTTTCTCCATAGTGCAAGTAGGTAAGTTTTTCAACTAGTGGTAAATAAATATTTATCATTCTTTTATTATTTAGATCACAAGACTTGAACAAAATTCAATAAAGTAACAATGAAAACCAAATGAAATCACAATAATATTAACAATAGTAATAATAAGAATAATAATCATCATCAGTAAAAATTATTTTTCATATTAAATACAATGAATAATAACTGTTATATGTTGATAATAAAGTAAAACAATACAATAATGAAAGTTGTAATCATTTTTTGGCTGTAAAGTTCTAAATCAACCTGTTGTTCAAGATGTCATTTAAGGCTAACCTATTTTTTCTCTCGGACCTACGACAATTCTGTCAATCAATGCCAAAAGACTGCGATCTTGAGCGGAAACAGGATAGGTTCTATGAGCATAAAATTATCTAGGAGAGATAATTCTATGGTCAAGAGAACGACTCCATATCGTAATATGAGGATAACTCCATAGTGCAACTAGTTGAGTTCTTCAACTAGTGTTGAATAGTTATTTATTATTCCTTACCTTAATACAGAAAGTCTCCTAGTAGTTGTAGTAGATGTTGATCCTTCAGTCACTGTTGTTGAAGTGGATGCTTTCCGTGTAAAAGCGGTGCTTCTTATATAGCTAGGTTGTACTAGGTACCGATTGACACGAGTTGATTCCAATGAAAAGCCTTTATAATATATAAGCAGGTCTTTACGCGGAAAACTCACGCGAAAACCGAAACTAAAAAAAATTCTTCGCGGGAGTTTTCCTTCTTATAAGTCATAAAGGTTTTACGCGTAAAACTCACGCGAAAAGTTCAACAGTAAAAAAATTCTCTTCGCGGGAGTTTTCCTTCTATATACTATAAAAGCTTTACACGGAAAACTCACGCGAAAACGGAAAATACAAAACAATTCTTTCGCGGGAGTTTTCCTTCTTTTATGTTATAAAGGCTTTATGCAGAAAACTCACGGATTTTTTTTTCCGTTAGTTTTCCGCGTAAGGCCTTTATAGTACATAGAAGAAAAACTCCCGCGAAGAAGTTTTTTTTATTTTTCCGTTTTCGCGTGAGTTTTTTGCATAAAGCCGTCATAATGCATAAGAAGGAAAACTCCCGCGAAGAAGTTTTTATATAGTTTTGGTTTTCGCGTGAGTTTTTTGCGTAAAGCCTTTATAACATATAAGACGGAAAACTCCCGCGAAGAATGTTTTTTTTTTAGTTTTCGCGTGAGTTTTCCGCGTAAAGACCTTATATATTATAAAGGCTTTTGATTGGAATCAGCTCGTGTCAATCGGTACCTAGTACAACCTAGTACAACCTAGCTATATAAGAAGCATCGCTTTTACACGGAAAGCATCCACTCCAACAACAGTGACTGAAGTATCAACATCTACTACAACTACTAGGAGACTTTCTGTATTAAGGTAAGTGATTAAAATTGTTATTTAACACTAGTTGAAGAACTCAACTAGTTGCACTATGGAGTTATCCTCCTATTACGATATGGAGTCGTTCTCTTGACCATAGAAGTATCTCTCCTAGATAATTTTATGCTCATGGAACCTATCCTGTTTCCGCTCAAGATCGCAGTTTTTTGACATTGATTGACAGAATTGTCGTATGTCGGAGAGAATTAATAGGTTAACATTTTAAATGATGTCTTGAACTACAGGTCGATTTTGAACTTTACAACCAAAAAATGATTAAAACGTTCAATATTGTATTATTTTACTTCATTATCAGCATAAAACAGTTATTATTCATTGTAAAAATAAATAATTAGAGCCTTTTTACCTTAACTCTACTTAGAGTCCTCCTAGTGGTTGTAGTGATCTAAATAATAAAATGATAATAAAAAACTAGTTCCAAACAACTAGATGATTTAATTAACTACAGACAAATAATTATTTTAGCACTTCTTACCTTGATGCTGGTTGCTCTCCTAGTAGGAGATATGTGAATGAAGTAAAATCTTGTTGGGATTCCGGTTCATCAACCACCAATTGACTTTCTGGCATATCAAAGATAGGAGAAGGTCTTGAGTATTCATTCTGAAAAAAAACAAATATTTTGTTTAATTTTTTGTAATTAATTTTAAAGATCATAAAGTTATCTAGTAAAGATAAATTACCTAGGAGTGAATTCCAGTTGAGAGTTCATATTTTTATTAATAAATAATTGAAATCGCTTGGACAAACAGACAGATTTGTCAATGACACAGTTTGCGTTCTTGCGAGCGAACAGCTTAGACACTATGGGTATAAAATTATCTAGCAAAGTTAAATTTATGTCTAGAGGCTAAAATGGAGGACAACTCCGTATCGCAACTAGTTGAGGTTTTCAACTAGTGTTAAATAATTGTCTATTATTTATTTTAAAAATAGATAATTAGAGCTTTCTACTAGTGTTAAGTAATTATCAATTATTTTTTACCTTATCACCACTTAGAGCCAGATGATTTAATTAACTAAAGACAAATAATTATTTTAGCATTTCTTACCTTGATGCTGGATGGTCTCCTAGTAGCTTTAGTAGATGATACTTCTCCGCTTGCTGTTGAAGAACTGGATGCTTTCTGTGTGAAAACAGTGGCTCTTAAATAGCTAAAGTTGCACTGATTAAACCCTATGAATCAGCAATTTTCCCAATGCTTTCGCGGGAATAAATAAGTTATTTTCACGCGAATGGAAACCGTTGCTTTCGCGGGAATAAATAAGTTATTTTCACGCGAATAGAAACCGCTGCTTTCGCGGGAATAAATAATTTATTTTCACGCAAATAGAAACTGTTGCTTTCGCGGGAATGAATAGTTTATTTTCACGCGAATAGAAACCGTTGCTTTCGCGGGAATAAATAATTTATTTTCACGCGAATAGAAACTGTTGCTTTCGCGGGAATAAATAGTTTATTTTCACGCGAATAGAAACTGTTGCTTTTGCGGGAAAAAATAAATTATTTTCACGCGAATGGAAACCGTTGCTTTCGCGGGAATAAATAATTTATTTTCACGCGAATAGAAACTGTTGCTTTCGCGGGAGTAAATAGTTTATTTTCACGCGAATAGAAACTGTTGCTTTCGCGGGAATAAATAATTTATTTTCACGCGAATAGAAACTGTTGCTTTCGCGGGAATAAATAGTTTATTTTCACGCGAATAGAAACCGCTGCTTTCGCGGGAATAAATAATTTATTTTCACACGAATAGAAACTGTTGCTTTCGCGGGAATGAATAGTTTATTTTCACGCGAATAGAAACCGTTGCTTTCGCGGGAATAAATAATTTATTTTCACGCGAATATAAACCGTTGCTTTCGCGGGAATAAATAATTTATTTTCACGCGAATAGAAACTGTTGCTTTTGCGGGAGTAAATAGTTTATTTTCACGCGAATACAAACTGTTGCTTTCGCGGGAATAAATAATTTATTTTCACGCGAATGGAAACTGTTGCTTTCGCGGGAATAAATAGTTTATTTTCACGCGAATAGAAACTGTTGCTTTCGCGGGAATAAATATTTTATTTTCACGCGAATAGAAACCGTTGCTTTCGCGGGAATAAATAATTTATTTTCACGCGAATGGAAACCCTTGCTTTCGCGGGAATAAACAGTTTTTATTCCCGCGAAAGCATTGGAAAAAATGCTGATTCATAAGGTTTAATCAGTGCGACTTTAGCTATTTAAGAGCCACTGTTTTCACACAGAAAGCATCCAGTTCTTCAATAGCAAGCGGAGAAGCATTATCTACTACACAAGATCTACCACCTACTTAGATGATACCAAACCAATGAAGACTCAAACTACATGAATTTTGAAGACAGCATACTTCTCCAACACAGCAAAAATTCATTTCAAGATCTACCACCTACTTAAATGATACCAAACCAATGAAGACTCAAACTACATGAATTTTGAAGACAGCATACTTCTCCAACACAGCAAGAATTCATTTCAAGATCTACCACCTACTTAGATGATACCAAACCAATGAAGACTCAAACTACATGAATTTTGAAGACAGCATACTTCTCCAACACAGAAAGAATTCCTTTCAAGATCTACCACCTACTTAGATGATACCAAACCAATGAAGACTCAAAGTACATGAATTTTGAAGACAGCATACTTCTCCAACACAGCAAAAATTCATTTCAAGATCTACCACCTACTTAAATGATACCAAACCAATGAAGACTCGAACTACATGAATTTTGAAGACAGCATACTTCTCCAACACAGCAAGAATTCCTTTCAAGATCTACGACTTAATTAGATGATACCAAATCAATGAAGACTCAAACTACATCGATTTTGAAGACAGCGCACTTCTCCAACACAGCAAGAATTCATTTCAAGATCTACCACCTACTTAGATGATACCAAACCAATGAAAACTCAAACTACATGAATTTTGAAGACAGTCGACTTCTCCAACACAGCAAGAATTCCTTTCAAGATCTACGACTTACTTAGATGATACCAAATCAATGAAGACTCAAACTACATGGATTTGAAGACAGCATACTTCTCCAACACAGAAAAAATTCCTTTCAAGATCTACCACCTACTTAGATGATACCAAACCAATGAAGACTCAAACTACATGAATTTTGAAGACAGCATACTTCTCCAACACAGCAAAAATTCATTTCAAGATCTACCACCTACTTAAATGATACCAAACCAATGAAGACTCGAACTACATGAATTTTGAAGACAGCATACTTCTCCAACACAGCAAGAATTCCTTTCAAGATCTACGACTTAATTAGATGATACCAAATCAATGAAGACTCAAACTACATGAATTTTGAAGACAGTCGACTTCTCCAACACAGCAAGAATTCCTTTCAAGATCTACGACTTACCTAGATGATACCAAATCAATGAAGACTCAAACTACATGGATTTGAAGACAGCATACTTCTCCAACACAGAAAAAATTCCTTTCAAGATCTACCACCTACTTAGATGATACCAAACCAATGAAGACTCAAACTACATGAATTTTGAAGACAGCATACTTCTCCAACACAGCAAAAATTCATTTCAAGATCTACCACCTACTTAAATGATACCAAACCAATGAAGATTCAAACTACATGAATTTTGAAGACAGTTTACTTCTCCAACACAGCAAGAATTCCTTTCAAGATCTACGACTTAATTAGATGATACCAAATCAATGAAGACTCAAACTACATGGATTCTGAAGACAGCACACTTCTCCAACACAGCAAGAATTTCTTTCAAGATCTATCACCTACTTAGATGATACCAAACCAATGAATACTCTAAAAATTACTTATATTATATTTCGATGATGCTGAAAAAAACTGTCCAGAACAAGAGTTCAAAAAGCTAATCTATAACTCAAGGCAATCATATCACTATAGGTGAGTTTTACTAATTTCTACCATAAATTAAACAAAATGCTGAATATATACGTTTTCTAGGTGAAAAAAGGACTTTTTTGATGTAATTAGTGTATTTTTTACAACAAAATGCTGAATATATACATTTTCATGGTAAAGAAAAGGACTTTTTGGGTGTAATTAGCGTAGTTTTTACAACAAAATGTTGAACATATACATTTTTTCAGGTAAAAAAAAGCACTTTTTTGGTGTAATTAGTGTATTTTTTTACAACATATTTATAAAGCAAGTATTTTTTGTTTTGTTTTAGATAGATGAAAGAGAATCAAAAGCACTTGGTGAAAATAATGCTCAAGAAAGAACAAGTTGAACAATGTAACTTGGTGAGTTATTTCCCTTTTCTAATAATGTAAACTATCCAATGTAACTAGAACTATAATTCAAATTCATGTGATTATTTTACATTTTTGCTTAATCATTCTATACTAATACATAATTTTTTTATTTTAGTTCATTACGAAATTAAAAGCACATAGAACAGAAGTCTTCCTTCCTAAGATATAACATCACTACATCAAAGACATCATTGTAAAGGAACAAACTATGCATTAACTGTTATTACTTTGTATTTATTACAAGTTGTAGTGCTTTGTATTACGTAGTATTTACTGACTCTAGCTTTATTATGTGGGGAGATTTTCCTTACTTATTATGTAATAAATGTATATAATCATATAATGATTAATTTTTAATCAATGTATTTATTCAATTTAGATATATCTCCTCTCTTCTCTCTCTATGTAGATATAAATTTACCCATAAATATGTACATAATTGACCATATATACATTAATTGCTAGAAAACTAAAAGATCTCTCTCTCCTCTCTCTCTTTCTCACTCTCAAGATACCATATGTATGTATGAATGGATTGATTGATTGTCATTACAAGTTGTATTGCTTTGTATAACTTAGTACTTACTGACTCTAGCTATATTATATAGGAAGATTTTCCCTACTTATTATGTAATCAGGTATATAATCATATAATTTTCATTTTTGATCAATATATTTATTCAATGTAGATATATCTCCTCTCTCTATGTAGATATAAATATATCCATAAATACGTCCATAATTAACCATATATACATGAATGTATAGAAAACTAAAAAATCTCTCTCTCCTCTCTCTCTCCCTCTCTCCTCCTTCTCTCTCCTCTATCTCTTTCTTTCTCTCAAGTATGTATATAATTATGTAAAAAAATTATCCAAACTTGAATGCCATACATTCAAAATCTATATGTCATATAAGTTCAAATCAAGTAAAAAAATAATCAAAACTCAAATGCCACTTAAATGCCACTCAAATGAAATACAATATAAACTCTATATGACATATAAGTTCAAATTAAGTAAAAAAATAATCAAAACTCAAATGCCACTTAAATGCCCCTCAAATGCCCCTCAAATGAAAAACAATATTTACTCGGCGAATCCATCAGTAGTAATATATGAGCAGATCTCCCTACCAAGTGTTTTTTTGTGGATTAGACCTTGGAGGTTATGCAATGGGTTACGACGTTGGATGAATTCGCCGAGTTTATATTGTATTTCATTTGAGGGGTACTTGAGTGGCATTTGAGTGGCATTTAAGTGGCATTTGAGTTTTTGATTATTTTTTTACTTAACTTAAACTTATATGGCATATAGATTTTGAATGTATGGCATTTAAGTTTTGATAATTCTATACATAATTCTAACTCATATAGCATTCAAGTTTTGATAATTTTTTACATAATTCAAATTCATATGGTTACTTGAGAGAGAGAAAGGAGAGAGGGGAGAGGGGAGAGGAGAGGTGAGAGAGGAGAGAAGAGAGAGGAGAGAGGAGAAAGAGGAGAGAGACTTTTTAGTTTTCTATACATTCATGTATATATGGATAATTATGTACATATTTATGGTTATATTTACATTTACACTGCATAATATACATTTATTACATAATAAGTATATTAAATGCTATAAAATATGTTGGAAAATCACCAAATTAGACCTCTAGATGGTTAAAATCTACAGTATTTGGGAAATAATATGATTATATACATTGATTACATAATAAGTAGGGAAAATCTTCCTATATAATATAGCTAGAGTCAGTAAATACTAAGTAATACAAAGCACTACAACTTGTAATGACAATCAATGCATACATACATACATATGGTATCTTGAGAGAAAGAGAGAGAGGAGAGAGAGAGGAGAGAGATTTTTTTAGTTTTCTATACATTCATGTATATATGGTTAATTATGTACATATTTATGGCTATATTTATATCTACATAGAGAGAGGAGAGAGGAGAGAGGAGATATATCTACATTGAATTTTAGTTATTTACATAATAAGTATATTGAATACTATAAAATATCTTGGAAAATTGTCAAATTAGACCTCTAGATGGTTAAAATTTACAGTTTGATAATTTTTTTACATAATTCGAATTCATATGGTTACTTGAGAGAGAGAGAGGAGAGAGGGGAGAGGGGAGAGGAGAGATGAGAGAGGAGAGAAGAGAGAGGAGAGAAGAGAGAGGAGAGAGAGGAGAGAGACTTTTTAGTTTTCTATACATTCATGTATATATGGATAATTATGTACATATTTATGGATATATTTACATTTACATTGCATAATATACATTTATTACATAATAAGTATATTAAATGCTATAAAATATGTTGGAAAATCAGCAAATTAGACCTCTAGATGGTTAAAATCTACAGTTACAGTATTTGGGAAATAACTGCAAGAGAGGAGAGAGGAGTATTTGGTAGAGGAGGGAGGAGAGAGGAGAGAGAGGGGGCTTGAGCATAAATATCTTGGAAAATTGTCAAATTAGACCTCTAGATGGTTAAAATTTACAGTATTTGGGAAATAACTACAATAGAAAACATTATGAATGTATGGCATTTAAGTATTACTAGTTTTTTACATAATTTGAACTCATATGGTATCTTGAGAATACATATGGTATCTTGAGAGAAAGAAAGAGATAGAGGAGAGAGGGAAAGAGAGGAGAGAGAGGAGAGGGAGATTCTTTAGTTTTTTGTACATTCCTATATATATATATATGGTTAATTATGTACATATTTATGGATATATTTATATCTACATAGAGAGAGAGGAGATATATCTACATTGAATAAATATATTGATCAAAAATGAAACATTATCTGATTATATACCTGATTACATAATAAGTAGGGAAAATCTTCCTATATAACATAGCTAGAGTCAGTAAATACTAAGTAATACAAAGCACCACAACTCGTAATGACAATCAATGCATACATACATACATATGGTATCATGAGAGAAAGAAAGAGAGAGAGGAGAGAGAGAGGAGAGAGATTTTTTAGTTTTCTATACATTCATGTATATATGGTTGATTATGTACATATTTATGAGTATATTTATATCTACATAGAGAGATGAGAGAGGAGATATATCTAAATTGAATAAATATATTGATCGAAAATGAATCATTGTATGATTATATACAATTATTACATAATAAGTAGGGAAAATCTTCCTATATAATATAGCTAGAGTCAGTAAATACGCACATGTCCATATTCATGTACATGTGCATAAATGGACATGAATAGGTACATGTCCATATTCATGTCCATATTCATGTCCATATTCATGTCCATATTCATGTCCATATTCATGTCCATATTCATGTCCATATTCATGTCCATATTCATGTCCATTTATGTACATGTCCATATTCATGTCCATTTATGTACATACCTATGTCCATATTCATGTCCATATTCATGTCCATATTCATGTCCATATTCATGTCCATTTATGTACATGTCCATATTCATGTCCATTTATGTACATACCTATGTCCATATTTATGTACATGCGCATGTCCAAATTCATGTCCATATTAACATTTTATAGCTATGTACAGAGGAGAGAGAAGAGAGGAGAGAGAGAGAGATTTTTTAGTTTTTTATACAACCATGTATATATGGATAATTATGTACATATTTACGGATATATTTATATCTAGAATGAATAATATACATCTATGACATAATAACTATATCGGATATATTTATATCTAGATTGAATAATATACATCTATGACATAATAACTATATTGAATGCTATAAAATATGTTGGAAAATCACCAAATTAGTCCTCTAGATGGTTAAAATTTACAGTATTTGGGAAATAACTGCAATGATAATGCTTTATAGCAAAAAAATAAAAAAAGACTAAGGTTTCAATTTTTTTTCAATATACTTGAATTGATTACTATTATAATAGAACGTAAATACTTACATCAGAAATGAAGACTTGTCTTTCTTTTGAATTAAAATGAATGATATTCCTAGTAGTTTGAACTTGAGAGCTGCTTTCTATAAAATTCGGATGAAGAAGGAGTACATTTTTCATTTTGAAGTCCTGAAATAATAAGAATAAACATAATTAAAACTTACATACAGCATTTTTTTGATATCTTAAATAGTGAATAATCTTGTTTTTTATTCAGAAAATGTCTTCACGCTTAAATCGATTACAATTAAAACAAAATATAAATACTTACATCACAAATGAAGACTTGTTTTTCTTTAATGAATTATATACATAGTTGTTTGAACTTCAGCTGTTTCCTATGTAACTCAAATGATGAAGAAGGAGGGTTGTAGTAGATGATGATGTAGTAGATCTTCTTCCTTCAGTTAGTTTGAACTTGAGAGCTGCTTTTTATAAAATTCGGATGAAGAAGGAGTACTTTTTTCATTTTGAAGCCTTGAAATAATAAGAATAAACATAATTAAAACTTACATACAGCATTTTTTTGATATCTTAAATAGTGAATAATCTTGTTTTTTGTTCAGAAAATGTCTTCACGCTTAAATTGATTACAATTAAAACGAAATATAAATACTTACATCACAAATGAAGACTTGTTTTTCTTTAAATTAGATGAAATATATACATAGTTGTTTGAACTTCAGCTGTTTCCTATGTAACTCAAATGATGAAGAAGGAGGGTTGTAGTAGATGATGATGTAGTAGATCTTCTTCCTTCAGTTAGTTTGAACTTGAGAGCTGCTTTCTATAAAATTCGGATGAAGAAGGAGTACTTTTTCATTTTGAAGCCCTGAAATAATAAGAATAACCATAATTAAAACTTACATACAACATTTTTTGATATCTTAAATAGTGAATAATCTTGTTTTTTGTTCAGAAAATGTCTTCACGCTTAAATTGATTACAATTAAAACGAAATATAAATACTTACATCATAAATGAAGACTTGTTGTTCTTTGAATTAGATGAATTATATACATAGTTGTTTGAACTTCAGCTGTTTCCTATGTAACTCAAATGATGAAGAAGGAGGGCTGTAGTAGATGATGATGTAGTAGATCTTCTTCCTTCAGTTACTAACGATGAAGTGAATGCTTTCTGTATGAAAACAGTGCTTCTTATATAGCTTAAGTTGCACTGCTATGAATCAGCATTATTTTCACATGAATGGAAACCGTTGCTTTCGCGGGAATAACAAAATTATTTTCACGCGAATACAAACCAATGCTTTCGCGGGAATAAATAATTTGTTTTCACGCGAATGGAAACCGTTGCTTTCGCGGGAATAAAAAATTTATTTTCACGCGAATACAAACCAATGCTTTCGCGGGAATTAATATTTTATTTTCACGCGAATGGAAACCGTTGCTTTCGCGGGAGTAAATATTTTATTTTCACGCGAATACAAACCAATGTTTTCGCGGGAATAAATAATTTATTTTCACACGGATGGAAACCCTTGCTTTCGCGGGAATAGAAATTTTATTTTCCCGCGAATACAAACCAAAGCTTTCGCGGGAATCAAAACTTTATTTTCACGCGAATGGAAACCGTTGCTTTCGCGGGAATCAATACTTTATTTTCACGCGAATGGAAACCGTTGCTTTCGCGGGAATAAATATTTTATTTTCACGCGAATACAAACCAATGTTTTCGCGGGAATAAATAATTTATTTTCACACGGATAGAAACCGTTGTTTTCGCGGGAATAGAAATTTTATTTTCCCGCGAATACAAACCAAAGCTTTCGCGGGAATCAATACTTCATTTTCACGCGAATGGAAACCGTTGCTTTCGCGGGAATAAATATTTTATTTTCACGCGAATACAAACCAATGTTTTCGCGGGAATAAATAATTTATTTTCACACGGATAGAAATCGTTGTTTTCGCGGGAATAGAAATTTTATTTTCCCGCGAATACAAACCAAAGCTTTCGCGGGAATCAATACTTCATTTTCACGCGAATGGAAACCGTTGCTTTCGCGGGAATAAATATTTTATTTTCACGCGAAGACAAACCAATGTTTTCGCGGGAATAAATAATTTATTTTCACACGGATGGAAACCGTTGCTTTCGCGGGAATAGAAATTTTATTTTCCCGCGAATACAAACCAAAGCTTTCGCGGGAATCAATACTTCATTTTCACGTGAATGGAAACCGTTGCTTTCGCGGGAATAAATATTTTATTTTCACGCGAATACAAACCAATGTTTTCGCGGGAATAAATAATTTATTTTCACACGGATAGAAACCGTTGTTTTCGCGGGAATAGAAATTTTATTTTCCCGCGAATACAAACCAAAGCTTTCGCGGGAATCAATACTTCATTTTCACGCGAATGGAAACCGTTGCTTTCGCGGGAATAAATATTTTATTTTCACGCGAATACAAACCAATGTTTTCGCGGGAATAAATAATTTATTTTCACACGGATGGAAACCGTTGCTTTCGCGGGAATAGAAATTTTATTTTCCCGCGAATACAAACCAAAGCTTTCGCGGGAATCAATACTTCATTTTCACGCGAATGGAAACCGTTGCTTTTCGCGGGAATAAATATTTTTTTTTCACGCGAATACAAACCAATGTTTTCGCGGGAATAAATAGTTTATTTTCACGCGAATGGAAACCGTTGCTTTCGCGGGAATAAATATTTTATTTTCACGCGAATACAAACCAATGTTTTCGCGGGAATAAATAGTTTATTTTCACGCGAATAGAAACCATTGCTTTCGCGGGAGGAAAAAAAATAATTTTCACGCGAATAAAAACCAAAGCTTTCGCGGGAATATCGCGTGAAAAAACTGCTGAGTCATAGATATATTATAAAGGTTTCATAGGGTTAATTAGTACAGCTTTAGCTATTTAAGAACCAGTGTTTTCACACAGAAAGCATCCAGTTCTACAATAGCTAGCAAGGAAGCAACATCTACACACCAACTACTACACCACCTACTTAGATGATGCCAAACCACTGAAGACTCAAACTACATCAATTTTCAAGACAGCACACTTCTCCAACACAGCAAGAATTCCTTTCAAGATCTACCACCTACTTAGATGATACCAAACCAATGAAGACTCAAACTACATAGATTTTGAAGACAGCATACTTCCCCAACACAGCAAAAATTCATTTCAAGATCTACCACCTACTTAGATGATACCAAGCTAATGAAGATGAAGACAGCACACTTCTCCAACACAGCAAGAATTTCTTTCAAGATCTACCACCTACTTAGATGATACCAAACCAATGAAGACTCAAACTACATCAATTTTGAAGACAGCACACTTCTCCAACACAGCAAGAATTCATTTCAAGATCTACCACCTACTTAGATGATACCAAACCAATGAAGACTCAAACTACATGAATTTTGAAGACAGTCGACTTCTCCAACACAGCAAGAACTCCTTTCAAGATCTACCACCTACTTAGATGATACCAAACCAATGAAGACTCAAACTACATGAATTTTGAAGACAGCATACTTCTCCAACACAGCAAAAATTCATTTCAAGATCTACCACCTACTTAAATGATACCAAACCAATGAAGACTCAAACTACATGAATTTTGAAGACAGCATACTTCTCCAACACAGCAAGAATTCCTTTCAAGATCTACGACTTAATTAGATGATACCAAATCAATGAAGACTCAAACTACATCGATTTTGAAGACAGCGCACTTCTCCAACACAGCAAGAATTCATTTCAAGATCTACCACCTACTTAGATGATACCAAACCAATGAAGACTCAAACTACATCAATTTTGAAGACAGCACACTTCTCCAACACAGCAAGAATTCATTTCAAGATCTACCACCTACTTAGATGATACCAAGCTAATGAAGATGAAGACAGCACACTTCTCCAACACAGCAAAAATTTCTTTCAAGATCTACCACCTACTTAGATGATACCAAACCAATGAAGACTCAAACTACATCAATTTTGAAGACAGCACACTTCTCCAACACAGCAAGAATTCATTTCAAGATCTACCACCTACTTAGATGATACCAAACCAATGAAGACTCAAACTACATGAATTTTGAAGACAGTCGACTTCTCCAACACAGCAAGAACTCCTTTCAAGATCTACCACCTACTTAGATGATACCAAACCAATGAAGGCTCAAACTACATGAATTTTGAAGACAGCATACTTCTCCAACACAGCAAAAATTCATTTCAAGATCTACCACCTACTTAAATGATACCAAACCAATGAAGACTCAAACTACATGAATTTTGAAGACAGCATACTTCTCCAACACAGCAAGAATTCCTTTCAAGATCTACGACTTAATTAGATGATACCAAATCAATGAAGACTCAAACTACATCGATTTTGAACCAAACCAATGAAGACTCAAACTACATGGATTTTGAAGACAGCATACTTCTCCAACACAGCAAGAATTCATTTCAAAATCTACCACCTACTTAGATGATTCCAAACCAATGAAGACTCAAACTACATGGATTTTGAAGACAGCATACCTCTTCAACACAGCAAGAATTCCTTTCAAGATCTACCACCTACTTAGATGATACCAAATCAATGAAGACTCAAAGTACATGGATTTTGAAGACAGCACACTTCTCCAACACAGCAAGAATTCCTTTCAAGATCTACCGCCTACTTAGATGATAACAAACCAATGAAGACTCAAACTACATGGATTTTTAAAGACAGCACACTTCTCCAACACAGCAAGAATTCCTTTTAAGATCTACCACCTACTTAGATGATACCAAACCAATGAAGACTCAAACTACATGGATTATGAAGACAGCATACTTCTCCAACACAGCAAGAATTCCTTTCAAGATCTACCTCCTACTTAGATGATACCAAATCAATGAAGACTCAAACTACATGGATTTTGAAAACAACGCACTTCTCCAGCACAGCAAGAATTCCTTTCAAGATCTACCACCTACTTAGATGATACCAAACCAATGAAGGCTCAAACTACATGGATTTTTGAAGACAGCACACTTCTCCAACACAGCAAGAATTCCTTTCAAGATCTACCACCTACTTATATGATGCCAAACCAATGAACACTCAAACTATATGGATTTTGAAGACAGCACACTTCTCCAACACAGCAAGAATTCCTTTCAAGATCTACCACCTACTTAGATGATACCAAACCAATGAAGACTCAAACTACATGGATTTTGAAGACAGCATATTTCTCCAACACAGCAGGAATTCCTTTCAAGATCTACCACCTGCTTAGATGATGACAAAGCAATGAAGACTCAAACTACATCGATTTTGAAGACAAGATGATACCAAACCAATGAAGAGTCAATGTTACACAACATTACTTCCTCTCCTGCTTAGATGATACCAAACCAATGAAGACTCAACTACATGGATTATACTTCGATGATGCTGAAAAAAACTGTCCAGAACAAGAGCTCAAGAAGCTAATCTATAACTCAAGGCAATCATATCACTATAGGTGAGTTTTACTAATTTTTACCATAAATTAAACAAAATGCTGAATATATACATTTTCCAAGTGAAAAAAAGACTTTTTTTTAAATTAGTGTATTTTTACAACAAAATGCTGAATATCTACATTTTTCAGGCGAAAAAAGGACTGTTTTGGTGTAAATAATGTATTTTTTACAACAAAATGCTGAATATATACATTTTCCAGGTAAAAAAAGGACTGTTTTAGTGTAAATAATGTATTTTTTTACAACAAAATGCTGAATATATACATTTTCCAGGTGAAAAAAGGACTTTTTTGGTGTAATTAGTGTATTTTTTACAACAAAATGCTGAATATATACATGTTAAAGGTGAAAAAAAGGACTTTTTGGTGTAATTAGTGTAGTTTTTACAACAAAATGTTGTATACATACGTTTTTCCATGTTAAAAAAGCACTTTTTTGGTGTAATTAGTGTATTTATTACAGCATACTTATAAAGCAAGTATTTTTTGTTTGCTTTTAGATAGATAAAAGAGAATCAAAAGCACTTGGTGAAAATAATGCTGAAGAAAGAACAAGCTGAACAATGTAACTTGGTGAGTTATTTCCCTTTTCTAATAATGTAAGCTATCCAATGTAACTAGAACTATAATTCAAATTCATGTAATTATTTTACATTTTTGCTTAATCATTCTATACTAATACATAACTTTTTTTATTTTAGTTCATTACGAAATTAAAAGCACATAGAACAGAAGTCTTCCTTCCTAAGATATAACATCAGTACATCAAAGACATCATTGTAAAGGAACAAACTATGCATTAACTGTTATTACTTTGTCTTTATTACAAGTTGTAGTGCTTTGTATTACTTAGTATTTACTGACTCTAGCTATATTATATGGGGAGATTTTCCTTACTTATTATGTAATAAATGTATATAATCATACAATGATTCATTTTTAATCAATGTATTTATTCAATTTAGATATATCTCCTCTCTCCTCTCTCTCTATGTAAATATAAATATAGCCATAAATATGTACATAATTAACCATAAATACATGAATGTATAGAAAACTAAAAAATCTCTCTCCTCTCTCTCTCCTCTCTCATCTCCCATCTCTCCTCTCTCCTCTCCCCTCTCTCTCAAGATACCATATGAGTTCGAGTTATGTAAAAAAGTTATCAAAACTTGAATGCCATACATTCAAAATCTATATGCCATATAAGTTCAAATTAAGTAAAAAACTAATGAAAACTCAAATGCCACTCAAATGCCACTCAAATGCCACTCAAGTACCCCTCAAGTAAAATACAATATAAACTCGGCGAATTCATCCAACGCCGTAACCCATTGTCTCAACTCCAAGGTCCAATCCACAAAAAAACACTTGGTAGGGAGATCTGCTCATATATTACTACTTCCATCCAACGCCGTAACCCATTGCTTTCACCCCTAGGTGTAATCCACAAAAAAACACTTGGTAGGGAGATCTGCTCATATATTACTACTGTTACATACGCGATGTATTGAATTACAAACATCTATTACGTTTTGTATGTTGTTTGACGAATAGGATGCGAACACTCTTACTGTCACATTGGAAACACGAACGTTGATGAAAAACTGTTTACAGGACTTGAAAGAGTGGAGATATTTAATCAAGTTAAACTAAAATGACGCACAATGGGTGCTAAACTATTTGGGAACTCTTACTTTACTTTTAAATTCTTTTTTGAACTTTAAAATGACTAGATATTTATGTTTACCATTAGTTGTCATTTTAGATACTAATGAAATTTCATGTTAAACTACCCAACAAGCAAATAACATCTCCGGATGTTATACAAGGTTACAGTTGTGTTACGCCCATTCGTTATGTTTATATCATGTTACACAAATGTTGGTTATTAATATTCTGTAACAATATTTTGGAGAAACAATCATGGCTTGTTATCAGAACATAATCAATGACATTACGCGCAACATACCACCAATGTGCAATAAAAATGTTAACTTAAGGTAACAGTAAATGTTACGCCAATATTGCCAGAGTAATGTGATACATTAACATGGGCGGTATATTACAGAAACATTACTGAGAAACATCCCCAATTAACATTGATGGGATACTACCCTACAATATTGTGATAACGTAACTATGGAATGTACGGATTGCGTGTTGTGGAAACGTATCATGTACATTGTGTCAAACATCCTAATCACATTTCATAAATGACCTATAAACAAACAAACCAGCAATGTTATAACAACATTGTCGATTAACATAATTCCTTAACACTGTTGGTACGTTATTATACAATAATGATGCAACATCACCAAGGAACATGCTGAAAATGTCTCAACAAAATGTTTTCTGATGTGATGTCAAATCGTATCGGTGATGTTAAGGCAATAACATTGCATGTTACATTTCAAAATGATTTACAAAACATTGTTGCTGAGCATTGTCATTCAACATCGGCAGAACGTATTTTACAATGTGTTTCTACCCATATCACCAAGCATGTTGTTAAGGTTCCACTGAAATGTTTTGCCATATAGTGATACGTGTCACCAAAAACATAAAATCAATGACATTGCATGTAACATCCTGAGAAGGTAACAATAGCGTTACTTTTTAACACCGCATTTTATAATGATGAGCACATTATTATGATTATTCCATTATATTTCGAGAACATCACGACCAAATGGTCTCATGATGTAACACTGAAGTGATTTTTCTATGTTGTGGTAATTTGTTCTAATGCCCTGGTCACACGAGACCGAATTTCTGACGAAACTATAACGAAACTATTTTTTTCAGGCCCAGCGAATTCGTTGCTCAGCAAACCGAGCTAATAATTCAGTTTCGTCGTGATCAAGCAATGCTAGGTTTGGGAAAATCTTCGGTTGCGATGCTTGCATGTGATTGGACCATTCGACCAGATAAGCTCATTAATAGGTTTATTTTCTATGTTCTGTTATTGGCTGGTCTCCAATGTCAGGGTCATTCATAACGAACGCATGGTTTCCATAGTTGTAGCACATTTGTTTTTGAATAAATAATTATCTATTATATTATATTCATAATGAGTTTTAAATAAATGAAAGATAATAATAATAATAAAATATAATCAAACAATTGGAATAGTACTGGCTGGTCAAACTTAGCTATTTATTAAAATAATCTATTCCAAACATCAAAAATAATAATAATTCTTCCATGCTTTCACATCACGCAGTAAAGTATGACTAGGCCCGCGCACAAAACACAATCCTCTGTCATTGGATGAAACTAGTGATCGCTAGGCGTAACGAACTAATTATAGTTCTCGGGTGACCAGTACAACGAAACTATTATAGTCGCACCTCGGCGATTTTCTAAAATAGTTTCGTTATAGTTTCGTTTATCAGTCTCGTGTGACCAGGGCTTACGTCTCACGAAATGTTACATAATGTGCCTGTGCTTACAATGATCTTTGTGTTAATTACTGATAAAACTAGGAAAAAATTCTTGATGCATAATAAACAGCTGTTGAATGGACAGAGGTTAGACTCTCAGAAAACACTACACCATGATAAAAGTCATTTCCAGAATGTAGAGGTTTAAACTCCGCTATATGCAGCAATTACGCTATAGGAGATTTAGATCAGTGAGAGGAGTTGGAAAGTCATATTCAGAGAGCTAGATTCTTGATTCAGGGAGCTAGCTGATAATAATAATAATAATAGTTTAAACAGCTGTTTATAAACATAATGAATTTAATAATGGCTATTTTATCATTATTATTGAGTACCATTATTATTGTAATTGCTACGTTCACCATTATTTTGAGTGATATTAATTAACTAATTTTGATAACATTAATTAAAAATGGTGACGGTGATCGTAAAATAATAATAGTTAGTGAAGCGATTGTTTGTTATTTTCTTAATGGTGATGTGATGATGATGAGACATTTATAAGTTGAATAATTGTTATTGAATTATTTATTTGTTATCACAATTAATAAACATTCATTTGATAACAAGATAGTAATCAAATTTTTGAAATACCTAATTACCTTGTAGTTATTGTCACTATCTATCATCACTACTAATTCAGCAGCTGACAGCAGCTAAACGATATAAATTAATGTTCACCCTACTATTATTATCAATCCAATAATTATAATGATAATAGCAAATAGGTAACTATTATAACAATAAAAAATATTTTTCCAGTTGTTATTTTACATAGTGCCTGCAGGTAATACTGCAAAAATCAGATGGAACTATTGATTCTCAAGGGCTCAGTTTGAAAATCCCAAAAACGCTGCATGCAATGGTCATTTTTTGTTTAGAATTGAGCCTGATGTATTTTTTTTGGACTTTGAGAGTCAAAACTTCTGAGTTGAACATGTTCTACATTTAGCGTCAAATGCACTCACTAGGCACTAGCAGGATACAGACTACCATCACATAATCAGAGGTTGGTCCAATTACATTCAATACCCTTCCTTCCTTGTCTCTTTGTAATGATGACTTTTTTGGCAAAAAAACAGTGACAATTGGAGTTAAAGTGGAAATTGTTCTCTACTACGTTTTTTCTGCTTTTGG
This sequence comes from Cryptosula pallasiana, assembly GCA_945261195.1. NCBI lineage: Eukaryota > Metazoa > Bryozoa > Gymnolaemata > Cheilostomatida > Cryptosulidae > Cryptosula > Cryptosula pallasiana. The sequence continues at coordinate 29,421,165 of OX183136.1, read as the reverse complement.
AGTTGTGTGTTCAACAGTCAGCGGTAGGCGAAGCTTAGCGCATAGTTCATTTTCCAATAGTTTTATCAATGGGGGTTACCGCGCTTGCGAGACATTATAAGCATTACGTTGTACCAATAATGCCTATGGCAAAGAGGTTAGAGAAGAGGCGGCAGATGACACTGATGGGCGCGCGACTTTGGTCGGCCAAAGTAGAGTTACATGGAGTTACATGGAGCTCGTTCATGGACAACTCTATTTGGGCGACCAAGGCGCTTTTAGATGGCTACGTAAGTGGTCAAATTGGGAGTTGTCACCCCAATCTGGTCATAGACTTACGCTCTTTCTCATAAATAACTCTATTTTTGGAGACCAAATTGACAGAAAAGTTATCTTTAGCCGCAGCTCTTCCCCAGAGCTAATTGGCCGCCATTTTGGTGCGGTGTGGAGCGATTTTAGTATGTTGAGTAATAGAAATTACCTCAATTTGTGAGCAGCGTACCTCAGCTATTATACAAGGTATGAAAACTATCAATATACAAAAAGAAATCATATTTTCTCTCCAATCATCTTGTACCATATGGTTAAATTGAGGGTACAATTCCAGTATTTATGAGCGATTTAATATAATCACCATGCCTGGATTACTCAGTGGTGATGTTGCCATGCAATGCTAAATTTCATAATTCCTGATAAGGTCTGACCATGTCACACAACCAATATGTATCACATAATACACCCATTTGCTTTATTTCACCAGCAACATCATTGAAATATCAAACAAACCAGCTAAACCAGTGCAAACTAACACATGAACAAATATATATGTACTAAATTACTCTGCTCTTCCCTAATCTCTCTGCTAGGGCAACGCTGAGGAACTCATTTTCGGATATATTTCCTTGTTTTATGCTGTACGCTCTGACAGTGGCTCCTCTTCCTATCAAGTGAAGTCCTATTGTTCTCAGTGATTCTCAGGTGCTGCTTCTCAATTTTCTGTTGTAAAGTTGGTTCAGTTTATTAAATAGTAACCATAGTAAAGTTCATTTAATAAATAATAATAATTTGTTGTTGTTGTTGTTGTTGTTGTTGTTGTAGTAGTTGTTGTTGTTGTAGTAGTTGTTGTTGTTGTAGTAGTTGTAGTAGTTGTAGCGGTTGTAGCGGTTGTAGCGGTTGTAGCGGTTGCAGCGGTTGCAGCGGTTGCAGCGGTTGCAGCGGTTGCAGCGGTTGCAGCGGTTGCAGCGGTTGCAGCGGTTGCAGCGGTTGCAGCGGTTGCAGCGGTTGCAGCGGTTGCAGCGGTTGCAGCGGTTGCAGCGGTTGCAGCGGTTGCAGCGGTTGCAGCGGTTGCAGCGGTTGCAGCGGTTGCAGCGGTTGCAGCGGTTGCAGCAGCTGCAGCAGCAGCAGCAGCAGTAGCAGTAGCAGTAGCAGTAGCAGTAGTAGTAGATAGTAATAAATAAATGTAATTAATTTCCCAAAAATGTGTTGTCGACATTATTCAAAAAAGTTCCACCATCAGTAACTAACATTCTTAGGTCATTAAAATAACATTTCTCTTAATGTAATATTTAAGCATTTTAGTGAAGATATATCTGGACACCAGGCATAACATCTAATGTGACATAGCATATAGCAAACTTAAACTGACTGAAACAACTTGCATTTGCAGGCTTTCTAATGTTCTTGGTGTAGCAACTTCAACAAATAGCTAAAAATGATTTACTTGTGTAAGGAAAATAGCCCACGTCTTTAGCTACCTCAGTTCAAAGTTATGACAGCTGTCTTTGGAAGATTTACAATTTATTTTGATATTAGGATTCAGAAATATCAGAATCTTTGGGAATTGTTTGCTCACCGAGCACCAATTTAATCTCAGTCCTATCAAGAGTTGCCTACCCTTACCCATGAGTTAGAATGGGTTTCCATGACGCAATTGAAATATGTAAACAAATGTCCACTGATTTTCAAATAATAACAGAGCCTTTAAAAATCAAGAATGCTCAGATGAACTTGCCAGATTATCAGCACACTTAAAATGTAGCATTGCATGTTGGATGCAGTAAGTTAAAGCTGAGTATCTTGAACAGATTCAAATGAGTCGTATAAAATAGATGTTGGCATTTGTGCATGCCATTTTTTCATGTGGCTACAATTGAAAAATTGATGAGAGTTGATTAACATACCAGAAATTCATTGAAATTTTTAGCAAATCTGTGGTAATCGTCTTTGACTGATTGTCAGGGATTTCACTTAATTTTTTTTCACTGCTTTAATATTTTTGGGTGTCGACTAAGACCACCCACGTAAATTTTTTTTTATAAAAGATGTAATTAAAAACTAATTGTTTTGTTTGAAGCTATTTTCTCTAATTGAAAGTTTTGGTACTTTAATCTCATGATTGACGTCCATCTATTTCATTTCTCAAGATATTTGCAGTGTTTTTATGTTTTACTGATTACTCTTATTAACTTCATTAACATCAAGATTTAATTGTTTGCAGGTTTTCTCTAACAACTGCATGCAATGAAGTCTCTTTACAAAGTCTCTCTTTAATGAAGTCTCTTTATTAGTTTTGAAGGTTTCATATGGAGTTGTATGGCCTTTTTCAAGTGATACCTATATGTTATCAAGGAAATTGTGAGCACAACTTCTAGTGTTTCACATACATTTATACTTTGCTACAAACAAACATAAATAATATTTGGTGGATATAAACTATAACAAATAATACTAAATTAAGTAAAACCCCGGGGTTTTAAAATGAGTGAAAACTTCACTTCAATATGAGCAGTAGAGCAGTAGGCTCCCTTATGGTTGAAGCAACAGAAGGTTGAGATGTTTTGGGTTGGTGAATCGCATAGTGACAAAATTTTTACTGTTTCTCTTCCTATTTGCGCATAGAGTGCACTTTTGAGCCATCATAGCAGTTGTCAACAGTCATAAGTAGTGATGCCTAAAATAGTTAAAGTGAAAATGAGTCGGCCAGATTGATGGTTTTAGCTGAATTTCCATTTATCAATTTTCTATGAAAATATTAGGCCTGTAAGATGAATTTTTGGTTGTTAGTAGTGAAATGTTAATACTTTGCAGCAATTGCTGGGAGGCTGCTGTGTTGACTTTAGGCTTTGATAATGATGATAAGCAGATTCAGTTACCCCCCACAATGCGCTCCTTCAGTACAATTTTGGCTCCAAAATGAAGAAAAAGCCAAGTGTGCCTCTCGAGTGCATTAGGGTATTTTTACAGGCAGTAACTTGCTGATGAAAGCGAACAAAGTACATTTTAGCTCGACTCTCGTGTGTATGATTAACAGTTTTATTGTTTGGAGATCAGTTTTCTTTTTGGGAAATTTGCCAGTTGAATTGATAACTATAACAACCTGGTACTTTTTTTTTAAAGCAAACCGCAAGTGCTTACATTGATGAATGTTTGTGTGTACTAATTTATTAATCCTTGTCTTTGGTGAAGCGATTGGTTTCATACCTGTCATGTCACTTGGTTTGTAAGGGACTCACCAGATTTTTAGGTACAAAATTTTTTTCCACTCTTCAAAAATTGCTGAAATCTCTGAAAACTCCCTAAAGTTAGCATTGCCTCCCTAGCACCTATTGCGCACATAACTTTAGTTTTCAATTGAGCAAAAACGAGACATTGAGATGACTCAAGGTAAACATTGTTTTCACATTATCCTTCTACACCTAGCTTTGGTATGTTTGACAATAGTCTTTTGTACCACACCGGATGTTTGATTTGCATTTACCGCAGCTGTCGACTTTCTGAACTAATAAACTAAATTACTGACTGTGCTTCTGAACAGTCACCTCATCTATACTCGCAAAGCAGCCAGCCCATATTTTTCAAGCCAACATGTCAGATATGGTTGGATTGGGATATGGATTGGATTGGATTGGATTGGATATGTACAAATTTACAATTTAATTTCTCAAAAATACACATGTTTTAAATATTAAATTCAATTAAATCAACTGATGTGATCAATTCACTCTCTAAACCGATTTGTGCTCAACTTGCTGATGATTGCATAATTTTAGTGAAGTCTGATACGTAGTAAAAGCCAAGCTACATAATCATTAAACATTATGAAAACTGCTGAAATTATTAGGAGCTTTCAACATGAATTTGAATCTATGGATTACTGATGGACATTATCTTCAAAAGTCAAATCTAAAACAATGTTTTTGCTCCTTGGCAATATTTTACGATCTCGTGAAAAAGCTGCGGACTAGATTGAATGAAATAAGAATCTCTACCAGTTGTTCATGATGCTGCATGCTGCTATTTCTTAAAGCTAAAGGTAAAATGATGATTGATAAATTCAGGTTGTAAACAAGCATAATACAACTGAGACCTTATCCTAATTGTTAGGTACTACCAAATTTAGACAAAAAGTAAAAAGGCTTGTAGGCATTCACCTGTGTGCATATGCTTACCTATGGATGGTTGTATGTAATACGAACTTAATGCATGTGTATATATTTCATGTTTAATTAAGTTGAAGCACACACATGGGTGGCTGCATGACGGTAAACAATAATTTGCTGTTCTATAGACATAGCACATATATGGACATGCATTGCTCTCAAATACTCATAATACTGGTGGTTGGGGCTAACTTGCCGTTTTTGTCATTAGCATTTGGTTTTAATTGCTATTGCACATCTTTCATAGTCTAGTTGTTGCACTAGACTATTTGGTCTGTTTGTCACTGCTGACTAATAAAGATCCGTTCTAACATGAAGTATAGTTACAGATAATTTTAACATGTGTGTGCGTGCGTGTGCCCACATGCATGAACTTACATATTCATATGGACATGAATTTGTATGTACAATCATGTGTATATATACACAAGGACGGACATCAATGCGTTCCCAAACGTGATAGTGTGTGCATTATTGAGGCATAGGTGAAGGCCCAGGTTTTGCGGAATTCTTTGACCAATGACGACACCTGCTCTCGATTCCGGTTTAGTAGTTACAATGATTGCCATAACAAAAGATATCGGTTTAAAAAAGTATTTTAAAAATATTTTCAATGCCTAATTTATTGTATGCATATTTTTGATTAGAAATGGAATTAAAGAAAACTTTTTCGTAAATTTATTTAGTCTATAAAGCAGTAAAACGTTGATGAGAAATTTAAAAACGTATTATTACTTTAGCAAGTATTTTTCACAATCATAAGTTTTCATTTACAACTTAATAACTCATTACTTGACTCGTGCTTCCCAACTTAACTTACTTCTACCAAAATCAACCACTGCTGCTGGACATCGCAGAGTGAGTTACCGGTGTGCTTCTATGTGGAATGGGCTGCCGAGTGAGATTCGATCTGTTAGAGAGGAGAATCGCTTCAGGCAGGCTCTGAGGCGTCATCTACTCAACATGATGTAAAGACGACTGCTGACTGCCAGAGTACCGGGCCTGGCGCCTCGACTAGCTGCAGTGCTATTGCGCCTTGGGCCCCAACATTTCCTCTGCTGCAAACCTTTTTCCATTATTATACTTTTTGTGTTGAAATAAAACAAACAAACAAACAAACTATTACCTCACTAGAATTTTCATCAACAAAGGTTTATCAACTGAAGTTTTAATTTACGAAAAAGTGGTTTACTAGCACAAATTGCTTTTTCATTGTCATGACTGAACGCGGTCCAAATGTAAAAACAGTTGTTTAGAACAAGAGGGGCAGGGAGATATTTCAATAGTAAAGTCAACACTTGAAGGCAGTAGGCTACTATTGTGTGTGCATTATATACTCCACCGCAATCCTGACCAACCATGTGGTTTTCATTGCTACTACACATCATTGACCTATGCCTCTATCTATGCCTCCGATGGTGGGCTTGGCTTCTTGATGACTGTATGTGTGTGTATGTAACAGAGTTCATTTAGGGAAACTACAGTAGTGCATTCACCCACCCCACTTGCAAGTAATTATAATATATCTCATGCTCTCATCCCTTCCTCACCCAGTGTATGATAACTTATATATCCCTTCAATACAGTTGTATGCATGTACAAATGTGTGCTTTCATGCAAAATGCTGCATATATAGGTTTGCGCATGTAAAGTATGTATTTCAGTAGATGTACAAGTAAGTGTTCATATACTTTTGAACAGTTACTTATAAATGTGTTTTCTGTGTAAATGCTTGTATGAGTACACTAATAGTTCCGTATGTATGCTTTTACATCTCTGACAGTAATAGTTAGTAATCTTCTGATGTCGGTGTTATGTTTGTTATGCCGGTGTTATACTGGAACTGCAGTCTAGCCTCTCTCATCAAAGATGAAGCCATAGTTATTTCAATTGCAATTACTTACTACCCTTCACTACATTAGCAGTAAAGGCTGGTTCACACGACGCGTGAAATCACTGTACAGTGACTGTTTCAGCGGTCGCCACAAAACAAACTGCGATGACTCACTGCTAAACCGCGCTCGTTGGCATGAAATAGTGCGGCCGTTGGATGTCTAACATGTTGAACTTTGTCACCGCAGTATTAGCAAAAGGTCACCGCCGCGATAGATGATTGGACAATCAAATATCGTTAATAGCCAAGGGCGCGCTCTGTGCATACAGTCGACTGATAATTGGATTAGTGATGAATTGATGAAGAAAGCCGCAAACAGTGGTTTGATGTATTTATTGTATACTACAATATCTCCCAGATATTTCCCAGCTAGGTGAAAGTGCTGATGGTGATAATTATGGTATACAAAATTAATAATTGATAGTTCTAAATTAATTAAAAAAATAAACTATTTATTATAATAATTAATTAATCAATGACAACATGAAATAAATCATGTATTTATTATAATTATTATGGCTATTATAAGTAACAATCCATATCATTTGACAGCACTGTTTATTTTTATAACATAACAATAATCATTTAATTATCCCACTAGTAATTATTATTAACATCTACTATCTATGTATGTATGTCACTGTGTGTCAGACATTTATTGATTATTCTTGTGTATTAACTTTAAATATTATGCAATAATAATTTATGATTTCACTGAAATTTTACTCCATCTTAATACATGATGATGTTCTGATTGCTTTTGATGCCCGTATTTCTTTTGTACTGCTCATAACTTAATTAATTATAATCCGTTCAGCTTGTTCAATCATTTTTGCGTACTAGTACTACTAGTAGTACAATGATCCCGCGTATTGCGTACACTGCAATTCTATTGGTTGAGAGCAAGGACGCTATCGCACGGAGACGTTGTGTGTGAACAACAACCAGATAAGACTGAGCCGCCGCTGCAGCTGTTACAAAAATCCAATTCACGGTAAAGTGATTTTCACGCGTCGTGTGAACCAGCCTTAAGAGCTGCATAACTGATGAGACTGTCAGTGCTTTATTGGTTTAGCAGATGATTGTTTGCAAGTTTAGAAATGAACAGCCTCAACTTGCTGCGGTAACGTAATTAAATCAGAATTATGTAATCTGCAGCGTGTTTTCTGTTTGAGCAGTGGTAACTGCCAGTCACCACTATGCGATGGCTATCAGACATGATGCTATCCAAACTGATTTTATGCTTGATTATGAGAAAATAACAGGTTTTTATGGCTGCGTGCATTTGCAGTGTAAATGTGTCTATTTTATTATGACTATATTCTTGTGTGCTTATGAGTGGAATATATTTTTTGTGTATGTGTGGAATATATATGTTTGTGTAGAGCAATTGTTTTTATTTTTCGAAAAACGCCATTTCTATAATTATGCAAAATTTATCTATGTTGGCCTCAATAGTTAGCAATTCACTGTACTGTTTGGATAATTGTAGACTGCAAGTATATTGACTAGCCTGAGCCTTCACTTTCTTAGCGTTATATGCTACTGTATTGTGTAGCTTACTGAGGGATGTCAACAAACCACTAACTGATTATGAAAAGGATCTGTGGTCACAAAACCCTGCATGAATGCCTTTTATAAATGCATTACTCTACTGTCATTGTTGTTCATACAGCAGGCCAGTGCGGCTTAGCTAGTTGTTGTTTGCTACCAAGTAACAGGGATAAAGACAAATTAACTCATTTTGCAACAAAAAGTGACAGGACATCTACCAAACGCATTTACCAATATCACTAGCTACACTGAAGCTATGAGAAGATCTTTTTATAGGTATGTTTGATACAGGAAATAGTTGGGACATTGTTTTGCTGATAATCTCCTAGATTGATAACAGCATTCTGTGCTTTTACAAGATATATACAGTTCACATGAAGAGTTGAGGTCTATTGTGAGAAGTTTAAGCTTTTTCATAAAATTTATAACATGTCTATTTGTGTAAAAGTTTTCTTTGCTGGTTAGCAACAACAACAGCAAATTTTCGTAATATCATAATCAGGATAGATCCTGTGCGGAGAGCTCATAAATGTAAATCTCTTTTGTGGCCTAATAAATGACATTTTGAGTCTAGAATTCATTCAAGTACATGACTTGGAGAATTATGTGTTCGGTTCACTATTAAACTTTCACTTTTTGTAATAATTGAACACGTTGGTAGTCATAACATAACTACTTGCCGAAAATAATTGGTTTTTTTAGCAAATCTCCTTTTTTAAATAGCCCTTATGGCTGTGAGTTGACTACGCATGTATTATTATAATCTTGTCAATTTCTTCATTATGTTCTCCAGCGAAATCAAGTATCTGCCATCAGTACCACATTTTGTGGTCTATTCGTACCACCGATTATGTGACGTGGCTTATTAATTGATATTTTAAAGAGCATGTACATTTTATGGTGCTGAATGGCACTAAGGTCTGAACAAACCAGCATTTTTGGCATGTGTTGGTGCTTGGCAAGGCTGCTTAAATCAACAAACAACTTTTACAACATATCATATGAACACTTTGTTAGCTCTAGCGCAATATTGATAACCTTACGATGGACAGTTTGCAGAGTCAAAGGCCTCAAGGACTGGAGATGAATAAAACTGGCAATCAGTTATTTTGCTAAAATCAGTCGAAGTACATTCCCCAGCAGTTACTTTCTTATTGTCTACCATTCTCCAGATGTCGATGCCCATTCTTGGAGCAAAAAAACATTGTTCCACGCACGCTTACGCGCATTCATATGGGCAGTCAGTAAGTATGGATTTTCATATTCAAACCTTTTTACCTCAGAAGGTTGCTTTTCGACGTTATAATGTATGTACTTGATACCTTCTACCAGCTGAAACTGCCGAGGTTAGCTCTCACAGATTAGACTTTTCTGCTAAAATAAACCGCAATATTTAACCATCAAACAAATTGTGATGCAGATTTGATTCGAGTCTCACTGAAATCTCAATTTAAGCTTGTTTTTTTTTTTGCCAAGTAGCTTCGGCAGTAGAAATGATCCATCGCTACATGGTTGATTTTGTACAGGGCAAGTAATGCTGGCATGTTACATCACAGAGAAGTGCTTCTCAGAGATATCCATAAATTAAACATTTCATAAATCACACAATATTTATCAGTCTTCCGCCAAGCATTACCTCAAAATGCGCCTGGTTTCATTGTAGGCTCATCCGTTACAACGCCTGCCTCCATTACCACAGCTGCATTGATGGAGTTACCCTGCTCGCAACGAATTTCATGTTTGTACGAAGTGCAGTAGATCCGCATACAGCAAGAAAGCAATCAGCCAGTTCTGGTGAGTCTTTTTCTAAGAATGTGTCGTCGCTACCACTATCTTTCGGTGCAGCTCGTGCCTGTAAAACTGCCAAGCTTGCTCCCCACAGGAAGAATTCTGTTGCATTGGGAGGAGTTACACTTCCCTTACATTACGAAGAAACAAACAAATACATCCCAACTGCAGCGCTAGTTAGCTATGCAGTTTTTTTGAGAGCTTATTTATTCATTTATCTTCTACAACAGAATGAACATGTTTTCTGCAGGATTTCTGTGTGGTCAGTTGAAACAGCAGAATGGTGGAGAGTGAAGGACGGACACTGGTGGTCGGTCTGGCGAACAGTGAGGTCATTCACAGGTCAAAAACCCTGCTCACTGTTACCAAAGGTTTATTTACAAAGACGTAAGTGTGTTAGTATTCTGCTAATAGTACTTTTGGTCCAGCTAAATCCCTCCCCTAACTATATGACTCGTAAATGTCTTGTTGGAGTTGTGCTTCCTTGAATGCATAGTTCAGCAGACAACTCCAAATTTTCCAACGTCATTCCACACTCATAATGCATGTGTTGTGAATTTGCAGTTGTCCTAGAGGTACACGTGATACAAACTCAGACCTGGAAGAGCTACCATGACAAGCTACACCGTTTGAGTGCAAGAGGCAATAAGTGCAGGTAACTGATGTGGAATTTGGCTAAAATTTATTGTTTCCTCCTACCTACCTGCTGATCATCTGGCAAGGAGAGCGGGCTAAAAATGTTTTATGAGGTTTCTTCGCTTTCAAAGCAGGTTGAGTTTTATAATGAAAGATTTGTGTGTATGTTTATTCAAACATGTCTAGTCTTTGAAGTTTTGTATAACTGAATCTGACCTGGCCCATGACAACTCGATCTGTTGATATTTTTCAACTTCTTCCACAAATTTTTGATTTTTCAAACACCACCTTGCAATTGTTTATTTTTGCAGTTGAACGGACAACTCCAAGTCCATTTCCGCAGCTGAACACAACTCCCATATTTTTTGTTTCATCAATGAATTGAATGCAGATTTCATACCTGTTTTGTGGGTTGTCTTCTACTTACTACCATTGAAGCTTGGCTACATGTACAGATGATTCCATTGTGCCGAGCACACAGACTGCTAGTTTAGGTGGCTGCATTGCTGCAACTATTAACACTGCTCTGTGGCCACTGAAGCACACATTCACTAACGCTGACATATATTAAGGACATGAAACGGTTTTTTTAACTTTTCGAAGTTATCCCCGTTGACAAGTAACAAGTTTCAATATTTGCATTTACCTGCCAGCATTTACATCTGATCTTCGTAAGAATGTGAGTTATAGCTAGAAATCAATTTTTTTCATGTATATATGATAATTATCCAACATATAAACTACTTTAAAATGAATTAGTTTAGTGCTTAGTCGTTCAACTTGGCATGTACTGACTGTAACCTCACATCAACATTAGCCTTATCTCTCCCTTCTCCCCCACCCTCTGCTGATGCTTATATGATTCTTGTTTAGGGGTCTGTTTACTACGACCCAAGAGAAAGCTCTAGGAAGTGAGAAGTATAGATCTGGTACAGAGCTATCCTACACTGCTTCTAGTCACGATGATGGCAAGGTAGGTGACTCCTCTTTTTCCCACCAGGGCTAGCTATGTGAACTGTGATTGCTCTTAGTTTCACTTGCTGAGGTTATTGAATGATGCTTTGCAAAATATTCTACAAGTGTTAACGCATTGTCCAGTACCAATGCAACGAAAATTGGCGCTTCCAAAACATCAATATTTTAGACCACTAAATCTAACACCCGGTTTATCTAGATCACAAAAATATGGTCACCATCACAGCAACTTTTGTAAATTCCGGAAACTGAAACTTGTATTTCCTAATTGCATGCCTAAGCATAACCTGGAATCGTTGAATTGGAACTTTTGTTGAATTTTTTAACACTCAGTTTTGACAGGAATTAATGTTGGGGCCGTGTAACGTTTGGCTAACAATATATTCATCAAAACTGAAGCCAACAAATTAAAAATTGCTTGCAAAATGACCAAGTATGCGTCCGCCAATATTTAATGCCTGTAGGGTGTAACTAAAGCCAACGTATGCTTATGACATGCGTTAGGAATTTTTTTTAAAGTTTTTCATTGAATGATTTTGTCTGTGTTTACGTTAGTTGTAAAATCAATCTGTTTTTAGGCAGGAACAAAAGCTTAGAGAAGTGATTTGTATCCGCGTTTGAATCTGTCAATTAACTCAAGTATTGAGAATTATCTTTGAAGGCTTGTTCCTCAATGTCGAAGTTATGTCCTCGGTGGTATGAGGGGATAACTCCAACCTTTCATTCTACTGTCCATATACCATATGGGTTGCAGTTACTGTGTAACTTCCAATCATTCAAACCCCTGCTGCCATTGCCGCCACTACTATTGGAAGGATTTGGATTGGCCGATCTGATATATCTACAATCATTCCCAGCCAACAGAGTGTAGGGAGGAGGGAGATATCACGTTTATAAAAAGTCTGATGTGATAGATAAAAAGATGGACAAACAAGAGATGGTACAACCGAGTTGTCTGTTGTAGTACAATATGGCTGTGTTAGCTCTCTGCACATTGTGTGTCAATAGCTTTCTACAAACGAGCTGCTCTTCTGCTATGGACTATTCGATTGAGAGTTACCCTTCCTTGGCATTATGTAGTGGCAGCTAACTCCCAATTGTAGTCGACAAAAATGATGTAGATGTGCACTTGTTATCATTGCAAGCACAGCTCTATTGCTGTGAACACTCACAAGCGCAGCTGCATAGGTCGTGCAGTATATCAGCATGAATGGAGTTTGAGTCCCACCGTTCACCCAATTTGCTTTCCTCCTACCATTGATCAAATGGGGGAGTGGGGTCATATTTTCACCATGTTGATCCAAGATTCTTGCCTCTGGCTGCGATATAATCGCCTAAAAAATTACCTGCGAAACGCTGATCGATGGCTGACAACTATACAACTTGTTGAATGTGTATGCATTTGTTTGTTGGCATTATTTAACGTGGTAATCCAATAGCAGAGCTAGTCAAGGGAAGTCCAGGCCACAGATGTAAGCGTTATAGCCATCTTTGCACATGCCCCGCGGTAACCCGCCGCTCTTTTCAAAAGAGTCAGAGGTGGATCTTTAACCAGTGCGTCATGAAAGACACTGCAGAGGATCTCCAGTATTTTCACCGTCCTAATCCGAACAGACATAGCTAGGATAAATGACACACCACTGTCAAATCAGAAATGACTTTGTGACTGGGAATTGAACCCAGAACCTTCGATCCCAAGCCCAACACTCAGACCACTCGGCTACTGCTAGATTTAGCCGGAGTGGCTCTCTAGGCGGGGGGGGGGAAGTAAGGGTAAAAGAGAGAATATGGCGGGTGGGGGGGGGGGGGTCTGTCTCAATCTCCCCATTGACCCCTCCCACTAACTATATGCCCTGCCCACCTGGAGTGCCTGTATTGTATTTCTGGAGTTGTCTTCTACTTCTACCTACTGCATTGTACAGTTGTCTCTGCGTATATTGCATATGGCTATTGCCGGCAAGCTGCCAGTCATCTATAAAGTGATACCTCCTGGATGGAGTCCACTATCATTCGCCACAAAATTTTCGAAACTCTCAAGTCCCAACCCCAAACCTATAATTTTGGCTAGTTTTGAATAGTTTGCGGCGAACTGATTGTGCCCCCCTGTACCTCATGCAGTTGTTACGTCACATTTATCATTAATCTTTCAACTTGGCTTGTATCGGCTGTGACCTCACAGCAATGTTAGCCTGATCTCCCCCACACTCTGCTGATGCTATGTGTTTCCCGTTTAGGGCTCTGTTTCCTGCAACCCAACCAAAAACTCCAAGATGTGAGGAGTATGGATCTGGTATTCAAGTACAGAGCTATCCTACACTGCATCTAGTCACGATGATGGGAAGGTAGGTTTCTCCCACCAGGGCTAGCTATGTGGAGTGTGATTGCTCTTAGTTTCACTTGCTGTGGTTATTAAATGATGCTTGGCAGAATATCCTACAAGTTTTAACGCATTGGCCAGTACCAATCCAACGAAATTGGTCAGAAATGCTGTTACTGAAGAGATGTCACCCACCACAACAACTGTCTGTTGACAGTCCGTCAAAATGCATGTATTTCAAAGAAAATGTTGGAGTTGTCTGCTGTTACCATTGAACAGGCAATTCCCAATAGTTAAACATTTTGGTACTTTAAACTTAAAAAGCAACAGCATAATCGATGCTGAATGCTAATGTTGGTTAACTGAACAGTCAGGAATTATTGGCGGAAAAGTGTGCACGTTTGCTGCTCATGAAGGGATGACTCCTAATTGGAAGTAATTGCTACCTGTATTTATTGTGGACTCAGTGTTTGTAATGATTCACCTGTCCAACCTGCTGTGAGGGAACTGTAAACATTGGATGAAGCAGAGCAGACAATGCTGACTGCGGGAAGTTACGAGCCATTTCTGTTATGTAAATACCTTGCTAACTGTATAAACTCAACCGATGAAGTTTAGTGAAGTGTACAGTTTACTGTTTATATCACTTGTGTCATACTTGACACTTGGGCTGGTTTTCAGCAGACTTATGTATTATGTTATTGTCGGCAGTGGGTTTGTAATTTTGGATTTTTCACCATTCAATTATACTCACTCAAATTTGAATCACTAGATAACTATTTGATTTGCTATATCACGCGCTGTGCAAATTATACTGCATAGGTAATATATATTATTACTCTAAAAATTTTCAAGCATATGTATGTTCTTGGCGCTAAAGATATGTTCTTTTTTGGTTGATTGCTGTTGTTGTAACGCTGCTGGCAAATTCTACAGTAAATCCATTGACTGCTGCTAGCAATCTTAATTAATACATTGTTTGTGTGGTGTTTGGTGAAAATATAATTGTCAACACTATTGGAATGCTCATGGAACATATTCATTGCATGTTCTATGAAATGTCAATAGAATGTGGCTGTAACATGTTGATGACATGTTAGAGGCAACGATGAAAGGAAATTCTCGTAAAATAATCGTTATCTCTGATGTTGATGGAGTGTTCTTATAACATGACATAAAATGTTACCGTCATTGTTGATGGAATGTTACCGCAACATATTCAGCTACCGTTTAACGCAACATTTACAAAACTGTTTGGTTATGTTTCAAACAAATGTTGGGGACAACGTCATTGGTCTGACGCCGGAGTCCACATTTTTTATGTTGTCCTCACGTTACGAGGGGCAGAAATAGGACTGTTGGCACAACATCCCAGCAATATCCCTTCAATATACTGAACTATCGTCAACGGTAACATTTACAGAACCTATTGCTTATGTTTCAATCAAATGTTAAGAACAATGTAGTCGGTCTGACGTCGGCGTCCACATTCTTACATCGCTGGCACGTTATGAGAGGTTGTTACTGGACAATCGCATAACATCTCTGCAACGTTTTTAAAACATTTATTTGTTTGTTGGGTAAGCTTGCATGAGAGCTTTAGAAGATTAGTTGGAAAATCTAAAGATTTCTCCAGATATCATGACATATGTTTGTCATCCCAGCAAGCTGAAAATCATAGTGTAAAGCTTTAAATCGTCACAGCAGAAAATCGTACTAAAAAACAAAAGAAAGAGAAAGAATGGACATTCTGCAGGGGAAGATGTTAATCAATTAATTCATATATATAAAACTGAACATAAATGTTGGCATCGTTTCATATGTGAAAGACTGAACAGAGTTACCTGCCCATAAAACTACTTTTTATTCAACTTTACTCCAGTTCAACATATGCTTATCAGCATAGGCTCATTTTTTCCCAGTCAACCAACGCTTACAAGCACATAACCCCACCTCTAGTACCACCTCTAGTACCATGACAGCCATACTTTTGGAAACTGCCCCAACTCAGAAGCCTGTTACAACTTACAGAGATTTTTTGAGTCAACAACAAATGATTATAAGATTTATTGTACTTCATAAATATTACTCATTGGCTTTGTTAAAAAGGTTATCATTTGGATGACTTACACTTACTAATAAAAAAACACAGAAAACTATTCTACCGATGTTTCTTAGTCATTTAAGATAAAAAAAAATGAATTGAAAAGTGTCAAAAAAGCAGATTTTTTATTTTGTTTATGATCTAAAATAATGCAGCGATGTAGTAAAAAGAGCATTTGTTTGTGGCACTTGACCTGCTGAGTTCCTGAAATTGAGCATCACCTATTGCCAATATGCTCTGAATTTACAAAAACTTGTTTCAGCTAGCCTGTGGCTTGTGCTTCAAGTGAAGCTTTGTCATTCCATGTGAGACAAAAAGTACCAAGTGAGTGTAACAAAGAAACAAGCTTTAGAAACTAAGAAAGCTCTAGGATAAATAAATGTTTAAAAAACCTTAAAAAATTGTGTCGTTGGAAGTTGTGGAATGTTCAGTGGCATATTATAAAACATAGAAATATTGCCAAAGCTATATTTTGTGATATTACTACTATTCACTGAGCAGTAGAGATCGATTGGAGGATGACACCGATCACAGAAGATGACCCCCATCAGTAGAGACTTTATAATGTTGATTTTATCAGAAATGGTTCATCAATATACTGATATGATTTAATAGAGCCAGTCCTTACTTTCTGGGTTCAGACAGTTGCAAAAGTGTCAACTCTAGCTGTCACCTGCTGATGTAGACGTGCCATTACCTCCTACAAGAGAACATTTTTTAATGTCTAGTTTTTATAATCTGTAAAACTTGTATTAAGAACGTACAATTTATCATACAAAAGTCAGTTATAGTAAAGCAAGTTAATGATTCACAGACTATTTATCATACAAAAGTCAGCTATAGTGCAGCGAGTTAAGGATTCACAGACTATTTATCATACAAAAGTCAGTTATAGTGCAGCAAGTTAAGGATTCACAGACTATTTATCATACAAAAGTCAGCTATAGTGCAGCAGGTTAAGGATTCACAGACTATTTATCATACAAAAGTCAGTTATAGTGCAGCGAGTTAAGGATTCACAGACAATTTATCATACAAAAGTCAGTTATAGTGCGGCGAGTTAAGGATTCACAGACAATTTATCATACAAAAGTCAGCTATAGTGCAGTGAGTTAAGGATTCACAGACTATTTATCATACAAAAGTCAGTTATAGTAAAGCAAGTTAATGATTCACAGACTATTTATCATACAAAAGTCAGCTATAGTGCAGCGAGTTAAGGATTCACAGACTATTTATCATACAAAAGTCAGTTATAGTGCAGCAAGTTAAGGATTCACAGACTATTTATCATACAAAAGTCAGCTATAGTGCAGCAGGTTAAGGATTCACAGACTATTTATCATACAAAAGTCAGTTATAGTGCGGCGAGTTAAGGATTCACAGACAATTTATCATACAAAAGTCAGTTATAGTAAAGCAAGTTAAGGATTCACAGACTATTTAAGCAAAGTTTAGTAGTTATGAGCTGGGAGAGATGCCAATTTTTTTACCACTTTTGCATTAAAGCTTGTGTAAACCAAAACTAGAGGTTTGAGAACGATAGAAAAAATTACCTGAAAAGTCTGTCACTGCATCATCCCCGTTATGATAAGCAATAGTGTGGGGGTTTGATGAAAAGCTGAATTTTGATGTCCCCGGCCCTCCGCTATTCATGCTTTAAGAGAAAACAATATTTGATTAGAAAAATTTTATTAATCCCGTGGTCGTGATTGATGAGGCTGGCATACTGCAATATCATTTGAATTACATTAGGCATACTAGTTACATTAGATACGTTAGTTACTTTGGGTAAATTATTCACATTCGCTATATTAGCTACATGATATATATTAGCTACATTAGGTATATTAGTCACATAAGGTATATTAATTGTATTTGGTGTATTAGCCGCATCGATATATTAGCTGTATTGGTTATATTAGGCATATTGATCACCTTAGAAACTTTGGGTACTTTAAACGTACTCGTTATATTTTAGATAACAAATAGTTCATCGCAGCAACAATGCCATGCTTTCTTGGCACTACATTATCACATTTGAACAAAGTGCCCAATGAATAACTTTTCGCAGGTCGTAGTTTTTTTTTCATACTTGGCTAAACACATTTCACAAGCAACTAATTAGCCTAATCTAAGCAGAGCAATAATAGAATATAAATACTTACCGGATACAAACTACTACAACTGAGACTAACACAAGTAGTAGGACAGCACCTCCCACTGAAGCAGCAATAACTACAACTGTAAGTAGCAAACTGTTAACTGGCAATCAATTAGTTTATTTTTTGTTTCCTAAAAGAGAATGAATCAAAAGTTGAAGCTAAGGTTCATTACTTTTATGAATTCAAACAAAACCTTTCAAGCAACTAGTATGCTCCGTGTAAAGTTCAGCTCTGATGGTTTTGTCATTTTATCCAGTTTTTAAAGAGAAGAAATTAGAGTCAGAGTCATGAAAAGTTTTGAGCAGATTCACACAATTTCTACTGTTTGATTCAAAATGATGCTAGAAGCTACGTCAATGCTTTACGTTTGTCGGCATTGAGGGTCAAATTGAACAGCATTAGTTGCCAAACCACAAACATCTCAAAAGGTTTTTGTATCTCAATAACTATCAACAAAAAGGCTCACAATTTTGCGAGCTGGATACTTTTCAGCATTTCAATTCTAGACAGATCTATGGAGAATTTTAGTTTGAAACCAGAAACATACTAAATCATGAATGAGGTAATTGCAGTTATTTTTAACAAACAAGATTTCATTATGAGTTTCACTTTGTCAGAGTTGTGCCATTTGTAAATTCTGTTTACAAATATATAAAAAAATACACATGTTATGCAAGTTTTATCTGTACAGTTGGCTGGTTTACAGCAAAATAATAAAAGAAAACATATTTTATTGTTTGTTAGTTTAGTTTCACTCTGATTTTGAGAATTAAAAACTATTAATTTTTCAGTCCAATTACATAAACACGTGTAAGAGTTTTGACATTTCAACAACAAAAAATCATCAAATGACTATTTAATTGAATACTAAAGTAACAAATTTTGTCTGGTCAAAGTTCCCAATCCTTTCACTTTTACGTTTAAAACTAAAATCTTTCACTTACCACTCATAGTAGCAACGTTTTGAATCTGTATAAGAATATTTTATTGCTTTTTAACATTTAAACCTCAGGAACAATCACTTCACAATGCTTAAATTTAGTATATATAATTGATGTCGTTTTTTCGGCCTTTTCAGTATAGGTTCGATCGCGTTAGCTAACCTATTGGGGTAGACAGCGTAGAGCTTGAGGAACCAGTGCTTCGCTGGTATATGTGGGTGGTTTCAGTAATTACTACATCTGTGGTGGTTGTAGTCCCAATGTAATTGTTGCACGTTACCATTGCTGTACCATTGCCTGTAAAGGTTATTAGGGTTGAAGCTCATGCATTTCATCGAGTTTAGTCGTGAGCAGGTTGAATGTATGTAAAGAGTGGTAAGGGTACTTTATGATAAACAGACCTTAATACTTTAATAAAAACACGAAATTATTAGACAGGTGTACAATAAGTAAATAAGAGTGAGCAACTTCAAAGCTAATAAATCGTTACTGTAGCACTCACCTGGATAAAGTGCAAACCAAGCACCTCTTCCGCCACGGAAATACCTAGAAAAAAACTGAAATCCACTCTTAACATCATTTGTCAGATCTCGGTAGATAAGACGCTTTAGAAAAGTCTCATTGCAGTGTTCTTTCTGAATAGCATCTAAAACATGCAGTTTTGCGAAACATTTTACCGGCGGTTTGCTTAAGAGAAACAGTGTTTATGCTTGGCACTCTAACTTATTCACCAATAAATGAACGATGGTGTGATACAAGAGATTGTGGCTATAACCTGCCATTACTAAATTTACCTAACTCCGCTTAATGCTCTAAGCATTAAAATGTAAAGAAAAAGCAATGTCAAAAACTTAGAGCTTTTTAAATATTTGCTGCTGCACAAACACAATAAATTCTAAATCTGAAAACTTTTCGATTGTAACAATGGCAGATTGATATTCAAATATGCCTTAGCTTTGATTATAACGTATGCTATTCCGTTTTAGCAAAACTTTCAATAGCCAACTTTAAATTTGAATAATTTTTGGTAAAGACAGAAACAAGCAAGTGATTAACTTGACGATTTCTTCAAACATACTGTGCTGAGATCACCTATTAACCAAGTTTACTGGAAAAGTGTGTGTTTAAAACTTACTATGCCAAAACGTAACTAAATTTTTTCAATATATACAAGACATGGATGAAATATACCAGGATTGCCAGCTACGGCCGTTCAATATAACTTGGACCACGATTCAAGTGAGGCTGTTTATGGGAGTCGCCATGACAGCGACTTTTATGCAGTATCCGGTACGTATATTGTGTCTTTTTAATGCAGTGTCGAGTTGTCTTTTCATTAAAAAAGACAACTACACCAATCCAAGCGAAAAGTGACGTATTTCCGGTACGTTCTTATAATTTTACTGTTTAAAAAATCGCGGTGGCTGCTATAAAAAGATTTTACCATAACTTGCGGCCCCTTACTATAGCGTATTTAACGACTCCCTTGTAAAGGTCGCCGTTACAGTCTACATCCGGTACGAACTTGGCCATTCAAATTGCTTCACCTGATTGGGAGCAGCTGGCAATCCTGGTATATTTCATCCATGATACAAGATGATGACTCCAGTAGTTGGTTATTATAGAGTTTTTTTATTTAAACAATTGCAAGGCACACTTTAGTTACAAGCCTTTATTCAAAGTCAAACCTAAATTTACAAACACACTTTAGATATCAACTTCTGATGATGACCACTGCAGTGTAATGGAGCACTTAGATTCCTCTTCGAATAAAAATTACAGCTAATGTCTATCTCATATTTCTTTACATCATAAGTCTACTTGTTGGCATCAATATTTCTGTAGAGTTTTTCATTTGTGCCATTTGTCGTAAAGTTATTTCTATTATCAAACTTTTTATGTATTAATGAACTGAGCACGTCGCACAATTTTTACTCGCAAGCAAGGCAATTTTGGAAAGTTTCCTATTGTTTCTGTCAATTAAATTTTAGCAGGTACTTGGTTCAGAATGTATCAAAATATTTTAGGAAAATTCTAATATCGGTAATGCGGATCCAAGGTGATGACAACTTCCAATGCAAACAACTTACCGTTTATATCAAAACCAACATAATCATTACACGGACCCATGTATGACATTTCTAAGTCAGCAAACAATAACTTGGCAGTAACAGAGTTGTTGTTAGATGATTTGACAATGCATTGGCAGCTGGAACCTTTAGGATATACCCCATCAGCTTCTGTAAACCTCGGAGTGGAGTAATACACAGTTTGGTTATGGGAGACTACTGAGGTTGTTGTCGGACACATAGAGTATACCCTTTCAACTACAATTATAAGACTCAATTGAAAGTATCGGTTAATATGAGTATCAGTAAGGATGTTCGGGATCTGGTCACTGAACAATGTAGAAAAAAAGAAGGTAGTCGTTATTCAATACGTCGCGACTAGGACAAAACATTAGTTTAGAGCAACAGTATTCGCAACTTCTGTTCGCCGAACACATTGCAATAAAAATAATCAGACCGACAATAAATTTAATCAATAAATAATCATTTTGTTCGGAACTCGTGGGTCAACAAAAAGTGGCTCACTGGATAATAAAAATAATCAATGAGTATTTATCTATATTGTTCGTAAGTCGCAAATGAAACTGAACGCTGAATAAATAATAATGAGCGATTTGATTTTTTCAATTTACATAGACCGTTTTTATATCATTGAAAAATAATTTAAAATAATTAGAAGCGTTCAAAATTTACTAAATTGAAGGGCAGCTTGTCAGACTATTCCAGTTTGTGGCAGTTAGAATTTTATTATTTTCATGATAATTTTTTAAAATTCGGAGTTATCTTTTTTATGGTTTGTTCGGTAAACTATAACATTTCATTGAATATTTATGTTGTTCTAAACTAATGTTTCGTTGCATATGCGACATATTGACTTACGAAAACCTATTACTTTTTGTATTTTGTTCGACGAGCAGGCTGCGAATATTCTTAATATCATAATTGTTCAATAAATTGTTTTTGTGTACTGAAAAAATCATAAATAAAATAAATGAGCTGCTATAAACCAAAATAGTTTGTGACGCAGCCCTTCAATTTAGTAAATTTGGATTTTTGCAATGATTTTAAATTATTTTTTAAGGATATAAAGCCAGTCTATGAAAATGAAAAAAATCATTTCCCTCATCATGAAGTATTTAGCGTTGAGTTTCATCCATGATCTACAAACAACATAAGTAAATGCTGGCTGATTATTATTTTTTATTCAGTGAGCTAATTTTTGTTGACCCCAAGTTCTGAACACATTGATTATTTATTGATTAACTTCATTGCTAGTCTGATTATTTTTATCGCATTTTGGTTAGGGGAAAAGAGGTCACGAATATTCTTATTGAACAAAAGTTGCAACTCAATTGTGTATCATTGGATTATCTTTATAAATTGTTGAGCAAAATAATTTTATGATTTGAATTGCACTTTCCATTTTTTTGCCAGCATGTTAAAGTAATTGATGCTCAATTGATATGACAGAGTGAATAAATTGCTTGTCCCAATAGCGACTACTTTGGCGAATAGAATGAGGACTGTGAGTGAGTAAAAAAATTTTTTTCTGAAAGCTCCAGTCATTAGCGATAAAGTTTTAAAGAAAACTGAAGCTATGTGTCTTCCTGCATAAAAAAACTCCCGCAAAGTTTTAATGGAGTCACAGTTCAGCAGTGTCGTGTTCCAGCATCAATTTGCAGCAATTTTAAATGCATGTGATACAGTTCAATCAATTGTGTTGTAAGACATAGTGTGACCTATATTGACCTACACATTGCTTATTTAGGCTGGGAAACAATGTGAACTGTAGTTGTTGTAAGGTTTTAAGACTATCAGTTAATTACTACAGCTTTTAAAAATCTGTATTATTTTTTTATCAATTGAATTGAATTTCATGAATTTTACACTAAACAGCTAACATCCTTTGCAGTTATTATTGTGTTTCGTACCACTGTGAGAGAAGACAACTTCTGAGCATTAAGTGAAATTTTTTTTAATGTATTATTAATTTTAGTAAAATCTTTTGCATTTTTTTGTAAAAACCACAAAGTTTCATGCTATAGATAAATGGAGAAGCCCCTGAATGCACAGAGGTTTATTGTGTGATATGACCCCATGAATTATTAAAGGTTGCAGAGTATAGTTGTTTAAAAACAAATTTTATTGTGATATTTCAAATCTGCATCCAGTTTTTAGCCTAGAAATGCAAATCTGGTTGAGATGCATTTTCTGAAAAGTAAGCCGAATTTTAGGAGAAACTTAGGTTCATTTAGAAAACAATCAGAAAACAAGTTACTGGATTGTGGTATACATAAGACGCTAAAGAATTCAGGTTAGTTGGTTAACCAAAGAACCTAAATTCAAAGCAGATGAGCCCATTGTTTCTTGGTTGCACATGAGGATATTAGCGTAGGTTTCCTTCAATAGCCTGTCATTCACAAATAGTTAACAGTGGTTTGCTACATTGAATAGTGGTTATGATATCCTTGTTTCATAATCAACGAATCGGCTCTACCACATTTTCACTCCAACAATATATCTCCGTCATCATCAGACATCTCAGACTCAAGTATTGGCAGCAAAAATTTGGTCAGAATGAGGTGCAACCATTTAGGTTTTAACCTGAAGCTAATTTCCCTGCTGCATAAACTAATAATTATTTGTATCCAATAATTTTCATCTTTATTCCGTATATTATTACTGATAATAATGATTATTAATATCAATAATTATATCAATATCGATATCGATATCAGCGGCTAGCATCCTGAATAGTTCATAAATCCAGCTCATTATTTTGCGATAATTTTTTCCATCAGCGAAAAATATGGGGATAAAATTCTAAGAGTTTCTAGTGTTTAAATTTTTTTCTTCAGAAAATGCTGGCAAATTTTAAATATGACCAAGCCTTTTTAATTGGTTCTGAAAAGCTGTCCTGAAAAACCTTTAAATCACAACTTACCGACCCTATTGCATCAGCAAGGGCATCCTGCAGTTGCTTTAGCTATGATAATTGGATAACTCGAGAGTGTTTAAAGGGCATAGAATGTCTAATTTGGAGAGGATTTGATTTAACTTAAGCTTTTTGAGGTTGAAATGTGTTCAGAAAAATTATCTGGAGCTGTCCTCTCACCAGTAAGGTGATTTCTATAGTTGCAGTCAGTACTCGCGCACTTTAAAACTTAAATATTGCGTGTCACAACCCTTTGAAAGGCGACTTGCAACTGCGTTTGTGACCACAAATTACACACATGGAGTCA
This sequence comes from Cryptosula pallasiana, assembly GCA_945261195.1. Classification (NCBI taxonomy): domain Eukaryota; kingdom Metazoa; phylum Bryozoa; class Gymnolaemata; order Cheilostomatida; family Cryptosulidae; genus Cryptosula; species Cryptosula pallasiana. Next base: position 29,397,062 of record OX183136.1, on the reverse strand, counting down.
CTTTTGTGTATATTTGGCTGCAGAGTTTATTGCTATAATGGCTACTCACTTGGTATGCATTGGAAAGTAATATCTATCTTGTTTATGTGACGGCAATATGATGGCACTCGACTGCAAACATCAAATTGGCAACTTTCCTTTCCTTCACAGCTCTTGATTGGTTGATATGTAACCCAACTGCATGTCGAACCTATCAATTAAATAAAAAAAATTCATGAAAAAATGTAAATAATACTATTACTTTGAACAAAAATACGCTTTCTTTTGCTCGATACCATTTTCTTTCACTTTAATGAAAATTTTTACTAATTAGTCAAGAATGAAACGCTTTTAGACTCAAGAATGATTTTTTAGCAGGTGAGCAAAAATTTTTCACAACTGACAAAACGGGACTTACGAAGTTGAGAATGGAATTTGAGGCTTTAAATTTGGGTGAATGGGCGGACATTTTCTACTCTTTCATCAAAATGGGCTAAATGCCTTCTTTGAGCAGAAATACAAAAATACCTATGAGGTGACTTCTTCACAAAGCAATCTCAACTTGTGGTTAAGATTGAGAGAACCAAAACAGAATTAAAAGGTACTTACTCATTGTACAGTTAGCCGAGCTGTGGCTTAAGTCCAATTTGGTAATGTGGATTACTTTGTCAGAGTCACAAACTAATTCTACTTTATCAATGCATTTAGCCTCTGTACAGCCACTGAAGTTGGTTGGCTCCTCTTCACCCCGAACTACAGTTATAAAAAGGGTACAGAACTTCTGGTTTCTGTTTCAAAACTTATAAATTACTTAAATACCAAGCAAAACTTGACCTCCATTCTTCATAGGTTTCATGCATTATTGAACGCGGGCAAGACATCTGTCAGACTAAAACTGCACAATAAATAGACAGAAATAAAAGCAGTAAAATTTAAGAGTAACCCCGGCGTGTTCATTGGGCATAGATATCAAACGTTTGTAATTCAATACGCATAGTATGAAATGGAAAATTAGTTTAAATATCTTAATTTTTCAATAAACTTGTATTGATTAGTAAAGAAATCATAAAGAAGACAATTCTCATTTTTTAACTAATCAAGACAAAATAAAATGGCATTGCCATAAACAAAGACGTCAGTAAAGTTTCCTTAATTTGTAATATTTTTAGGGCACAGGGACCGGTCTACATAAATGAACAAATTGGATTTGCTTGTTATAATTTATCTCTCGTTTAGTTTCATTAGCAACCTAAGTAGTAATATATGAGCAGATCTCCCTACCAAGTGTTTTTTTGTGGGGTCATAATCTGGGGTGATGCAATGGGTTACGGCGTTGAATGAATTTGCCGAGTTTATATTGTATTTTATTTGAGGGGTACTTGAGTGGCATTTGAGTGGCATTTAAGTGGCATTTGAGTTTTGATTATTTTTTTACTTAATTTGAACTTATATGGCATCTAAATTTTGAATGTATGGCATTTAGGTTATGATAATTTTTTACATAACTATATACATAATTATAACTCATAGGGTATCTAGATTTTGTTTGAGTGGCATTTAAGTGGCATTTGAGTTTTGATTATTTTTTACTTATTTTGAACTTATGGACTTTGAATGTATGGCATTCAAGTTTTGATAATTTTTTACATAATTATATACATAACTTTAACTCATAGAGCATCTAGATTTTGAATGTATGGCATTTAAGTTTTGATAATTTTTTGTAAGTCGACTCATATGATATCAGTAGTAATATATGAGCAGATCTCCCTACCAAGTGTTTTTTTGTGGATCTGACCTTGGAGTTTAGGCAATGGGTTACGACGTTGGATGAATTCGCCGAGTTTATATTGTATTTTACTTGAGGGGTACTTGAGTGGCATTTGAGTGGCATTTGAGTTTTGATTAGTTTTTACTTAATTTGAACTTATATGGCATATAGATTTTGAATGTATGGCATTCAAGTTTTGATAACTTTTTTACATAACTCGAACTCATATGGTATCTTGAGAGAGAGGGGAGAGGAGAGAGGAGAGAGGAGAGATGGGAGATGAGAGAGGAGAGAGAGGAGAGAGTTTTTTAGTTTTCTATACATTCATGTATATATGGTTAGTTATGTACATATTTATGGCTATATTTATATCTACATAGAGAGAGGAGATATATCTACATTGAACAAATATATTGATCAAAAATGAAAATTATATGTTTATATACCTGATTACATAATAAGTAGGGAAAATCTTCTGGAGAGAGGGGAGAGGAGAGATGAGAGAGGAGAGAAGAGAGAGGAGAGAGAGGAGAGATTTTTTTTTAGTTTTTTATACATTTATGTATATATGGACAATTATGTACATATTTATGGATATATTTACATTTACATTGAATAATATACATTTATTACATAATAAGTATATTAAATGCTATAAAATATGTTGGAAAATTACCAAATTAGACCTCTAGATGGTTAAAATCTACAGTATTTGCGAAATAACTGCAAGAGAGGAGAGAGGAGTATTTGGTAGAGGAGAGAGTATGTTGAGAGAGAGGAGAGATAAAAAGAGGAGAGAGGAGAGAGGAGATATATCTACATTGAATAAATACAGTGATTAAAAATGAAACAATATGTGAATATATACATTTATTGTGTAATAAGTAGGGAAAAAATTTAAAATAATTACATGAAATTGAATTATAGCTTTAGTTACATTGGATAGTTTACATTATATAGAAAAGGGAAATAGCTCACCAAGTCACATTGTCCAACTTGTTTTTTGAATTAGAGACTATCCATCGCTAAAACACTCATCATTTTTTTTCAGCAACATATCCTGTCTCAAAATCATCAAAGTCTCCACATAGAAAATCTTCAAGTTCATCATCATCATCATCAATTTCTAATATTGTTTTGTTGTGCTTTGCTTGATCACAATATTGTTTCCAATACATTTGACCGAGGCGGTATGGAGAGCAAAATGAAAGATCGTATTCTGTCTTAAATTTTCCGTGGGTTGTTTTTCCTCTGTAGATCATCACACCTGGAGTATATTTGTTAGCTTCTGAAGCATATTTGTCTGGTATGGCGAGCGTCTTCAACAGCGTTTCTCCACATTGTTCAATGCTATAACGGATACAAATTACATTCGACTGACCTCCTTTAAATCGATGAGGAACGAATCTATCAACAACATCTTGGTAAGGAAAAATAGCACCGGGTTGAAAACTATTGAGGGTGTTGATGTTCAAGAAGCGTTTGAGCTGACATTTAGTCAATGTACTAAAATATAGTGATTCCTCTTCAGTTTTCTTTTTGCTTAGAGGATGTCTGCTAACACGTCTGACATCATACCAAAGAACGTTTTTATTTTTTGGTTTTCCCTTTCTACCCAAATATACAATGTTAAACGGAGGGGGGTAATTATCACAGTTGAAGTTTTTAGCTATTTCAACTGGACAGAGGAGTATTTTGGGTTCGAGTTCATTTATATCTGCAGGTTCATGGTAGTGTACTTGAGAATATCTACACTTCTCCTTACTTGATGGATGTATCACACCAGTCACTCGCATAATGCTTGGGATAGGAAGATCTTCAAATGTTTTGCAAATCGGAACTTTTGGTGAGTCAATCACTTGAGAACCTTTAGACTTTTCTAATTCCCTAGCTCTCCTTTCGTTGAGACATTCAACTGTTAAATGAGTTATAGCTGCGTTCTCCATTGTTTGCTTATCAACGGAAGTAGTTTGTTTTCTCACTGTTTGTTTTCGTTTCCTTACTATTCGCTTTTTTGGAGCAGTTTTCCTTCTCTTAGGAGTTGTTTTGCCGTTTTTCATTTTATTTTCTGTTGGATATGGATCTGTGCTAAGGAGCTCTTCAGAAAGAGTATCCATAACATTCTAAAAATAAAAGGGTAATATTTGCATGAGTGGCTAAGAGTGTATTTATTACTTAGAGTGTCTTATATATATATATATATATATGTATTTATGCCAAAAGCAGTTAAGATCATAGAGTTATGGTAGATTGAGAATGTGCTTATTAAACTATTGGGATGTGGAGACAGACAACAAAGGATGGATTCAAATATATATATATATGTATTTACTTAATATTATACCGCTTTTAACATCTAAATTGGTAAGAAATAAAATATAATAGTTTGAACAAAATATTGTAAAATAATAAAAAACAACTAAAAATTTTTCATAAATATGTATGAAACGCTTCCAACATTAATTCTAAAATACCTACAGAAGAGGATAGAGCTTTATCTATTTGGACATAATTATAAATATGCTTTCTGAATTTATAAAAAGTTTTTTTGTTCCATGTCATGTTGTATAATTTTTTGAAAACTATTTGATTCCAAGCACTTCTTTCAATTTCTTTTAAAAAATTATTAATATTAACGACTTCCACCATTGACAAAACGATTTCGAAACTGTTTTTTATAATGTCATCAAAACGTTCTGTAGATATATCACGTTTCTTACAACACATCCCCATACTCATCATGTGTTGAGTTATACAGAATAATATAACTTGAAATGTCAAACGTTCTACAGCTTTTTCTTCAACAACATCATTATTTATCACATAGTTATGATACATTTCTGGAAGGAAGTCCTTTAAGTGGATTGGATTTGTTGTTGCATTGTTCTAAAATACAAGCGATAATTAGATAACTAAAATAATTAAAGGTGTTCAACAGGTGTTAAATAGTATTTTTTATTAATTCTTACCTTTTCATCAGGCTGAGATTCCGACTTTAGATACAATGGTTGGCTTTCTACGACTTGAGTATTCATTCTGAAAAAAACAGAAAAAAATTGGTCCAATTCTTTATAACCAATTTAAAGATAGATATGTCATAAAGCCTTCAGATAGTTGTGTTAGCTAGCGGAAATATTTGAATTTAAGTTTTACCTTTATGAAGAGAGAACTCTTAGTAGTTGCAATGGAAGATGTAGTAGATAGATGTTGCTCCTTTGCTCACTGTTGTTGAACTGGATGCTTTCTGTCTGAAACCGTTGTCTCTTATATAGGTGAATGTGTGAAAATAAATCTTTCATTCCCGCGAAAGCATTGGTTTGTATTCGCGTGAAAATAAATTGTTTATTCCCGCGAAAGCAACGGTTTCCATTCGCGTGAAAATAGCTTATTTATTCCCGCGAAAGCATTGGTTTCTATTCGCGTGAAAATAAATTCTTTATTCCCGCGAAAGCATTGGTTTCTGTTCGCGTGAAAATAAATTCTTTATTCCCGCGAAAGCATTGGTTTCTATTCGCGTGAAAATAAACTATTTATTCCCGCGAAAACATTGGTTTGTATTCGCGTGAAAATAAAATATTTATTCCCGCGAAAGCAACGGTTTCCATTCGCGTGAAAATAAACTATTTATTCCCGCGAAAACATTGGTTTGTATTCGCGTGAAAATAAAATATTTATTCCCGCGAAAGCAATGGTTTCCATTCGCGTGAAAATGAAGTATTGATTCCCGCGAAAGCTTTGGTTTGTATTCGCGGGAAAATAACATATTTATTCCCGCGAAAGCAATGGTTTCCATTCGCGTGAAAATGAAGTATTGATTCCCGCGAAAGCTTTGGTTTGTATTCGCGGGAAAATAAAATTTCTATTCCCGCGAAAACAACAGTTTCTATCCGTGTGAAAATAAATTATTTATTCCCGCGAAAACATTGGTTTGTATTCGTGTGAAAATAAAATATTTATTCCCGCGAAAGCAACGGTTTCCATTCGTGTGAAAACAAAGTATTGATTCCCGCGAAAGCAACGGTTTCCATTCGTGTGAAAATAAAGTTTTGATTCCCGCGAAAGCTTTGGTTTGTATTCGCGGGAAAATAAAATTTTCATTCCCGCGAAAGCAAGGGTTTCCATCCGTGTGAAAATAAATTATTTATTCCCGCGAAAACATTGGTTTGTATTCGCGTGAAAATAAAATATTTATTCCCGCGAAAGCATCTGTTTCCATTCGTGTGAAAATAAAATATTGATTCCCGCGAAAGCATTGCTTTGTATTCGCGTGAAAATAAAATTTTCATTCCCGCGAAAGCAACGCTTTCCATTCGCGTGAAAATAAATTATCTATTCCCGCGAAAGCATTGGTTTGTATCCGCGTGAAAATAAAGTATTCATTCCCGCGAAAGCAACAGTTTCCATTCGCGTGAAAATTAAATGTTTATTCCCGCGAAAGCATTGGTTTGTATTCGCGTGAAAATAAAGTATTCATTCCCGCGAAAGCAACAGTTTCCATTCGCGTGAAAATAAAATGTTTATTCCCGCGAAAGCATTGGTTTGTATTCGCGTGAAAATAAATTATTTATTCCCGCGAAAGCATTGGTGTTCTTCCGTAGAAACAATGTTTCATTAATTTAACCTTATGATAAATGGCATGATTTCAGCTATATAAGAAGCACTGTTTTTACACAGAAAGCAGTCACTTCGACATTAGCAACTGAAGGAGCAAGATCTACTACAACATCATCTACTACAACTGCTAGAAGGACTTTTCTGTTTGGAGGTAAGTCAACTTGATTGAGTATAAATTTAATTTTTATCGATTTAGATACTAACAGTGGTATGATATTGAGTAAATATATATATGTATATATATCTTCAAATTGGTTTGGAAAAGAAATCATAACATGGATTTTTACTTTATCTTTTAGAATGTCGACACAAATCATATCAAAACAACTGAAGAATAAAGAACCAAAACCTTCACAAGACAAGAAGGTGATTGATGACAATGTACTTCTTCAACGCACTACGATTCCCTTTCAAAGCGCCAGTCTGAATACTCTGGCAACTCTCATCATCAAAAGCGCCTCTCTGTTAAGTACTCTATCTCCAGCTTCCAGAAGAAACATTGAAAACATAGTCAAAGTTGAAGATTTACCAATACCTACAGTTATGCAGGTGTTAACCGTTGAGCTCCATGATGAAACGAACTGCACCATCATATACAACTATAAAAAGGATGGAAAGGTAGTTAGAGTGAAGAGCACTATTCCATTAGCGGCGGGATTACTTGTCAATGAAGCTTCGCAAATACGACCACTGGTTTTGATCTACATGGGTGTTGAAAAGACTGGAAAAGCAATTTTTCGTGCTGCTACAGAAACAGGAACTACTTTGAGGTGTAAGAATGTATTTGATGTATTACCAGAAAAAAGTATGCGACAAATCAATGCTTATTTCGAGGTAGCTAATCTTCAGGATTTCCCAACAGATAGTGTCATATGTTTCCAAAACCCTGAAGTTATAACAAAGTCTGACAGGCGATGGAATGGAAATGAAGAGACTCTTCTAGTTCAATACAGAAGTGTTGTAGATGAAGAATTACTGATCGGAGATATGCGCATTCCTCATCAAATAGCTTCTGCTGTGACATCGGAGAGATTTGGAGTGATTTTGTTCAAGGGTCTGAGTCGAAACGCAGACAATTCAATTTTCTACAACATCAGTGTACTCGCAGCTCATCAAGCCTTCGTCCAAGCCTCGGAACTGGCTGATAATCCAAAATCTGAGGATTTTCTCAATCACTTCGATGATGCTGAAAAAGAAGACTGTGGAGAACAAACTCTCGAGAAGCTAATCTATAACTCAAGGGATTCATATCACTATAGGTAAGTTTTATTAATTTTTACCATAATTTTAAAAAGTTGATTTGTGAAAATTTAGTGTATTCTTACAATGAAAAACCCCTTAAAATGATAAATTTGTGAACATTTTTGTAAAAAATTTTTAAGTTATATATATATATTTCGAATTAAAAAAGGATTTTGTTGTATCATCAGTGTTTTTTTTACATAAAAGTTGGAAAAATAACAAAAGGTGATAATTATTTTACAAAAATGTTCAATTTTTCACATAAATGATCAACTCATAACCTTTTTTGTAAAACATTTTTAAATTATATCTATTTCGGATTAAAAAAAGGACTTTTTTGTGTAATCAGTGTATTTTTTTACATAAAAGTTTTAAAAAATAACAAAAGGTTATAATTATTTTGCAAAAATGTTTAGTTTTTCACATAAATGATCAATTCATAAACATTTTTTGTAAAACATTTTTAAATTATAGCTATTTCGGATTAAAAAAGGATTTTTTTTGTGCAATCAGTGTATTTTTTTTACATAAAAGGTTAAAAAAATAACAAAAGGGTATAATTATTTTACAAAAATGTTTAGTTTTTCACATAAATGATCAATTCATAAACATTTTTTGTAAAACATGTTTAAATTATATCTATTTCGGATTAAAAAAAGGACTTTTTTGTGCAATCAGTGTATTTTTTACATAAAAGTTTAAAAAATAACAAAAGGTTATAATTATTTTACAAAAATGTTTAGTTTTTCACATAAATGATCAATTCATATACATTTTTTTTGTAAAACATTTTTAAATTATATATATTTTGGATTAAAAAAAAGGGTTTTTTGTGTAATCAGTGTATTTTTTTAGCTAGAAGTTGAAAAAAAATCACACCAAATGATAAAAAAGGACTTTTTCGTGTGTAATCAGTGTATTTCTTTTACATAGAAGTTGAAAAAATAACAAAAGTTTATATTTATTTTACATTAATTTTAATCATACTATACTAATACATCATTTTTTATTTTAGTCCATTTTATCGTAAAAAGAAAACAGAGTAAAGAACTTTCCCTAAGAAATATTGAGCTGAATGATGTAACTCAGTGAGTTATTTTCCTGTTATATATAAAATGTAAACTATCTAATGTAGCTAAGAGTAAAATTTATTTATATAATGAATAACTTTTGTATTTTAGTCAATTATTGGATCACAGAGAATACGGAATACAAGAGTTCCTCCCTGGGTCTAATAATATACCAGAAGAATATCGAGAAAGATATTGTTCAAGAAAAGCACTTTGTAACCATTGATATCGTAAGCTATAGTAGTTTGTATTACAGAAAATTTACTATAAAACAGTTTTATGAATGTAAAAACTAGATATGGTATTTTCTATTACAATTATTTACTTGTAAATTTTATTCATCTAGAGAGGTAATTTGGTGATTTTTTGACAGTTTTTAAAAAAGTTAAAAAGTACAAAAAAAATCAAAAAATATCGAAAACTGTATATTTCAATGATTATTTTTTAAAAGTAAATTTTATTCATCTAGAGAGGTAATTTGGTGATTTTTTGACAGTTTTTAAAAAAGTTAAAAAGTACAAAAAAATCAAAAAATATCGAAAACTATATATTTCAGTGATTATTTTTTAAAAAGTTCAAAAAAATGTAATAAAGCTCTGTTTTGAAACATAAAAAATTTAAAAGGATTGTGTAGGATAAAATTCTCACTCTCACTCAAAAAATTATTGAAAATTGAATGAAATAAAAAAATATTTTCCCAAATACCATGAAAAACTCTATATATATATATACATTGTTTTTAAAATAATATCGAAAACTATATATTTCAATGATTATTTTTTAAAAAAATAAAAAAAATTTAAAAGGAAGGTGTAGGATAAAATCCTCACTCAAAAAATTATTGAAAATTGAATGGAATAAAAGAATATAAAGTGAAAATCGCTATATATATTTATTTTTTTAAAATAATATCGAAAACTGTATATTATAATGATTATTTTTTTAAAAAGTTGAAACAACAAAAAAATTTGTAATAAAACCCTGTTTTAAAACATAAAAAATTAAAAAGGAATGTAATAAAAGAATATTTTACCAAAATACCTCATTTTTTTTGTAAATATCTAGTAAAAATTTCTGAAATATTGTTGGTAAAATTTACTGGAAAATGGTTTCAAGTGTGTCAAAGACTAAATATGATGTTTTCATTGAAATGTTTATTTTCAAAAGATCCAAATAATAACATTGAATCAATTAGTTAAATTTAACAGTCAAATTCTTTTTTATCAAGTAGGCTTAATGTTTCTATTGTGATTAATTCTCAAATATTGTAAACTTGAACTATCTAGAGGAGTAATTTGTCGATTTTGATGTGTTTTTTTTAAAAAAATTATCATGTAATACCACATACTTCAGTTCTAATTCGTTTTGAACAATTTCATGGGAGACAAAGAATAAAAAAGTTACATTGATTTAGTTTTTAGAATTAAAGTTGCTATCAAAAATGGATTGTTCTTCTTTAAAAAAAAATGATTACGTAATACTACATGCTTCAGTTCTAATTCGTTTTTAGAATTGAAGTCGCCATCGAAAATGGTTTGTTCTTGAATGGGTAAAACCATAGCCTCCTCCTCCTCATCATGACAAAAGCTTTCTGATGGTTGCGTTTTGAAAAACAAATTGCGTTGTTTTAGTTTTCCGAATTGAAATTGCCATCGAAAATGGTTTGTTCTTAAACGGGAAAATCCATAGCCTTCTCATCATCATGTCTAAGTTTTCTACCCCAATATCTCTAACCTCTCAGAGATAGGAATTGTTCTGTTTAAAAAATAATGGAAATTGTATATATAAATGATTGTTTTTGAAAAAAATGGTAAATTTTTGAAAAAAATTCAAAAGGAAAATGCAGGATAAAACCCTCACTCAAGAAACTAATTTTGTATGATAGGGTGCTCACCTAATAATAAGAAAATAATGAATGATTTATATTTAAACAATTATTGAAAGAATTAATGAAAATTGAATAGAATAAAGGAAATATTTTACCAAATAGTCTGTTTTTTTTGTAAAGATATACAAACAGATAAAATTTAACCATTTAAAGGATGATTTCTTTTTTTGCAAAAAAATAATGAAGATTTAATGAAATGAAAGAATATTTTACCAAATACCTTGTTTTTTTTGTAAATTTATACAATTAGAATAAGAAAATAGTGAATAATGTATATTTAAGCAATTATTGAAAAAATTAATGAAAATTGAATAGAGTAAAGGAAATATTTTACCAAATACCCTGTTTTTTGTAAAGATATACAAACAGATAAAATTTAACCATTTAAAGGGTGATTTCTTTTTTTGCAAAAAAAATAATGAATATTTAATGAAATGAAAGAATATTTTACCAAATACCCTGTTTTTTTTTGTAAATTTGTACAATTAGATGAAATTTAACCATTTAGAGGATGATTTGTTTTTGTAAAAATTAATGAAAATTGAACAAATCGAAAAAATATTTCACCAAATACCTCTTTTTTGTAGATGTAAACAAATAGATGAATATCTAACAGCAATTATTGAAAAAATTAATAAAAATTGAATAGAGTAAAGGAAATATTTTACCAAACACCCTGTTTTTTGTAAAGATATACAAACAGATAAAATTTAACCATTTAAAGGGTGATTTCTTTTTTGCAAAAAAATAATGAATATTTAATGAAATGAAAGAATATTTTACCAAATACCCTGTTTTTTTTGTAAATTTGTACAATTAGATGAAATTTAACCATTTAGAGGATGATTTGTTTTTGTAAGAAATTAATGAAAATTGAATAAATCGAAAAAATATTTCACCAAATACCTCTTTTTTGTAGATGTAAACAAATAGATGAATATCTAACTTTATCCATTTTTTTCCATTTGGGATCATGTTTTGAAGGTTTTCAAGATAGTTTTTAGTAAAAGCTTATGCATTGATTTGATTGTCATTACAAGTTGTAGTGTTTGGTATTATTTAATATTTACTGACTCTAGCTATATTATATGAAATTTTCCCTACTTATTGCACAATAAATGTATATATTCACATATTGTTTCATTTTTAATTACTGTATTTATTCAATGTAGATGTAATGAGTCGAATTACAAAAAAATATCAAAACTTAAATGCCATACATTCAAAATCTAGATGCTCTATGAGTCAAAGTTATGTATATAATTATGTACAAGATTATCAAAACTTGAATGCCATACATTCAAAATTTAAAAGTTCAAATTAAGTAAAAAAATAATCAAAACTCAAATGCCACTTAAATGCCATTCAAATGCCACTCAAGTACCCCTCAAGTAAAATACAATATAAACTCGGCGAATTCATCCAACGCCGTAACCCATTGTCTCAACTCCAAGATCTAATCCACAAAAAAACACTTGGTAGGGAGATCTGCTCATATATTACTACTGATATCTTGAGAGAGGAGAGAGAGGAGATATATCTACATTGAATAAATACAGTGATTAAAAATGAAACAATATGTGAATATATACATTTATTGTGTAATAAGTAGGGAAAATTTCATATAATATAGCTAGAGTCAGTCAAATATTAAATAATACCAAACACTACAACTTGTAATGACAATCAATGCATAATCTTTTACTAAAACTATCTTGAAAACCTTCAAAACATGATCCCAAATAGAAAAAAATGGATAAAGTTAGATATTCATCTATTTGTTTACATCTACAAAAAAGAGGTATTTTGGTGAAATATTTTTTCATTTTATTCAATTTTCATTAATTTTTTACAAAAACAAATCATCCTATAAATGGTTAAATTTCATCTAATTGTACAAATTTACAAAAAAACAAGGTATTTGGTAAAATATTCTTTCATTTCATTAAATCTTCATTATTTTTTTTGCAAAAAAGAAATCATCCTTTAAATGGTTAAATTTTATCTGTTTGTATATCTTTACAAAAAAACAGGCTATTTGGTAAAATATTTCCTTTATTCTATTCAATTTTCATTAATTTTTTCAATAATTGCTTAAATATAAATTATTCATTATTTTCTTATTATTAGGTAAGCAACCTATCATACAAAATTAGTTTCTTGAGTGAGGGTTTTATCCTGCATTTTCCTTTTGAATTTTTTTCAAAAATTTACCATTTTTTTCAAAAACAATCATTTATATATACAATTTCCATTATTTTTTTAAACAGAACAATCTCTATCTCTGAGAGGTTGGAGATATTGGGGTAGAAAACTTAGACATGATGATGAGAAGGCTATGGATTTTCCCATTTAAGAACAAACCATTTTCGATGGCAATTTCAATTATGAAAACTAAAACAATGTAATTTGTTTTTCAAAATGCAATCATCAGAAAGCTTCTCTCATGATGAGGAGGAGGCTATGGATTTACCCATTCAAGAACAAACCATTTTCGATGGCGACTTCAATTCTAAAAACGAATTAGAACTGAAGTATGTGGTATTACGTAATAATCTTTTTAAAAGAAAAAAAATTGTTTTTCAAAATGCAATCATCAGAAAACTTCTGCCATGATGATGAGGAGGTTATGGATTTACTCATTCAAGAACAAACCATTTTCGATAGCAACTTTAATTCTAAAAACTAAATCAATGTAACTTTTTTATTCTTTGTCTCCCATGAAATTGTTCAAAACGAATTAGAACTGAAGTATGTGGTATTACATGATAATTTTTTTAAAAGAAAAAAACACATCAAAATCGACAAATTAGTCCTCTAGATAGTTCAAGTTTACAATATTTGAGAATTAATCACAATAGAAACATTAAGCCTACTTGATAAAAAAAGAATTTGACTGTTAAATTTAACTAATTGATTCAATGTTATTATTTGGATCTTTTGAAAATAAACATTTCAATGAAAACATCATATTTAGTCTTTGACACACTTGAAACCATTTTCCAGTAAATTTCACCAACAATATTTTAGAAATGGAAAATAAACATTTCAATGAAAACATCATATTTAGTCTTTGACACACTTGAAACCATTTTCCAGTAAATTTCACCAACAATATTTTAGAAATGTTTACTATATATTTACAAGAAAAATGTGGTATTTTGGTAAAATATTCTTTTATTCCATTCAATTTTCAATATATTTACAAGAAAAATGCAGTATTTGGTAAAGATTCTTTCATTCCATTCAATTTTCATTAATTTTTTGAGCGAAGGTTTTATCCTACAGCATCCTTTTTAATTTTTTATGTTTTAAAACAGGGTTTTATTACAAAGTTTTTTGTTTTTCAACTTTTTAAAAAAATAATCATTATAATATATAGTTTTCGATATTTTTTTAAAAAAATAAATATATATATATATAGATTTTCACTTTATATTCTTTTATTCCATTCAATTTTCAATAATATTTTGAGTGAGGATTTTATCCTACACCTTCCTTTTAAATTTTTCATGTTTCACAACAAGGTTTTATTATATGAATTTTTTTCTATTTTTATTTTTTTTAAAAAAATAATCATTGAAATATATAGTTTTCGATATTATTTTAAAAACAATATATATATATATAGAGAGATTTTCACTTTATATTTACAAAACTTTGGTATTTGGGAAAATATTCTTTTATTTCATTCAATTTTCAATAATTTTTTGAGTGAGAATTTTATCCTACACAACCCTTTTAAATTTTTTATGTTTTTTGAATTTTTTAAAAAATAATCATTGAAATATATAGTTTTTGATATTTTTTAATTTTTTTGTACTTTTAACTTTTTAAAAACTGTCAAAAAATCACCAAATTACCTCTCTAGATGAATAAAATTTACAAGTAAATAATTGTAATAGAAAATGCCATATCTAGTTTTTACATTCCTAAAACTGTTTTATAGTAAATCTTCTGTAATACAAACTACTATAACTTACGATATCAATGGTTACAAAGCGCTTTTCTTGAACAATATCTTCTTTCATGTTCTTCTGACATATTATTAGACCCAGAGAGGAATTCTTGTATTCCGTATTCTTTGTGATCCAATAATTGACTAAAATACAAAAGTTATTCATTATATAAATAAATTTTACCGAATTTAAATTTTACTCTTAGCTACATTAGATAGTTTACATTATATATAACAGGAAAATAACTCACTGAGTTACATCATTCAGCTCATTATTTTTTAGGGAAAGTTCTTTACTCTGTTTTCTTTTTACGATATAATGGACTAAAATAAAAAGTGATGTATTAGTATAGCATGATTAAAATTAATGCAAAATAATTATAAGCTTTTGTTATTTTTTCAACTTCTATGTAAAAGAAATACACTGATTACACACAAAAAAGTCCTTTTTTTCATCTGGATTCGGAATGTATAAATATAAATATATATATATATATATATATATATATAATTTTAAAAATGTTTTACAACAAACACTCATGAATAATCCATTTATGTGATAAAACGTGTTGTTTACGTGAGAAATTAAGCATTTTTGTAAAATAATTATAACCTTTTGTGATTTTTTTTCAACTTCTAGCTAAAAAAATACACTGATTACCCAAAAAAACCCTTTTTTTAATCCGAAGTATATATAATTTAAAAATGTTTTACAAAAAATGTTTATCAATTGATCATTTATGTGAAAAACTAAACATTTTTGTAAAATAATTATAACCTTTTGTTATTTTTTAAACTTTTATGTAAAAAAAATACACTGATTGCACAAAAAAGTACACTGATTGCACAAAAAAGCACACTGATTGCACAAAAAAGTCCTTTTTTTAATCCGAAATATATATAATTTAAAAATGTTTTACAAAAAATGTTTATGAATTGATCATTTATGTGAAAGACTAAACATTTTTGCAAAATAATTATAACCTTTTGTTATTTTTTATACTTTTACGTAAAAAAATACACTGATTACACAAAAAAGTCCTTTTTTTAATCCGAAATATATATAATTTAAAAATGTTTTACAAAAAATGCTTATGAGTTGATCATTTACGTGAAAAATTGAACATTTTTGTAAAATAATTATCACCTTTTGTTATTTTTCCAACTTTTATGTAAAAAAATACACTGATGACACAACAAAATCCTTTTTTAATTCGAAATATATATATAACTTAAAAATGTTTTACAAAAATATTCACAAACTTATCATTTTAAGTGGTTTTTTATTGTAAGAATACACAAAATTTTCACAAATCAACTTTTTTAAAATTATGGTAAAAATTAATAAAACTTACCTATAGTGATATGAATCCCTTGAGTTATAGATTAACTTCTCGAGAGTTTGTTCTCCACAGTCTTCTTTTTCAGCATCATCGAAGTGGTTGAGAAAATCCTCAGATTTTGGATTATCAGTCAGTTCCGAGGCTTGGACGAAGGCTTGATGAGCTGCGAGTACACTGATGTTGTAGAAAATTGAATTGTCTGCGTTTTGACTCAGACCCTTGAACAGAATCACTCCAAATCTTTCCGATGTCACAGCAGAAGCTATTTGATGAGGAATGCGCATATCTCCGATCAGTAATTCTTCATCTACAACACTTCTGTATTGAACTAGAAGAGTCTCTTCATTTCCATTCCATCGCCTGTCAGATTTTGCTATAACTTCAGGGTTTTGGAAACATATGACACTATCTGTTGGGAAATCCTGAAGATTAGCTACCTCAAAATAAGCATTGATTTGTCGCATACTTTTTCTGGTAATACATCAAACGCATTCTTACACCTCAAAGTAGTTCCTGTTTCTGTAGCAGCACGAAAAATTGCTTTTCCAGTCTTTTCAACACCCATTTAGATCAAAACCAGTGGTCTTATTTGCGAAGCTTCATTAACAAGTAATCCTGCTGCTAATGGAATAGTGCTCTTCACTCTAACTACCTTTCCATCCTTTTTATAGTTGTAGATGATGATGCAGTTCGTTTCATCATGGAGCTCAACGGTTAACACCTGCATAACTGTAGGTATTGGTAAATCTTCAACTTTGACTATGTTTTCAATGTTTCTTCTGGAAGCTGGATATAGAGTACTTAACAGAGAGGCGCTTTTGATGATGAGAGTTGCCAGAGTATTCAGACTGGCGCTTTGAAAGGGAATCGTAGTGCGTTGAAGAAGTACATTGTCATCAATCACCTTCTTATCTTGTGAAGGTTTTGGTTCTTCATTCTTCAGTTGTTTTGTATTGACTTGTGTCGACATTCTAAAAGATAAAGTAAAAATCCATGTTATGATTTTTTGATTTCTTTTTCAAACCAATTTGAAGATATATATATACATATATATATATTTACTCAATATCATACCGCTGTTAGTATCTAAATCGATAAAAATTAAATTTATACTCATTCAAGTTGACTTACCTCCAAACAGAAAAGTCCTTCTAGCAGTTGTAGTAGATGATGTTGTAGTAGATCTTGCTCCTTCAGTTGCTAATGTCGAAGTGACTGCTTTCTGTGTAAAAACAGTGCTTCTTATATAGCTAAAAATCATACCATTTATCATAAGGTTAAATTAATGAAACATTGTTTTTACGGAAGAACACCAATGCTTTCGCGGGAATAAATAATTTATTTTCACGCGAATACAAACCATTGCTTTCGCGGGAATAAACTTTTTATTTTCACGCGAATGGAGACTGTTGCTTTCGCGGGAATAAAAAATTTATTTTCACGCGAATGGAAACGATTGCTTTCGCGGGAATGAATAATTGATTTTCACGTGAATACAAACCAATGCTTTCGCGGGAATAAACATTTTATTTTCACGCGAATACCAACCAATGCTTTCGCGGGAATAAACATTTTATTTTCATGCGTATACAAACCGTTGCTTTCGCGGGAATAAATAATTTATTTTCACGCGAATGGAAACTGTTGCTTTCGCGGGAATGAATAATTTATTTTCACGCGAATACCAACCAATGCTTTCGCGGGAATAAATATTTTATTTTCATGCGTATACAAACCATTGCTTTCGCGGGAATAAACTTTTTATTTTCACACGAATGGAAACTGTTGCTTTCGCGGGAATGAATAATTTATTTTCACGCGAATACAAACCAATGCTTTCGCGGGAATAAACATTTTATTTTCACGCGAATACAAACCAATGCTTTGGCGGGAATAAATAATTTATTTTCACGCGAATGGAAACCGTTGCTTTCGCGGGAATAAACAATTTATTTTCACGCGAATACAAACCAATGCTTTCGCGGGAATAAAACATTTATTTTCACACATTTACCTATATAAGAGACAACGGTTTCAGACAAAGAGCATCCAGTTCAACAACAGTGAGCAAAGGAGCAACACCTATCTACTACATCTTCCATTGCAACTACTAAGAGTTCTCTCTTCATAAAGGTAAAACTTGAATTCATTTATTTCCGCTAGCTAACACAACTATCTGAAGGCTTTATGACATATCTATCTTTAAATTGATTATAAAGAATTGAACCAATTTTTTCTGTTTTTCAGAATGAATACTCAAGACATAGGAAGTCAACCATTGTATCTAAAGTCGGAATCTCAGCCTGATGAAAAGGTAAGAATTAATAAAAAATACTATTTAACACCTGTTGAAAACCTTTAATTATTTTAGTTATCTAATTATCGCTTGTATTTTAGAACAATACAACAGCAAATCCAATCTACTTAAAGGACTTCCATCCAGAAATGTATCATAACTATGTGATAAATAATGATGTTGTTGAAGAAAAAGCTGTAGAACGTTTGACATTTCAAGTTATATTATTCTGTATAACTCAGCACATGATGAGTATGGGGATGTGTTGTAAGAAACATGATATATCTACAGAACGTTTTGATGACATTATAAAAAACGGTTTCAAAATCGTTTTGTCAATGGTGGAAGTCGTTAATATTAATAATTTTTTAAAAGAAATTGAAAGAAGTGCTTGGAATCAAATAGTTTTCAAAAAATTATACAACATGACGTGGAACAAAAAAACTTTTTATAAATTCAGAAAGCATATTTATAATTATGTCCAAATAGATAAAGCTCTATCCTCTTCTGTAGGTATTTTAGAACTAATGTTAGAAGCGTTTCATACATATTTATGAAAAATTTTTAGTTGTTTTTTATTATTTTACAATCTTTTGTTCAAACTATTATGTTTTATTTCTTACCAATTGAGATGTTAAAAGCGGTATGATATTAAGTAAATACATATATATATATATTTGAATGCATCCTTTGTTGTCTGTCTCCACATCCCAATAGTTTAATAAGCACATTCTCAATCTACCATAACTCTATGTAAGTAAATACATATATATATATATATTTGAACGCATCCTTTGTTGTCTGTCTCCACATCCCAATAGTTTAATAAGCACATTCTCAATCTATCATAACTCTATGGTCTTAACTGCTTTTGACATAAATACATATATATATATAAGACAGTCTAAGTAATAAATACACTCTTAGTCACTCATGCAAATATTACCCTTTTATTTTTAGAATGTTATGGATGCTCTTTCTGAAGAGCTCCTTTGCACAGATCCATATCCAACGGAAAATAAAATGAGAAACAGCAAAACAACTCCTAAGAGAAGGAAAACTGCTCCAAAAAAGCGAATAGTAAGGAAACGAAAAAAAATAGTGAAAAAACAAACTACTTCCGTTGATAAGCAAACAATGGAGAGTGCAGCTATAGCTCATTTAACAGTTGAATGTCTCAACAAAAGGAGAGCTAGGGAATTAGAAAAGTCTAAAGGTTCTCAAGTGATTGACTCACCAAAAGTTCCGATTTGCAAAACATTTGAAGATCTTCCTATCCCAAGCATTATGCGAGTGACTGGCGTGATACATCCATCAAGTAAGGAGAAGTGTAGATATTCTCAAGTACGCTACCATGACCCTTCAGATATAAATGAACTCGAACCCAAAATACTTTTCTGTCCAGTTGAAATAGCTAAAAACTTCAACTGTGATAATTACCCCCCTCCGTTTAACGTTGTATATTTGGGTAGAAAGGGAAAACCAAAAAATAAAAGTGTTCTTTGGACGTGTTACCAGACATTCTCTAAGCAATAAGAAAGCTGAAGAGGAATCACTATATTTGAGTACGTTGACTAAAGGTCAGCTCAAACGCTTCTTGAACATCAAGACCCTCAATAGTTTTCAACCCGGTGCTATTTTTCCTTACCAAGATGTTGTTGAGAGATTCGTTCCTCATCGATTTAAAGGAGGGCAGTCAAATGTAATTTGTATCCGTTATACCATTGAACAATGTGGAGAAACGCTGTTGAAGACGCTTGCCATACCAGACAAATATGCTTCAGAAGCTAATCAATATACTCGAGGTGTGATGATCTACAAAGGAAAAACATCCCACGGAAAATTTAAGACAGAATACGATCTTTCATTTCGCTCTCCATACAGTCTCAATCAAATGTATTGGAGACAATATTGTGATCAAGCAAAGCACAACAAAGCAATTGTATTAGAAATTGATGATGATGATGAACTTGAAGATTTTCTACGTGGAGATTTTGATGATTTTGAGACAGGATATGTTGCTGAAAAAAAGGATGAAATACATGATAAAACTCGGTGAGAGTTTTTCTCTAATCATTGTAAATAATACTTCAACTCAATTTAAATGTAGTTGTAGTTATTTTTACCTCAAATAATTTTTTGTTTTAGCAATGGATAGTCTCTAATTTAAAAAAACAAGTTGGACAATGTGACTTGGTGAGCTATTTCCCTTTTCTATATAATGTAAACTATCCAATGTAACTAAAGCTATAATTCAAATTCATGTAATTATTTTAAATTTTTGTTTAATCATTCTATACTAATACATAACTTTTTATTTTAGTTCATTACGAATTCAAAAGCACATAAAACAGAAGTCTCCCTTCTTAACATAAAACAGAAGTCTCCCTTCTTAAGATATAACATCACTACATCAAAGACAACATTGTAAAAAAAGACTATGTATTAATTGTTATTACTTAGTATTTACTGACTCTAGCTATATTATATAGAGAGATTTTCCCTACTTATTACACAATAAATGTATATATTCACATATTGTTTCATTTTTAATCACTGTATTTATTCAATGTAGATATATCTCCTCTCTCTCCTCTCTCTCAAGATATCATATGACTTATAATTACAGAAAATTATCAAACCTTAAATGCCTTACATTCAAAATCTAGATACCCTATGAGTTATAATTATGTATATAGTTATGTAAAAAATTATCATAACCTAAATGCCATACATTCAAAATTTAGATGCCATATAAGTTCAAGTTAAGTAAAAAATAATCAAAACTCAAATGCCACTTAAATGCCACTCAAATGCCACTCAAATAGCCCTCAAATAAAATACAATATAAACTCGGCGAATCCATCCAACGCCATAACCCATTGTATCACCCCAAGATCTAATCCACAAAAAAACACTTGGTAGGGAGATCTGCTCATATATTACTACTAACCTACAAATAAAATAGATAAATGCTCATTGATTATTTTTTTTATTCAGTTAGCTACTTCTCGTTGACCAATGAGTTCCAAAAAAATGATTAGTTATCGATTAAACTAATTGCCAATTGCTTATTTCTATTGCATTCTGTTCGGAAAACTTGTCGTGAATACTCTTATTAGTTACCTATACAAAGCCTCTCTACAATGCTGACAGCTAGACTAAAGCAGTTTATAATCCTTTTTAGTAGAGAAAGAGTTTCTTAAACCAACTTACATGTTAGAACCTGTGGAGCTGGTGTGGTGGACGTAACAAAAGTGTTTTCTGTGCAAGTTATTTGCACTGTTCCATTTGGTGAATCTGTGACATAAAATATATTGTTATTTAAACACAATGTGATTAAAAAATTCTATTGTGTAAAAGAGTGGTCAGATATTTATATATTTGATAAAAGGTATTTATATAACCTTATTGTAGGGGAGAACTGTGGTGGAACCCTATTTGGTGTAGTAGAGAGAACAAGACCAAATAAATAGTGCAGAAAATACTGAATGCAAAAGCATGTTTACGTTTAGATTGAGAACTTTTTCCTATCATTTTAAACGTAACTGTTATTTGCAAACTCAATCACTATGTTCCCATGGTGCGAATTTGTTCGGGCTGAACTCCATTCAGATCTTGGGAATTGGGACTCATACGAGTTGGTTCGGATTTGTTTGTGTTGGCTCAGTGCGGTTCCTCAAACCGTATTGGTTTGGGTTGAGCATTCATTAGGATCGTGGGAATCGTTCGTGTTGATGAACTGAAATTCGTTTGAGCTGCTTTTTTGAGAAAAAGGCGTTAAACTGACGATTTGGCTGTAAATCAGTTTTTGCTTATTTTTCAACTGCAGTTTTTTTTACATTTATATAATAATAATAGTAATAGTAATAGTAACAGTAACAGTAACAGTAACAGTAACAGTAACAGTAACAGTAACAGTAACAGTAACAGTAACAGTAACAGTAACAGTAACAGTAACAGTAACAGTAGCAGTAGCAGTAGCAGTAGCAGTAGCAGTAGCAGTAGCAGCAGCAGCAGCAGCAGCAGCAGCAGCAGCAGCAGCAGCAGCAGCAGCAGCAGCAGCAGCAACAGCAACAGCAACAGCAACAGCAACAGCAACAGCAACAGCAACAGCAACAGCAACAGCAACAGCAACAGCAACAGCAACAGCAACAGCAACAGCAACAGCAACAGCAACAGCAACAGCAACAGCAACAGCAACAGCAACAGCAACAGCAACAGCAACAGCAACAGCAACAGCAACAGCAACATTAACATTAACAGTAACAGTAACAGTAACAGTAACAGTAACAGTAACAGTAACAGTAACAGTAACAGTAACAGTAACAGTAACAGTAACAGTAACAGTAACAGTAACAGTAACAGTAACAGTAACAGTAACAGTAACAGTAACAGTAACAGTAACAATAATAATAATAATAATAATAATAATAATAATAATAATAATAATAATCATTTGCAAGTTCAACAACAGCTTAGTTATGCATTATTTACTATCTGTTTGGGAAACTGAATCGTATCTCTGTTTTATAATTGGGCAAAATAAATTATTATTATTTTTATACTTACCAAAAAAATTATTATTCTTCATTATTTAGAATAAATAATTTATTTATTATTAATTACTAATTATGATTTCTTATAGCTGTCATTATATTTATTAGTAATCATCTATAATTATTAGCAATTGTTTCTTTTATGATTAGTCATCTACTTAATACTATTATTAGTTTATGCTGTGAACATTTCACAAACTTGATTCGGTTGCCCAACAAGCAAGTGAATGTTGTACAAACGTTGTCTGGATGTCGGTGAAGGTCCCCTGAACGTTTTGCGCAGCACGTTTACTACACTACTTTCTGTAGACACCCTTGAACGTTATTTAAACGTTATTCCCAATGTTGTGGACAAACATTTATACAATGTTTATGTAATGGTAATTCAAAATGTTGTATTAATGTTTCCTGGATGTCCATTAACATTCCCTAAACATTGTGCGCAGAACGTTTACTTCACTACTTTCTGTAGACACCCTTGAACGTTATTTAAACGTTTTTCCCAATGTTGTGGACAAACATTTATACAATGTTTATGTAATGATAATTCGAAATGTTGTATTCGTGTTGCCTGGATGTCCATCAACATTCCCTAAACATTGTGCGCAGAGCATTTATTTCACAAACTTCTGCAGACACCCTCAAACATTAATCCAATGTTATTCCCAATGTTATCCACAAACATTCGCACAATGCTGAGGCGATGATATATCATAATGTTGCATCGACGTTGCCTGGATGTCAATTAATGTCCTCTGGACGTTGTATGCAAATGTTTATTTCATGACTTTTCGTACGCGCCTTTCAATGTTGTTGCAATGTTACACCCATTGTCCTCGCAAAACATCCTATTAATGTTTTTTTAATGTTTTCACTATTCGTCATCTCAAAATGTCCACAAAACATTTATTTAACATGTTATGTCAATGTCGTGATAAAATGTTTACAAAACATTCGCTGAAAATGTTACATTAATGTCGGTATAAAACATTTACAAAATGTTCATTAAACATGTTACACCAATGTCGTTATAAAATGTTTACAAAACATCCATTAGACATGTCACAACAACGTTGTTATAGATTGTTTACAAAACGTTCATTAAAGAGGTTACACCAATGTCGCTATAAAATGTGTACACAATGTTCATTAAAAATATTACACCGATGTCGCTACAAAATGTTTACAAAACATTCATTAGACATGTCACAGCAATGTTGTAATAGACTTTTTACAAAACATTTGTTAAAGAGGTTACACCAATGTCGTGATAAAATGCTTAGAAAACATTTGCTGAAAATTTTACATTAATGTAGGTATAAAAAGATTACTCAACGTTCATAAAACATGCTACACCAATATCACTAAGAGATCTATCGAAAATATTCCTGAAACAGATTTCACCAACTTTGTTTTAAAATAATTAAAAGCCATTCACATAAGCATGTTGGGACAATTTAGTCATAAAATCTCTACAATACATCATAGCGCACGTTATTTTTTATCAAACATAAGAATAATACTCATAAAGCAACCTAAGAG
Organism: Cryptosula pallasiana; assembly: GCA_945261195.1. NCBI lineage: Eukaryota > Metazoa > Bryozoa > Gymnolaemata > Cheilostomatida > Cryptosulidae > Cryptosula > Cryptosula pallasiana. Next base: position 29,372,800 of record OX183136.1, on the reverse strand, counting down.
AAAGTTGAACTCAAATGTCGTCAGCTGGCATGAATTGGAGGCAGCACCAATGAAGCAACCAGAGTTTGAACCTGCAATAGACAAATGTACAAAATGAGTAAAATTAAATACAAAACATTTTATTAGTTAACTGTGTCCTTTTTTGAAAACTTATATTGCGCTTCAGGAGCGTTAACACAAACAAAAAACTCATCATCATTGGTTTGCAAAGTTAATTCATCATAAACAGCGGAGATATTAGCTAATTTTATAGTTAGAAACAAAAAAATTTAAAAATTTTGTGTGAGTGAATAATACACATGTTCGAATATACATGAAGCCATTGCAAAATCAGCGCTGAAAGTCATCCCTAGTTCTTTGTTTTCATAAAATTGAGAGTTTTCTCCCAAACTGAAAAAATACAGGGGCAAGCAACTTCTAATCTCAAGTCAAGAAATCAGTTGATCATGTTCAAACTGATTCGTAGGAGGTGATTGAAGTCTAACAAGCAGGGTTGAAAAACTCACGACTCTTCCAACTTATAAAAAAAACTTCAAATTATTCAAATTACTTCTGTGTAATAATTTTGATTTCAACTCCGATAAAAAAATTACTCTTTTATTTTCTCAAAATATTTTTAATTGTTTTAGGTTGAATATTTTCACATTTGCGATCTTTATTATCAATATCATTTTGTAATGATCCAAATGTGGTTCTAAAAATCAAGGTAACTATCATTAATTGATATATTCTATCTATAAATAGTACTTTTACAGCTCTTGCAACTAAATAATTAGTCAAAAGCAATTGTCTCATCGCGTAAGGAAGCTGATCATGGAAAAGACTATTTAACACAGGAAGACACAATTCCCAGTAATTTCAAACATCAAGATTATCACTTTTGGCACAATCAGTGCTGACCCAGGTGTAAAGTTTTCCCAAATGACTTATCAAAATGTATAAACCTTTAAAATGAGTCTTTGAAGATTCGGCTAAATTACATAGAACTTGGGCTTCCATATATCAGCATTGTGGGATGATTAGTGTAATGGCGAAAAAGAGATTGCAGTGTGCTTCAATCTTTTTGAAGCTCATTTTCTAAATCAGCACTTCTCTCATTTTGCGCAGAGTAGTTAATGTGTACACTGGCCGTAACCTGAGCAATTTTTTTGGTTGAAAGTGCAACAATCCAAGCATATTCATCATTACAGTAATAAATTTCAACTTGGAAATTGATTAATTAAACAATAAGGTCAGTATAGTTTTTTTATAATACTAAGAGATTGGAAAGAAATGTTACCTCAGTCCTAATTGTGACGGTGTTTTTTTGACAAGAACATTTCTTAATAAAATCTCGAGTACCATATATTTCCTTGAGAATGAGTGAAAATCACTAAATGATCAAACATTTTTTTTAGATAATAGTTTGGAACTGGTAACTTAATAAAAAAACTCAGCAATTTCGTTATATGGCACTGAGATAAAGCTACTGACAGCAAAGCATTATTCATGGTCCTTGAAAAGTTGTTGTGTTTCATCTGCTCGAGTGTGAAAAAAGTTAGATGTCTATCGTCAAAAATCACTTTTTTGTGTCATAGACGGAGAAATCTCCATTTGACGGTGATATAAATGCAAGAGGTTTAACCAGTTTTGGTCATTGGTAGCCAAGAAATGTTTGTAATATTCAACTTCTGAAAACAAAATATTTGAAATGATGTTTAAGAGCTGCTTTTTAAAATCAAACTAGTTTTTACTCATGCAAAACTTGCAAACTGTAAAAATCATCTTTTTTGAATCAGTGTGGTTAGTATTAAAAATCAACATGAATTGAAGTCAATTACCAGCATATGTAGACAGTTTGATCACTTCAAAAGTTTGTGCACACGTTTAAAACAGCGGATAGTTCGAAACATAAACAAATTGCCTTCCCAAACTCTTTTGACATAAAAAAGTTTAAAAAAATCTAGGATTTCCAAAAAAATTATGAAATTAAAGCAAAAACTGAAGTGAATAAATTTTTCTTTAAAAGCCTCGCAATAAACACAAAAAAATTAGTAAAAACTATTACTAGACAGACTCTTTTATAGTTGTCAAGTTATTCAATCATGAAGCAATCCCATGATAAAAAAAACTTCCTCCAAACAATGACTTTTCTAATAACGGTGAAAGCAAATATTTGGATGAATAAATACAGTGCAACTTGGATAATTCGACGTTGAAGAGCCACGAATAAACCATCTAATTAGGGATGATTTTGAACTGCTCAAATACACTTTCAGAGGCTATAGATATAGATATAATAGTAAGTTATATTGCAACTAACAATGTAATGGTCTTATAAATTCCATAGAGTTTTTCACATTGTGAATCAATTTTAATAATAATGAGCACTTCATATTTGCTCATTAATTAAGATAATTGTTAGTAAATTGGTAATCTATTATTATTTGGATGCTAACCAAATAATAAATGACTAATAAAAAGTAATAAGTTTGCTTGGTTTAATTTTTAAAATCATTATCATTAGTTTAATGTTTCATCAGTGAATGACAACGATCATTCAAAGAAATTTCCAATAATAAATACTAACTCATTGATCAACTGTTTTTCCATCTATCTGAACAAATACGTTTGGACAGCTTTAATTTTTTATCAACCATGGGTAGTAGTTGAGATATTGCATATGGTCTTTGTTACATTCCAAATTGAAGAAAGTTCAGGAATAAAAAACTCACGAGTTGAAGTTGCTCAGGCACGGTAGGAAATGCATTTAAAAATTTCTGTCATTCACAAGGGGAGATAACTCTCTGGTTATATAATTTTGATAACATGCCATCTAGATTTATGATTAACGAAATTTCTGCTTGTCAATTGAACAGAACTAATTTCGATTCCAAACAACATGTTTTATTTAAGGCTTTTCACAAAGCTCCCTGGAAAAACTGGTCATGAAATCAAACTCGTCATGAAATTAAAAAAAATTATTGGTCAACTTAGAGATGACAGTATGACAGTTTCTTGATTTCCCCGGTATCGATTTACGCGGGTTTCACTGTAAACTCCCCCGCAACCATTTTTACAACGGTGATCACTAGGAACATAAATTGATGCTTTCACAATTTTTCAACACTTATCTGATTGTAGCAAATGGAAGCGAGTTCTACTCAATTAAATAATTCCAAAATGTAAGATCTTATAATTTTCTAACCCGATATTACATTTAAGAGAAGATAGATACATTTTCGTATTTGGAACCTGAGTTCTTGCAAATGCTGTTGTATCTATTTATTTGATTGCACCCGCTCACTGCTTGCCGGATGATGATTGTTACTTCAATATTTTACAAAGCTAAAAATCCTTCAACAATTTGAACTTGAAATTTCAAAGTCTTGTCTCACAATATTTTGGAGTTGTCTACCTAACATCTAAACAGTAATAAATTGGCCAAATTTGATCCGTATTGTTTATAAGAGTTTTGAAAATAAATGAAAATATAAGAACCATAGTGCCATCCATTTAAAGTAGATCAATTTACCCTAGACTGAACGTACCTCTTAAACCTTGTCCAGATGATTTGGATGCAATGCCACATGCTGACCTACATCTAATATTACCGGTGATGCAGATTTCTTTGAGTTTGAGCCAGAGCAGCTGCAGAATAAGTGCAAGCAGTTGTAATATTCATTAACACCAAAGACAATAAAAGTTTTGTTTAAAACTCTTTGAATTTCAATCGCTTTGACCAATAAATTGCCACAGGATTCACCCGCTTTTTGCAAAAAAAGTTCGATTTTCAAAATTTTTTTAAAATTCATCTATACATGATATGGTAACAAATTTAAGCTCATGAGAATCAGCATTCTCTTTTCTCTTAGTAGAATAAATAACAGATTGATTTCACCTGTCTAAACTACTTTTATTATTTTTTTAGTTCGGAGACCATTTTTTAGTAATGCTCTCAGCAGATCAACCAGTTACAAAAAAAAATAACACACTAGACAAGAAACTGATGGCATAGATGAAAAGAGGACAAAATTCTGATAAGACTAGCCAATTTTGAAGCGAAAATATGCAAGAGAAGTGTTAGAACACTGCAACAACATTTGGACACTTGTTGCACAAATGACCGAAAATTTCGGAAATTTTTTTTTCTGAAAATAATTATTATTTTCATTACAGGCAAAAATAAAGCCCTCATTGGTGCGCGAATGAACTAGAAACATTTAGAGCTACATTTTGATGTAAAGAACAACATCAATCAACAACTTTTCAAAAATAACAAAAAAAAATTAAAATTAATTATTTATTATCAATGCCGTATCTAAATAATTAATTACTAGCTTACTAACCTTCAATTCCATTATCAGAGGGCTCAAACAAGCTAAGATATTAATAAACTAACTAAATCAGAAGAAGAAAACAATGTGCTTGCTCCTTTCCAGAAAAAAATTGTCCATAATTATCAAAAATATTCCGAAATTGAAAGCAGGAAATGTCGGGTCAAGGATATTTGGAACTGTTTCCGTTTAGAAGGTCTTACAGTCTTCAAACAAAAACCAGAAAATAGGCAATTCTGTGCTCTACACGATGGTATAAAAATTATTCATGTCAGTATACACAAACGTTTGCAATCCTTTCCGAAAACGTGACGGTTTTTGCTACGAGCATTGCTCGTAGAAAAAAAGTTGGACAGATAACTCCACTACGAGCATTGCTCGTAGTAGAACTTGAAAAAAAAGTTTATCCCTATTGTTGAAGACAAATCCTCCAATTATAATCATTGCAGAGTGTATTATCCAATTGTAAGAAAGACAACCTGAAAATATCTGTTCATGGAACAAGATATATGGTTTTTGTTAAAGTACAAATCATCAAAAGAAAAGAATTATCATTTTCATTAAAGGGTTTGTCACTATATCAAAAGAAACAGACTAGAATAGCGGAATTGCATTATCTTGCTCTATATTAATTTGAACAGACCAAGTCGTGTTGTTGTGGTTCCAACTGAACTGGAAAATGTGACAATGGTTCATCGGTAAAATAGAGAGGTTTAATCAAACTTATCTATGGGTACCTTCTTATAAGAGGTGAAACGAATGTATTCATGAAGCTGTAACCAAATAAGTGCACCACGCACACACTACCCTATTCTTTGTAGCAACACAAAGGAAAAACACTTACCAGAGTGCCTGCCTTTCTGCTGAGTATAATTGACATCGGAAAAAACATCTAATTGCTGTTCTTCTCTTCATAACACCAGAAGGACTATCTCCTGAAACAGGGGAATATGTGGAAATTAAGTAAGATTCGTGAAAAAAAAACAAACGAAAAACTCCCTCAGAAGTGACAAGCAAATGCTTTCTTTTACGTTCTATTATTATCTTATTGTCTATAGCAACAGAATAGACTTGGAATATTTCAATATCAATTTCTTTTGGACATCAATATGTGAATATTAAGATCACAATGGGCTACACATAACACCTTAGCTATCAGGCACATGCCTATCAAAGTTCCAAATAACCAATAACCCATAATTTCCAAGTTATTGCCTAATAAACTGGTGATCAAGTGATATTAAAAATTACAATTTTGAGAAAAATAAAACTTTACGTGAGTCGATAGACATTCAGGTTGGTAGCCATCAAAAAGATTGAAAAAATCTGTTATGCAGAATATCACCATGAAAATTACCAGAGCTGTGTTTTTAATACACTATATGTTCTGAGCTACAGACTTTCTACTGGAAGGTTTTTCAACGAAAACCAGAGTATTCGCGACCTATTTGTCGAACCAAAAAAAAAATAATAGGTGTTCATAATTCACTATGTCGCTTATGCAACGGAACATTAGTTTTAGAACAACATAATATTCAATGAAATGTAATAGTTTACCGAATAAATCATAAAGAAGGTAACTCTCAATTTTCATAATAATCGAGAAAGTAATAAAATTTTGAGTGCTATAAACTGGATTAGTTTGTCAAGCTGCCCCTTGTTCTAGTAAATTTGCAAAGTTTGCCGTTATTTGGAATTTCTTTCAAGGATATAAAACAAGTTTATGAAAATCAAAAAAAATCAATTTGCTCATTTTAATTTATTTAGTGTTCAGTTTCATTCGTGACCTACGAACAATATAAAAAAATACTTGCTGATTTTTTTTTTGAATTCAGTTTGCTACTCTTTGTGGACCCACGAGTTCCAAAAAAAATGAAAATTTATTACTCAAAAGTTATCGATTGGCATGAGTTGGAAGCAACATCAAAAAAGCCACCCGAGTTCGAACCTGCAATTGACAAATGTACAATTTGAGTAAAAATAAACACAAAGCGTTTCATTAATTAACAGTTTACTTCATAAAATCTTTTATTGAGCTTCATGAATGTTCACACTAACAAAAGATTTCATCGTCATTGGTTGGAAAATTTAATTCATCATCAACAGGGAAGAAAATGTTGCAACGGATGATAGCTAATTCTATTGACAGAGACCAAAATATTTAAACATTTTGTGTGAGTGAATAATACACAAGTTCTCATATACTTGAAGCTATTGTAAAATCAGGGCTGAAAGTCATTCCTAGAACTTTATTTTCATAAAAACTGAGAGTTTTCTCCTCATCTGAGAATAATACAGGGGCAAACAACTTCTAATTTCAACTCAAGAAATCGGCTGATCAGTTTTGAATTGATTCTCCGGAGGTGATTCTAACAGGCACGGTTGAAAAAACTCATGACATTCCAAACCTATAAAAAAAATTTGAATTCTTCAAATTAATCGAGTTTTTTTATTTGTTCAGAATAATTTTAATTGTCAGGGTGTTGAAGATGTTAACATCTGCGACCTTTATTTATGAATATCCATTTGTAATGATACAAATGTAGCTCTAAAATTCCAAGTAATTATCAGTAATAGATATATTCTATCTATTAAATAGTACTTTTACAGCTCTGGCAACTAAATAATGGGTCAAAAGCAATTGTCTCGTTGCGTAAGGAAGCTGATCACGGAAAAGACTATTTAACACAGAAAGACAAAAACTCCAGTAATGTGAAAGTTGTCATAAACCATCACTCAACATCAAAATTATCACTTTTGGCACAATCAATGCTGAACAAGGTGCAATTTTTTCTCCAGATGACTCATCAAGTTGTATAAAGCTTTAAATGAGTTTTAAAAGATTCGGCTAGCTTACATAGAACTTGGGTTTTCCACATACCAGCAATATGGGATGATATGCGTATTTGAAAAAAGGAGATTGCAATGAGTTTCAATCTTTTTGGAGTTTATTTTCTGAATCGGCACTTCCTCTCATTTTGTACAAAGTAGTTATTGTGTACACGGGCCGTAACAGGACCAACTTTTTGGTTAAAAGCGTAACAACCCAAGCATATTTATCATTATAGTATTGAAGTATATAGTATAGTATATAGTATTAAATAGGCTTTGAAATTGATTAAGCAATAAGATCAGTTTAACTTTCATAACACCATGATATTGAAAAGAAATGTTGTGAGATTCATAATTGTGACGGTGTTTTTTCTCAAGAACATTTTTAATTAAATCTTGAATACTATACATTTCCTTGAGAATAAGTGAAAATTACTAAATGATCAACAAAGTTTTTCGATTTTAGTTTGGAAGTGGAAGCTTCATAAAAAATTCAGTCTTTTTGTTATATAGTACAGTATTGAAGTCACTGACTACAGAGCATCTGTCATGGTCCTTGAAAAATTTATTGTATTTCAATTGCTCTAGTGTGTAACAAATTAACATGCCTATCATTGAGAATGAAGTTTCTCATGCCATAGACGAAGAAATATCCATTTGACAGAAATATAAATGCAAAAGGTTTAACCAGTTTTTGTCATCGGTAGCCAAGAAACGTTTGTAATATTCTACTCCTGAAAAACAAATTTTCGCATGATTTTTAAGGGTTGCTTTCTAAAATCAAACTAATTTTCACTGATGCAAAACTTGCAAACTGTAAAAATTAGCTTTTATTGAAGCCGTGTGGTTAGTATCAAAATTCATCATGAATCTACGTCAATTACAAGCATATGTAGATAGTTCGAAAACTTCAAAAACTTGTGCATACTTCTAAAACAGCGGAAAGTTTGAAACATCTAAAAAACTTATCTTCGCAAACTATTTTGACATAAAAAAGTTTAAAATTATCCAAGATATCCAGAAAAATAATAAAATTACAACAAAAGTTGAAATGAATCAAATTTTTTTAACAAAATCTCTCAACAATTATAAAAAGTTATTAAAACTATTACTAGACAGGTATATTATAGTTGTTGCGTTTTCAATCATGGAGCATTCCCATGATAACAAAAACTTCCTCCAAACCATGACTTTTTTATCAAAGGTAAAATCAAATAATTGGATGAATAAATACAGTGAAATCTGTATCAATTGATGTTGAAGAGCCAAGAGTACACCATCTAATTAAAGATGGTATTGAACTGCTCGAATTTGCTTTTGGAGGCTATAAATATAAATACAATAGTAATAATGAGTTATTTCCCAACTAACAATATAATAATACGATGGATTTCATACATTTTTTTCATCGACTCACATTGTGAATAAATTTTAATAGCAATGACAACTTCAAGTGTTCTCAATAATCGAGAATAATTATTAATAAAGTGGTAATTTGTTGTTATTGTGATGCTAACCAAAATAATAACTCGCTGTTATAAAAATAACTAAGTTGGCTTGGTTAAAATTTTAAAATCATTGTCATTGGTTTAATGTTTCATCAGTAAATGACAATGATCATTAAAATAGCTATCCAATAATAAACACTAACTCAATCAACTGGTTTTTTTTTATCTAGCTGAACAAACATGCTTAAAAACTGTTCAATTTTTATCAACTGTGGTTGAAATATTACATTCGGTTTTTGGTTAAATTCCAAAAAATGAAAAAATTTATTAATAAAAAACGCATGAGTGGAAGTTGCTCATGCGCTATTGTAAATGCATTTAAAAAAACTCTGTCATTCACAAGAGGAGATAACTGCTTGATAATATATTTTTGATAGCATGCAATCTAGGTTTACGATTGACAAAATTTCTGCTAATCAATCCAACAGAACAAATTTCGATTACAAACAACATGCTTTCTTTAAGAATTTTCACGGAGCTTTCATGAAAAGCTAGTCATGGAGTTGTGGAGTCAAACTAGTCAAGAAGTTGAAAAAAAATTATTGGTCCACCTAGAAATGACAATATCGAATTTTTTGAAGCAATTTTCAAAATGTGAATGCCGGGACTTTAAACTGGGGTATGAATAAAATAAGTTTATTGATTTTTCCATTGTCCATTTATGCGGGTTTCACTGTAAACTCACCCGCCACCATTTTTACAATGGTGATCACTATGAACATAAATTGATGCTCTCACAATTTTCAGCAGTTGACTAATCGTAGCAAAGCAATTCCAAAATGTGAGATCTTATAATTTTTCAACTCGACATTACATGTAAGAAAAGACATAAAGTTTCATATTGGGAACATGAGTTCTTGCAAATTTTGTTGTATCTATCTATTTGATTGCACCCACTCACTGCTTGCCGGAAAGAAGGAAAATGAATTTACTTATAGTTAACTTCACTTTCGTAGGATGATTGTTACTTCAATATTATACAAAGCTAAAAATCCTTTAACAATTTGAATTTGCAAATCCAAAGTTTTGACTTACAATATTTTGGAGTTGTCTACTCAAAATCTAAACAGTGAAAAGTATGCAAACTTTGTTTTTTTTGTTTGTGAGAGTTTAAAAAATAAATAAAAATGTAAAAACCATAGTGCCATCCATTTAAAGCCAATCAATTTACCCTAGACTGAACGTACCTCTTAAAGCTTGTCTAGAAGTTTTGGACGCAATGCCACATGCTGACTAGAGCCTGTAAATGAGCTACACCTAATATTAACGGAGAAGCAGGTTTCTTTTAATTTGAGCCAGAGCAGCGACAAAAAAAGAGCAAAGAATTGTAATATCCATTAATACCGAAAAGAAATTTGAAAAGTTTGCTTAACACCAAAAAACAGTTATGGCTAGTGTTGAAGACAAACAAGTAGATTATGAGAAAACCGTTCTAATAATTACCTTTACAAAGTGCATAATCTTATTGTATAAGAGACAACCTAAATATAACTGTCCATGGAACAAAATATATGGTTTCTGTTGAAGTATAAAACAACAAAATAAAAGAATTGTCATCTTCAACGAAGGTTTTGTCACAATTTCAAAAGAAACATACTAGAAAAGCGGAATTGCATTCTCATGCGTTATATTAATTTGAGCAGACCAAGTCGTGTTGTTGTGGTTCCAACTGAGCTGGAAAATGTGACAACAATTAATCAGTAAACTAGAGGTACAATCAAAATAATCGATGGATACCCTTCTTATAAGAGTTGAAATGAATGTGATCATGAAGCTGTAACCAAATAAGTGCACCCTGCACACACTACCCTATTCTTGGTAGCTATACAGAAAAAAAACACTTACTATAGTGCCTGCCTTTCTGCTGGATATAATACACCTTGGAAAAAACATTTCTCTTGGTCAAAAGACTTACTCTAGTTGCAGTTCTTCTCTGCATAATGCCAGAATCACTATCTCCTGAAACAGGGCAATATTTAGAGATCAAGTAATAATCTTGGAGAAACAAAAGAAAAACTTCCCTCAGAAGTGACAAGCAAATGCTTTCTTCTCCGTTCTATTACTGTCTCACTGTCTATAGCAACTGAATAGACTTGGAATATTTTACTACCAATTTCTTTTTGACATCAATATGTAAATATCAAATATCACAATAAGCTACACATAACACCTTAGTTATCAGGCACATGCCCATCATATTTCCAAATAATCAAAAACCCAAAATTTTCAAATTCTTGCCTAATAACTGGTGATCAAGTGATATTAAAAATGATCATTTTAGGAAGAATAAGACTCCGCTTGAAATCAATAGCCAGTCAGGTAGGTAACCATCTAAAAGACTGAATAAGTGTGTTTATGCAGATTATTACCATGAAAATTGCCATAGCTGCAGTTGTAACACACCATATGTTCTAAGCTACAGATTTTTGACGAAAACGTTTTTTTAACAACAATGATTTGACTTCAATTTATAACATTTGTGAGTTTTTCTTAAAGGAGATGGGTCAAAAAAAAGGTAAATTCTGTCTGATGTGAAAACTTGACTGCTACACACAATTATCTTTGATTCACTTTTTTTACAAATTAAACCAAACTCAAAGTGATTTTATTTGGCACTAGATGCGCAAAATACCGTCAATAGATAAGAACTCCAGAGTTAAAGCAGCCAGAATTCTTAGAAGCTCATATTATGAAAGAAAATCAGCTTCTTCTACCTTGCAAACAATTCACGGATTTGCAACCAATAAACCATATGCACTTGAGATCAAACTGAGACAATGAAAAAAATGCTAAGGATTAAAATCAAACAAACTTACAATTTTCATCGGGTTGGTGATCAGAAATAGCCACCGTCACTCACAATCCAGCATCCCATTCAGTCAACAAGCAATTGATGGTAGCTGCAACACTTGCATCATTACCCTGAAACAGTTGCATACGTGTCAGCATGAAATAACTCCATTTGCTGATACTTATCTATGCATCAATTACATTGCATGGTCAGATTTATCTCATGCTTATATATAATGTATGGTAGTGTTTTTTTACGTGTTTATGGATGAGGATGTGAGTTGCTATGCTAACAAATGACACTGAGCAAGCAACTCACAATTTGACTTCAAAAAATGCAGGAGATATTGCCGTGTTATTGCTCCAGTAAGTCACGTCTGTTCTGATATGCACACATCCTGGCATAGTGTGCTTTTTAATCACACAAAATTACAACAACAAAAAGAGTAAAAATGGCGTGAATTGCACAGAGCAAAAATTTAAGTTGGTTAGATTATGGAAAAAATTGTATTCAGTTTGCCGTATAGAGGGGGTAAACTGATTATCAAAACCATGCTCTGTGGAACAACTAGCTGTAGATATTATTTGCAATTTACGTAGTTGTGTGATTTTAGGCAGCAGCTGTTGCGCACACCACTTTTAACATGAGACAATAATGGTAAAATACTTTCCATAAAACAGAAGTAAGAGTTTGGCTGTGCACCAAGAACTCAAAGAGTTAGCTCCCTCTTGCTGTTTTAGCTGTTTTCGTAGTAACTGTTATAAAGTGAGTCAGATAAACTTTTGTCAATTTTTTTAAACATAATGGTCAAGACTGTGAACACTTGTTATTTGGAGTAGTCTTATCAGTAATTCAAAGTTATCAGCTGACAATGAAACCATTTTCTGTATGAAAATTAAAACAACTAATCCCATTTGACGTATTTGATTTTCGTAAACTTGCCAAACACTTAATTATCATTTCATAATTTGTTACCAATTTGATTGAAGATACAGAACTTACAAATTATTTACAGTCGCACTTGTGTCAAGTTTATTCCTGGAGCCTTGAACTAACCAAAAACAGCCCATTGTTTGCTGTATGAAAACTTAAGTGCCTAATTTTTTACGCCATATCTGGTTGACTTTTCCACCATTAGTCATCTCTGGAGTTAGTTGACACAAAGCACAATGAACATCTCCTAAAATGCAAAGTGTGTATAAATATTTTCAGATCGATACAGCAGAGCAAACAATATTTTTTTACACATTGGATGGCATTATGTGGTGTTGGGGCCTTTATTCAACAGTTAATACTTGCTGTAGTAGTTACGATGCTACAACTCTAAACAAAAACTACTGTCACATTCTATGTAACCTAAATAATTCAATTAAAACCGACCGAAAAACGTTATATTGCAACTAACAATGTAATAGTCTTATGAATTTCATAGATTTTTTCACATTGTGAATCAATTTTAATAACAATGAGAGCTTCATATTTGCTAATTATTTAGGATAGTTATTAGTAAATTAGTAACTTAATATTATTTTGATGCGAACCAAATAATAAATGACTAATGAAAACGAATAAATTTGTATGGTTTAATTTTTAAAATCAATATCATAGGTTAATGTTTCAACAGTAAATGACAACAATCATTCAAAAAAATTTCCAATAATATATACTAACTCGTTGATCAACTGTCTTTTCATCTATCTGAATGAACATGTTTAGACTGCTCTAACTTTTTATCAGCCATGGGTGATAGTTGAGATATTGCATATGGTCTTTGTTACATTCCAAATTGAAGAAAGTTCAGGAATAAAAAACCCACAAGTTGAAGTTGCTCAGGCATGGTTGGAAAGGCAATTAAAAAATTTTGTCATTAACAAAAGGAGATAACTCTCTGATTATATAATTTTGCTACCGTGCCATCTAGAAACATGCCATTAGCATGCCATTAACGAAATTTCTGCTTGTTAATTCAACAGAACTAATTTCGATTCCAAACAACATGCTTTATTTAACTGTTTTCACAGAGCTCCGGTGAAAAGCTGATCATGGAGTCAAACTAGTCATGAAGTTGAAAAAAAATTATTGGTCAACCTAAAGATGACAGTATTGACTTGCTAAATGTCGGGACTTCAAACTGGGGCTTGAATAAAATAAGTTTATTGATTTCCCCGGTATCGATTTATGCGGGTTTCGCTGTAAACTACCCCGCCACCATTTTTACAACGCTGATCATTATGAACGTAAATTGACGCTTTCACAATTTTTCAACAGTTGACCAATTATAGCAAATGGAACCGAGTTCTACTCAATTAAATAATTCCAAAATGTAAGATCTTATAATTTTTCAACTCGACATTACATTTAAGAAAAGATAGATACAGTTTCGTATTGCTAACCTGAGTTCTTGCAAATGCTGTTGCATCTATCTATTTGGTTGCACTCGCTCACTGCTTGCCGGAAAGAAGACAAATTAAGTTACTTCTAATTAATTTGAATTCCGCATGATGATCGTTAATTCAATATTATACGAAGCTAAAAATTCTTCAACAATTTGAACTTGAAAATCCAAAATTTTGGCTCACAATATTTTGGAGTTGTCTACTTGAAATCTAAACAGTAATAAATTGACAAAATTTGATTCGTATTGTTTGTGAGAGTTTTGAAAATAAATGAAGATATAAGAACCATAGTGCCATCCATTTGAAGTAAATCAATTTACCCTAGAATGAACGTTCCTCTTAAACTTCGTCCAGAAGTTTTGGATGCAATGCCACATGCTGACCTACATTAACGGAGGTGCAGATTTCTAAGAGTTTGAGCCAGAGGAGCTACAAAGTCATATTCATTAGCACCAAAAACATTAAAAGTTTTGTTCAATACAAAAAACAATTTATCACTATTGTTGACAAATGCTCAAATTATTACCATTAAAGAGAGTATTATCCTATTGTAAGAAAGACAACCTAAAAATAACTGTTCATGGAACAAAATATATGGTTTTTTTGAAGTAAAAGACATCAAAATAAAGGAATTATCATTTTCAATAAAGGGTTTGTCACTATATCAAAAGAAACAGACTAGAATAGCGGAACTGCCTTCTCTTGCTCTATATTAATTTGAACAGACCAAGTCGCGTTGTTGTGGTTTCAAGTGAACTGGAAAATGTGACCAACGGTTCATTAGTAAAGTAGAGAGGTATAATCAAAATTATCTATGGGTACCTTATTATAAGAGGCGGAATGAATGTATTCATGAAGCTGTAACCAAGTCAAATAAGTGCACCACGCACACACTTCCCTATTCTTTGTAGCAACACACAGGAACAAACACTTACCAGAGTGCTTGCCTTTCTGTTGAGTATAATTGACATTGGACAAAGCATCTAGTTGCTGTTCTTCTTTTCTGAAATATGGGAATACGTAGAGATCAAGTAATGTTTGTGGAGACACAAGAGAAAAAATCCCTCAGAAGTGACAAGCAAACACTGTCCTGTACGTTCTATTACTAACTTACTGTCTATAGCAACTGAATAGACTTGGAATATTTCATTATCAATTTCTTTTGGACATCAATATGTAAATATCAGATAGTATAAAAGGCTACACATAACATGTTAGCTATCAAGCACAGGCCTATCAAATTTCTAAATAACTAAAAACCCAAAACTTTAAAATTATTGCCCAATAACTGGTGATCCAGTGATATTAAAAATGATCATTTTAAGAAGAATAAAACTTTGATTGAGTCAATAGAAATTCAGGTTGGTAGCCATCAAAAAGAAAGAATAAGTGTGTTAGGCAGATTATCACCATGAACATTGCCATAGCTGTGTTTGTAATACAGTATATGTTGAGCTACAGAATTTCGACTGGAAGGGTTTCTAACAACAATTGGAGTATTCGCGACCTGTTCATCGAACAAAAGACAAAAATTAATAGGTGTTCGTAATTCACTATGTTGCATATGCAACTGACCATTAGTTTTAGAACAACATAATATTCAATGAAATTTTATAGTTTACCGAACAAATCATAAGGAAGATAACTCCCAATTTTCAAAATAATCGAGAAAGTAATACAATTTGAACTGCTATAAAATTTATTAGTTTGTTAAGCTGCCTTTTGCTTTAGTAAATTTGCATAGCTTGCAATTATTTGGAATTATTTTTCAAGGATATAATACCGGTATATGAAACTGAAAAAAAATCAACTTGCTCATTATTATTCATCTAGTGTTCAGTTTCATTCGCGCCCTACGAACAATATAAATAAATAGTTGCTGATTTTTTCTTTGTTCAATGAGCCAATTTTTGTTGACCCACGAGTTCCGAACAAAATTATTATTTTTTGGTTAAATTTATTGCCGGTCTGATTATTTTTATTGAAATGTGCTCGGCGAACAAAGGTCGCGAATACGCTTATTGATTTGCTTTCAATTAATAATATTTGCTATTTTTTCTTAAAGGAGATAGGTTGCAAATAAGGTAAAATTTGTCTGCTGTGAAAACTTGACTGCTACACACAATTGTCGATTATTCAATTTTTTAACCAAATAAACCAAACTCAAAGTGATACTATTCTGCACCAGATCTGCAAAATACTGTCAATAGATGACAACTCCGAGTTAAAGCAGCCAGATGCCTTAGGAGCAGCTATTGTATAAGAAAATCAGCTTCTTTTACCTAGCAAACAATTCAAGGACCTGCAATAAGTAAATCATATGCGCTCAAGATCAAACTGAGACAATAAAAAAATTGTAATGACTAAGATCAAGCAACCTTACAGTTTTCTGAGGATTGGTGATCAGAAATAGCCGCAGTCACTCGCAATTCAGCTTCCCATTCGGTCATAAAGAAATATATAGTAGCTGCGACAATTGCATCATTACCCTGAAACAAACAGCAAACGTGTCAGAATGAAATAAATTTCCATTTGCTGATTGATATTTGTCTATGCATCACTTACATTGCATGGTCAGGTTTATCTCAAGCTTATGCATAATGTATGCTAGTGTTTGTAACATGTTTATGGATGGGCATGTGTGACGGTATGCTAACAAAAAACACTGGGTGAGCAACTCACAATTTAACTTCAGAAATTGCAGGAGATATTCCAATGCTATTGCATTAGTAAGTCATGTCTGTTCTGATATGCACACATCCTGACATAGTATGCTTTGTAATCACTCATAAATCCTTTCACTCCTCTCTGCAAGACAAGTAGTAAAAATGCACTAAATTAAAAAAAAAGTAGTTACAATGGCTCGAGTTGCACAGAGAAAAAATTAAAGTTGGTCAGAGTATGAAAATATTTTTTTTCAGTTTGCCGTTTAAAGGGGGGTAAAACTATTATCAAACCATGCTCTGCGGAACAACTAGCTGTAGATATTATTTGCAATTTACGTAATTGTGTGATTTTTGGCATCAGCTTTTGCACACACCACTTTTAGCATAAGAAAATAATGGTAAAATACTCTCCATAAAACGGCAGTGAAAGTTTGGCTGTGCGCCAACAAAGAAATCAAAGGATTAACTCACTCTTGCTACTCTTGCAGTTTTTGTAGTAACTGTTATAAAGTGAGTTTGAGAAACTTTGTTACTTGAAGCAGTCTTAGCAACACTTCAACATTATCAGCTGACAATGAAATCAGTCAGTGTATGAGAATTAGAACAACTGATCAAATTTGCCGTATTTTCTTTACACAAACTTGTCAAACACTAATTATTATTTCATAATCCATCACCAGTTTGATTGAGGATGCAGAACTTACAAAATAATTAGTTGCACATTTCTCAAGTTTATTCCTAGAGGGTTGAACTTACGAAAAACAGCCCATCGTTTGCTGTATAAAAACTTAGATGCTAAAGTTTTTACACCAGATTCGGTTGCCTCTACCACCATTAGTCATCTCTGGAGCTAGTTGACACAAAGCACAATGAACACGTCCTGAAATACAGAGTGTGCATTAGCTGTTTTAGATTGGTAAAGGAGATCAAACAATATTTTTTTACATACTGGTGGTATTATGTGGCTTTGTGGCCTTTATTCACCAGTTGATACTTGCTGTAGCAGTTATATGGTGCAACTCAAATAAAAGTAAATTAAAATTACATTCTACATAACCTAAATAATTCAATAAAAATCAACCGGAAAACGTGCATGAATTGTAAAAACAAGCGCAGAAAGTTGTGGTACCAAGAAAATAATCAACTTGTTTTTGCTGCAAGATTTAACTCTCACTTTTCTTCAGCAACGGGGTCCTAAAACTTTTATAAGACCACAAAAACTTGCCCATCACTTTTCTAGGACTTTCTTATGCATTTGTAATGTCTTACACATTTGGAGCCAGCATCTGCTCTGGGGAGTTGTAAATACTCAAATAAGGGGGGATAACTTTGCAACAAAAACCCCAGTTTCGCCATAGTTTACATACAAAACGCAATTCACTGTATTAATGATAATGCATGTTCTCATAGCACTTCATAAACCTATCAAGAATAAAAAACAAGCTTTCACTCTAAGTGATAAAACTTCGCAAAAGTTTTAATTTAGAAAAATAGTTATGAATTTCTTGACAACCGGCTCGTAGCACACTATTCAGTTTTGTTTCGCCTCATTTTTACCTCATTTTCACCCTTCGTCTTAAGAGTTTACTGGGAAATTTATTTATAAGTATTTTAATAAATTTAAGAAGAGCCTCCGCAATTGGTTGACAGCACAAATTTTGCACACAAAGAGTAAGTGGTCCCTGAATTCTGCCATCCTAAAATGAAGAGATCGTCTTTCAAGAAAATACAAAGCGGAGTGACGTAATTTTAAATTTTCAAGTAATAAAAGCTCCTGAGATGGTGCAGAAAGCAGTGATGTAGACAATGGAGTACAAATTAAGCCTACATGTAAATTCTGATTTACTGGACATTAAATGAAAGACCAAATGTGTCAAGTTTAACCCTGCAGTCAAAAATAACCATTTGTGTCACTTCTCGTACTGGAATTGTCTTCTTCTTAAAAATACCACTTATTACAGCTACTGCTAAAACCGTGGCTACACACACCTACGTTTTGTAGGAACATGACGGAAATACGTTTGGTAGCGTTGCTTTGGTTGCTACACACACATATGATTGATCACCGAAACGCTGCAGAGTGTCCAGTGAGGCAAAGAAGACATGATGAAAACTATCATAAATATAAGTTATAAATAATAAATAATTATGATATTTCTTCATCATAATAAATAAATTATTTGTTATCTGTAATAAATAGATAACGCCTAGAAATAATAATTAGTTGTTTATAAATAAAATATACCCTCTTTGATAGAAGTAACAAATGGTCTGTTGGCGAAGCAGTAATGACCAAGTCAATGTTGAATTATAAAAAAAGTTCATTGAAGTCGTCAAATTTCGTCTCTACATTTTATTCAATCGAAAATGGTTTTTCAATAACAATTGTCCAGTCACCGAAGCGTCAGGCAAAAATATTTTCGTAGTACAACATGTTGGTCTGCAAAATTGAGCGTCTCTTTGTAAAAGAAAAACGTCGCTTGCAGGGAAAAAACACATTTTCAACGCATACTGACAAAACATATGTGTATGTAGCCACCGATTTAGGTATAGCCTTTTATTGAAATTTAATTTTACCAAATTTCCTGTTAGAACTCGGAGCTTAGCATTACTTGGATTCATAAAAAAAGGAAGTAAAAAAGAGCACGCTAATGCCCTTAATCATTATAGCTAAAAAAACAAAGTGAGTGAAAGCTAAAATTGAGTGAATACTTTTTTTATTCATTGTAAGATCAAAAAGTAACATACCTATTGCAGTGATACTCAACTTTCATTCCCTCAAACATAAATTTAT
This sequence comes from Cryptosula pallasiana, assembly GCA_945261195.1. Classification (NCBI taxonomy): domain Eukaryota; kingdom Metazoa; phylum Bryozoa; class Gymnolaemata; order Cheilostomatida; family Cryptosulidae; genus Cryptosula; species Cryptosula pallasiana. The sequence continues at coordinate 29,353,497 of OX183136.1, read as the reverse complement.
TGACAATTTGGTTTTCCAGAATGAAAATTGAACTCAGCAAAAAACTTTATATCTTCCACTTTTCCATAGAAAAACGCTTAGGTCTTTTAAACAATGTTCTAAAAAACTTAGTCAACAACAGACCAAATGCATCCAAATGTTCTTCTTTACAATAATTTAGTTTTTTGACTGCATGAGCACATATCTCTTCCATGTCTGGTTTTATGAAAAAAGACTGAAAGTATTGGAAGTTGTCTTGCATTGCTCATTTTCATTATACAAAAGAAGCTGGGACCAAAGTGATGCTTTGGTTTGTTCATAAGCTGTTAGCCTCAGTAGTTTACCTTTTCCAAGTATGTGTTGTTTTCCTCACGGGTTGTCTTTTGTCACTTGGCAAGTATCGTTGCTTTTAGAATGTCTACAAAAAGGAGAGTTTTGGACTGCAAGACAACATAAGCCGAGTGTGTTTCGAATATAATATGTAATTCACAGTGTTGCAGACGATTCACAAAAACGTCATGAGACAAACTTTATACATGAAAAGTTGCTAGATATTTTCAAGTTTTCAGGATGTAAACAAACATACTACAAAATAGACAACATGATTGCAAACCATAGCAGGAAAGATTGTTTCAGATACATTTCTCGGAGGCAACCAATCTACAGGAGAATTTTGTCAAAAAAAAACATATGACCACTATTTCAGCTCTAACCACTAGTTTATGAGAATTTGTGAGCAAAACTGATTACATACAAAGAAAAGTACTGCTCTTACAATTGTTAAAAAAGCATTGCACAATAAAGTGAAACTATCTGCAGTGCTATAAGTGACCAAAACTGGACAATTTTTCTTCTGATTTCTCTAGCAATGTTTAGTTGTGACTTTTAACATGCAACTGCCGCAAGATGATTTTTCAATATTTGCAACTAACCTGTCTTTAGTTGACTCTACACCTTCTGTTTACCTGAAGATAGCTTTATAGTCCCTTCAAACTCAGCTTTATTTATGATCAAGTGAAATATCATGTAAATGGTTACTTTTCCACATTCTAGCAATATGGTTGAGCCAGTCCACTTAACACAAATCGCAGCAAGCTGTGGCAGTCAAGTTTACTGCAATGCCACTAACAACTAACTAAAACTCTCAGCCACAACTACTTCATTGTTTAGTAGCTGTGGCTAGTAAGCGCTATAAATGTTTTGTTCTCAGCTCCAGGCTTAGGGCTTGTTATGTAATTCCCTAGCTTTAAGTGTGAGTCATTATATCCCAATACGGTCAACAGAATGAAAACTCATATATTTTATCCTTATCAACACATTTGGAAATTTTCCGGCTGAGGTGGCTAGTTAGCTGTGTTTAATTAAGGGATTTTGAAATTTTTCAATGTGATTAGTAACTAAAACCACCTTATAGAAGCTAAACAAATGACTCATTTCTTTCGTGCTCCATGGAAGAGAAAACTTGTCATTATAGGACTTCATGGCTTGAAAAACAAAAACTCGACGGATGGAATATATCATTTTTCTGTTGTTGTAAAAACATTAAATGTAAGCCCGGTAACCAATGTATCTAATGAGTCAGTAAAGTGTTCAACACAAAGAATGTTGTGGAATATTACATAACCATTTTGTACCCTTGCTACGCTGTAGGGAGTGGAGTAAGCAAATAACTCATCCATCAATGTCATGGATGCAATAGTCACATTTTGCTACACTGTTGAAATAGTTTTGCCACTTTTAAGTTTATGTGAATTACTTTGTTACATTTTTAAAAACTAAGAGTTAGATATTGCCGTAACCAGTATCTACACTCAAAATTGTGCTTTTTAAACATTAAAATCAGAATGCATGTCAATAATGACTTGGTTTATGGGAAACACTGTAATTAAGCGGAAAACATGAACAATACAGTAGTGACTTTCAGCAATCTTTTGTTGCTATGTGAACAAGGGAACCAAAGTAAATATGGTTTGAACCGAGTTGCTATGCACTACTTTCCCACTGCGCGCAGGCAAGAGTTACATAATGCTTTACAATAAGCTAACCACAAAGCAGTTTAATATGTGGCAAAGGTTGACAAAGGATGCCAAGCAAGCTTCTGAACTGATGAGTTGTTAGCTATTCAACTCATTTTCTTCTCTAACTGCTGTCTGGCTTGCAAGTAGATGAAATCTCCATTGCACATTAGCAAAAAATATTTTATGTACCAATATCTTCTGTTGCCCACTGCAAAACAGAAAAAAGTTTTTCAATGTTATTAGCTTGATTTTAAATAATCTAGTTTGAAACCAGCTTCATGCAAAGTATATGAACAGAGCAGAGAGTTAGTAGAGATGAAGTACCACAATATTGTGGTGCTTCATCTCTACTAACTTTGTGCTATGCCCATGTACTTTACATCAAAATAATCTCGCTTTACAGTCAAGCAAATATGCTTGACTATAATACAAAATTCTTTAATTACATTTCATGCTTGTTTGATATTTCCAGTATGGCAAGAACAAAAAATAACAAAAACCACATACCACAAAGTTAAAACTTTTTCACATTATGCGGACACCATCTATGTTTGTTATTTCTCATAAACCCAACACTTGTGATTCCACTGGTTTCCTATGGAGGCAATAGCTTACATTCATAATCTACCTCCTTGATCACTGTTAACAGTTGTGCAAAGCTATTTAGATTTAAAGCCACTCGCCAGAAACTGAATTTAGCGGCAGGTTCTTTCTCAGATACCAGTAACAGAACAGTAAACGGAATATACTGCAATAGTCTATATTAAAGTTAGCTTACCTAGGCTGTCAGTGAAATTAAAACTAAATTCCTTTCAAAAATACCATTTCCCAAAGCATTCAAAGATACAAATAAGATCCAACATTTTAAGAAAAAAATAATGATTTTGGTTTGTTTTTGTCTCAAAGTCAACACAGCCTGTAACAAAAACTTTTGAAAGAAAGCAAATACAATGCCTGTTGCAATGTACATTATCAGTCTGAAGCTCTCATAACTTGTCAAAACACCGAATATGTCCTTGAAATGATGTTTCACATCTGCTAGAACTCATTGGTCAATTATCTATTTAGCACATAAAGGACTTATTGTCGATTATGTAATCCTGCGTCTACTTGAACATACGACACTAAATGTGTTTAGTTAGGTGCATGTAGATGTTTTCTGAGAGTTTAATACTAAAGCAAGAGAACAGAAATTACGCAGTAGCTGTGTCACCATTTTTTTCATCCAGAGTGTTTTTCTGTTAAAAATCATTATTTAACAGCATTTACAGAAATTCAGGAGATTATTAATAGCTACTAAGCAGCTTCAATATTTGTACATAAAATAGCTGAGTCGCAAAAACAAACTGATCTGCAAACTAACTTTTTATATTAGCCATTGCGATGTGGTGCTGATAAAAGTAATATCTTATTCTGTAACTATTTCAAGTTTTTATTCATAGCGTTTTAATTTTTTGTAATCAGTGTACAAGTAATTGCCTCAGATGAAACATGGTAGAACTTATCGAACTACATTGTCAGTTTGCAGAAGACCTTAATCAACTCTCAAGTTACCTTACACACTTTGATTTTATTTGGGTTTCAATTTACCAGCATTCAATTTCAAAAAAAAGACCACAGGTAAAAATACGGCTGATAGTTCGGCATTGAAAAAAAATTGAAGAAAAGTGTTTCATGAACAGTTGTTTTTTATAATTAAGAGAGTTTAAAGCCTTTTCCAACAAATTGCTTTATTTTAGTACATGTTTCTGGATTGAATGTTCAAACAGTCTTACAGCACCATCAAATTGCCTCACTTCTGTTTAATCTCTCTCTTATAAACAAATTGAATATGCTCTTATTCCCACTGCTTTGATGTGGTTTAAAGTGAGATAGAGATAGATTATTCTTCTTGCTATTACACAACAGATGTTTGTAGTAACTCTTTTTATACTAGCTATGAGATGTGATAGAACTTACAGTACACTGTTCTTTGATTATATATGTTACAATGAAAGATTTTCTTTACTTTTGGATAGCATCAACTCGAGCACAAAAAGCTTGCAGAAATATTTACCAAAAGTGCAGAGACTCACTCCTAAAAATATTTTCTATTCTAACTACCATATGGTATTAACATGTGATTGAAAAAAAAATTAATATTTAAAAATCAACAGCTCAAGCTAATTATGCAACAGTATTTGGAGGCTCATTAATTGACAGTTTTGAAACATCGAAGCTGGAAATAAGGAAAAAAAATGGTGAAAAATTTATGTCCGTAGTGTCACTTTTGGCACACAAGACGGATGGAAATGCTAATTGAGCAACAAACTCCTGATCTGTTTTTGCTAGCTACTCATAACAGCCTGTGAAACCTAAAAACTTTCGTGGGTTAAAGCCAGGTAATTGTTGTAAGTAGAATAAAACTGAAAATTGACAGGTAATCAAGGAAGTAATCAAAAGCACCAAAAACCGTCAATTCAATAACTCTGGGTTAATATCAATGAAATTTTTTTAGTTAAATACAAAAATCAAAATTATTATTCAAAACAAGAAAGCATGTGAGGGTTACCCATCAAGTTATAAAACAGGTTCATTAACCTAAAATGCTTATAATGCCACAAAACAGAGCATCACAGAGCTAAGAAATGCTTGTAGGCCTATACCTTGAGGCTTGTGATTTTTTCTAATTAATTGACGAACAAGACAAGTACATGGTATCCACAAACAAAAAGAGAGCTTCTGAACTTTCTACCCAGAAAGCTACTCTCACCTCTCCCTTCTTGCAGTTTATAGATTTAGCGCATTCAAACTATTTTGATTCTTTACCTTGATTGTGACTGCGAAAAAATCTAACAGCTGTAAAAAAAATGCTAACCACACTTGGAAAGGTCAATTACATCAGCACATCACTTACAAATTGAAAACTATTAGAGAGTTTGCACCCATTTTTGTCAAGAGCCATTTGTGAAATAGGTTTTTTGTACCATAATCTAGTGCTAGGTCAAGCTCATCAACCTTACATTGGTTATGTAACTAGCTTAAACTACTGATCAAAAGAGTTTTATCTCTAGGCACAACTTTACAAAGGATTACTGCTTTTACAAGATTCTAAAGCATCCAACAAAATAACAAGTTGCCAGGGCTAAACCAGTAGTTATCATATCAGTTAACTTTTCTTCAATGTAGCTGCAAAAAGTATTAAAAACAAATTTTGTTAAATAAGGCGCTAGATAAAAAACTCCGATCAATAGCGCTGCATTGGTACATACACTAAACTTTGCACTGTGATTTCATACCTGTATTTGTGCAAATCCAAAAATCGGTAACTATTTTTTGAAACAGTTGTTTTCTTCATGTTTGTTTGAAAGCAAACAGAACAAACTTGTTAACTGCACCATCGAAAGTGGGTAATTAATAAAGTCATGATAGAGAGGTGTTGCCCCAAATAATGCATTTGGAAACGGTCTATAAAAAACTGAAATTGATCGATGTTGGAAAAGAGGGTAGCATAATTGACTTGAAATGTGAAACTTATTGGTTAAGGTTGTTTCTAACAATTTGTTGGCCTAGAAATTTTCCTTGTACAGTAATTCGCCCTGATATCTACGATAATTGCTTTATTTTGAAAGGCTTCGCCTAACAATGAAACACCTTCACGTCTGTTCAAAGAACTTCATAACCAAAGCTACTTTGCCATTGTTTCTGAATGCTCTACTAATGAGGTTTTATAGTGGGAGATCAGAAGGATTACATGATTATATAACACAGACTTTGCGCACGCTTATCAGATTTTTTCTGTGAGATCTTGATGGCAACGAATAAAAAAAACACCTAATTTTGTTTATGTAGCACCATGCTAATATTTCACTTACTACGCAATATGACTACAAACAAGTCAATATCAACAGGCTTCAATATACTGCAACCAAATAATTGTTATTCAAGGCTTCACATAAAAAAACTTGAATTAAAAATGAAAAAATAAATAACTGCCAGTTCAACTTGATTGTACCATTAAATTTAAAGACTCATTGCTCAATAGTCATAAACACATTGGAAGTCACCAACATGTCAAACTAGTTGTATATTCAGACACTATACTTTTTTTATGAGATGGTTTTTACGCATAAAGCATAATGAAATACAGTTTCAGTAACAAATCAATTGCTTTCCTTTCGAGACCATGATGGTGACCTCAAAAAGTTAGAAGAATCAATCGTTTTGAGGCTAAAGGTTTAATGCCTCTAAATTTTGATAAAGCTCAACATTATGAACTTTTGCTATGGGCCAACCATTGCCAAGAACGTTTGCCATAGAAACATATTTAACTAAAATGAGTATCAAAATTACCAATTGGACATGCAGAAGTCATTTTTTCTCTGTTACTGCAACTCCATGCCTAATTTCAACAACATTGTGTTTCTCAACATTTGAACCAAAGAAAAATCAAACAGCTTGTAAGCAATGCAGGAGTTATCTGCACTCCATCATTCTACACTTTGGTTTGACAGTGAACTTTCAATGAATTTGAATGAAGATCAACCAGTTGCTTTCACATGGAGAGTAGTCAACGGTTTTTGCTTATAAAATACTGTTATTATCCACTGAATAAAAAGAGCTTTAAAATCAAGTTGATAGACTAAAGGCTTCGGCTAATTATGTTGCAATAACTAATTACTGAACATGCAATCGAGAACTACATGGGCTCAACAAAAAAAGTGATTTCTTTAAAGTTAGTTATTCCACTTAAACAGATGTAGGTCTAGCCAATAGTTTTCATCTAGCTTTGCTTTGTTGACATAATGACTTCCTCGCCTCTAACAAAATAATAGGCCTAAAATAATTAAAATCTGATACACCGAAGAAAAAATTGTAACAATGTTTAATGTACAAACTTGAATCACATTGCAGAGTTTAACCACTTGGCTGAAGCTACTTACTGGTATAGTTTTTTTTACCATGTTGCAAATTAGAACTTGGTGAATATTTCACTCAGCACATGGTATAACTCAGCAATTCAGAGAAGTTGTGTCCCCATTACTTTCTCTGTCAAAGTAGGAATTTTTGCTAGCAAATAGATTAGTAAATTTCAGCAATCAAGCTTTGGTGCATACAAACGCATTATGTGGTTCCCTGCAACTATCTGATTTTCTCTTGGATACAACACTATTTAAATGATGGAAAATATGGTAAACAAAACTGTTCAAATCTCACACAAACTTTTTTTTGCAAAACAATAGCCTGATATAAAGTGATCATTGTCTAGTTTTAATGTAGACAAAAAAGGTTTTTTTGTTCAGGAATTCATCAACGCTTGACCTTAGTCAAAAAGTTATTCAAGATTTTGAAAAAAAAAAAACATTCACATAAAATGTTCAGCAATAGGAGCGTAAGCCCTTCGCTACCCTGAAACATAATCACAAGTTTGCAAGAAAATGCTTTTGAGGTAACTGACAAGTAACAACCTCTGTGTGTTCAGTACTTTTAGTATTGTGTTACAAAGTAGCATAAAAAGTTCATCAAAAAAACTTGGTCAGAAACAACTTTACTCCATAAAAATAAACATTTGCTGTATACTACAATTTTATCCAAAATTTTGTCCTACAAGGAGCCTCACAACCATTTTACAATGTTCTGGGGTACTATTAGGGCAAACATTATTTCAACTTTCCACAAGCGTTTGAAAATAATGTTGGATGAAAAACGTTCGCAGTACATTTTTAAAAGCATTATTGTAGTATTTTCGAACGATGTTAAATAATCATTGAAACAGGCGTTTGCTAAACATTACATAGTAACATAGTTACAATATTCTAAAATGGCATTTGAGCAACATTCTATAAATGTTTGAAAACAATGTTGGCTTAAAACATTCCCAGAACATTTTTAAAAACATTATTGTAATGTTTTCCAATGATGTTGAATAAAGGTTTAAAACAAATGTTTGCTAAACATTACATAGCAACATAGTAATAATGTTCTGAAATAAAGTTCAAGGAAATGTTATTTGAACATTCTATAAATTTTTGAAAACAATATTGGCTGAAAACGATCCCAGAACATTTTTAAAAACATGATTTTAACATTTTTAAACGATGTTAAATAGCAGTTGAAAACAAACGTTTGCTGAACATTACATCGTAACATAGTTACAATGTTCTGAAATGACACTTGAGCAAACGTTATCTCAACATTGCACAAATGTTTGACAGCAATGTTGGCTGCAAAACCTTCCCGGCACATTAGTAAAAACATTGTTGTAATGTGTTTAAAAATGTTAAATAAAGGTTGTAAACAAATGTTTGCTAAACATTGCCCAATAACATTGTGACAATGTGCTCAAGTAACATTTGGGAAAACATTATGTTAATGTTATAAAAAGGATTGAAAGCAATGTTGGCTGAAAACGATCACAGAATATTGGTGAAAACATTATTGTAATGTTTTTAAACAATGTTAAACAAATGTCAAAAACAAACATTTGCTGAACATTACATAGTAACATAGTCACAATGTTTTGAAATGACGTTTGAGCAAATGTTATCTCAACATTGCACAAATGTTTGACAGCAATGTTGGCTGCAAAACCTTCCCGGCACATTAGTAAAAACATTGTTGTAATGTGTTTAAAAATGTTAAATAAAGGTTGTAAACAAATGTTTGCTAAACATTGCCCAATAACATTGTGACAATGTGCTCAAGTAACATTTGGGAAAACATTATGTTAATGTTATAAAAAGGATTGAAAGCAATGTTGGCTGAAAACGATCACAGAATATTGGTGAAAACATTATTGTAATGTTTTTAAACAATGTTAAACAAATGTCAAAAACAATCATTTGCTGAACATTACATAGTAACATAGTCACAATGTTTTGAAATGACGTTTGAGCAAATGTTATCTCAACATTGCATGATTGTTTGACAGTAATGTTGGCTGCAAAACGTTCCCGGCACATTAGTAAAAACATTGTTGTAATGTGTTTAAAAAATGTTAAATAAAGGTTGTAAACAAATGTTTGCTAAACATTGCCCAATAACATTGTGACAATGTGCTGAAGTAACATTTGGGAAAACATTATGTTAATGTTATAAAAAGGATTGAAAGCAATGTTGGCTGAAAACGATAACAGAATATTGGTGAAAACATTATTGTAATGTTTTTAAACAATGTTAAACAAATGTCAAAAACAAACATTTGCTGAACATTACATAGTAACATAGTTACAATGTTTTGAAATGACGTTTGAGCAAATGTTATCTCAACATTGCATGATTGTTTGACAGCAATGTTGGCTGCAAAACCTTCCCGGCACATTAGTAAAAACATTGTTGTAATGTGTTTAAAAAATGTTAAATAAAGGTTGTAAACAAATGTTTGCTAAACATTGCCCAATAACATTGTGACAATGTGCTAAAGTAACATTTGGGAAAACATTATGTTAATGTTATAAAAAGGATTGAAAGCAATGTTGGCTGAAAACGATCACAGAATATTGGTGAAAACATTATTGTAATATTTTTAAACAATGTTAAACAAATGTCAAAAACAAACATTTGCTGAACATTACATAGTAACATAGTTACAATGTTTTGAAATGACGTTTGAGCAAATGTTGTCTCAACATTGCATGATTGTTTGACCGTAATGTTGGCTGCAAAACGTTCCCAGCACATTAGTAGAAACATTGCTGTAATGTTTTTAAAAAATGTTAAACAAAGGTTGTAAACAAACGTTTGCTAAACATTAGTCAATAACATTGTGACAATGTGCTGAAGTAACATTTGGGAAAACATTATCTTAATGTTGTAAAAAGGTTTGAAGAAAAATGTCGGGTGATAACCTCCCGATAACATTTGCTAAAATGTTAGAACAATGTTCAAAGGCAACATTATTTGAATGTTACATCACGATGTTGAAATAACATCCAAGTGGAACATTCCTGTAACGTTACAAACTAACATTTGCACAAATGTTGTCTGGACATTTTTTAAACGTTTTAAAAGAACATTAGCTCAGTAACATTCTCTTAACATTGTTCCGAATGTTATATAAACATTTTGTCACAATGTTGTTGTAATGTCCGGGCAAACATTTTGAATAACATTTTCTAAACGTCTGAAAAACATTTTTGCCAACATTTTCCTGAAATGTTATCTCAAAACGTTGCAACAATATTCGAAAAACATTTTGTGCCAATGTTTCATAAAGACAATGTTGTGAAATGTCCCCTGGATGTTATTTGCTTGTTGGGTGTGTACTGTCTCACTACGATAAAATAATTATTGCGCTCGCCACTCACTGTGAAGGAAGGACAAATCTTGCATATGATCCAATTCAAATTATCATAGGACCGGTTAGCAGTGCCAACTCAAATGAATGCTAACCAAGTCGAATGAACGTCCAATCCGAAAGAATTCGAACCATGGGAACATGGTGAATTTTCTTTACTCAGGTATTGACAACAATCACATTGATTTATTTTTTAATTTGGCTTTTTGTCAATCGAAAAGTGCTGATCATGATATTAGGCTATTGAAATTGTGAGGGAAACCTTCTACTACATGAACATTCTCCAGAGCAGTAAACTTTTAACAACCAAAAACATTTTATGAATAAACCTCCTAACTTATATCGACTCTCTATGTTGATACAGTTGGCGGTTGCATCAAGTTAGTAACTTACCTGGATGGAACACTATCCAAGCGCCTCTCTCGATTATGGACATATCTGAGTAAAACTGTATAGGTACAGAATAGTCTATTGCATACGAGTACGTTAACGTTTCAATAGAATCCTTATTTACACTGCACACCCTTTCACCTAAAAGTCATCAGAATTAATTCTAAAAAGTCAGCTGGTGACTTTAAATTTCAGTTCTGTACATTTTAATTGCATTGAAAGACGTATAAAGTAAATTTGTGTTGCTTACAGGATAACGTTTTTTTATTGTAAGTAATTCAAGAGAAGCTTTTACAAGCATGCTTCAGTCACTCACCAGAATCAATTCTTAGGTAATCATAGCATCCTCCTTCGTCTATAGTTTCTAGGTTTGCATAAAGAACTTCTATAGAGACAGCGCTGCCAATGCTAGGTGTAGCTGTACATTCACAGCTGAGAGAGTTTTGATACCTTGGATTGTACGGATACGTGAAACCTGGAGTGAACAGATACCCCAGCTGACTCGCAGTGCTGTTTATAGTTCTGTCTTGACAAGCATACATACCACTGTATACTGCAACAAAAAACAATACAGTTATGATTAAGTTGAACGAAACAGAAAGAATGCATGTGTTGTTACGCTGGTCAAAGTATTTTCATGGTCAAACGTTTATTAAAATTCTTCAACATTTAGCAAGACAACTTTTATAACTTAAACCATCATTTAAAGGCTTGCAGTCAATTGTGTTATTAATTAGCCCGGCAGTGCTTTTTTTGTGAAATGGGACAATTCATATCCCACAGTTCAATCACAAAGTCTAATTTTAAAAAAGTCTTGACAAAAAAACTACAAAAAAGGTTCTTATATGGTGAGTCAACTTTCTGTTTTCTTAATTTGATAACTTCTGCAGCTTTAAATGAAGTTTGTCATTTTTATTTTTGGGGAGAAAACTCCACACTGGAGTCAGCCATCCATATAATTGAAACTTTGAGCTCATAAACTTGACTGGCTTGTAATAAATACTATTGCTTTAAAAAGTTGGCATTCAATGATGGTCCAAAATCCTTGAGCACTAAATACTAATGCAGTTTGAAGCATGTTTGAGTGCAAATGTATGTTGAACTTACTCGTACGGCATTGGAATGTAATATTCAAATGATTGTGATAACGGCAGCCTGAAGCTGTTAGATTCATGAAACAATATGGATTTCTTCCTTGACAGGGAGCTGTGAGAGAACTGGTATCATTGCATTTCTCGACTAGAAATAGAAAAAGAAGCAACTCTCATTTTTTTTCCAAAATAACTACCAACATATGGAAAAAGCTTTTATTACATACTCACCTTGAGATGGATCAAGACGTTGTTTTAAGGAAATTTCTAGAGAGTTTATGTGAATTATTTGACGTTGTCTACAATATAAGTTGACATAATCGAAATAGACTAAAGTTTCTTCCACGTAGTTGGTGGGTTCCTCACTACCCCAATCTGTAACATATAATACAGGTAATCAGGTTTTGAAATTCTAATAAAACCTCTAATTGATTTCATTGCCCCAAAAGAGAGTATACAATACTCGTTTTTGCTTTGTGTATTTCAAATGAGTATCACAAATAATTTGCTGCTTAACATGTATTGGAAGATACTAACAAAAGTTGACTGAAGTATTTTGACAAAAGTTTTGCACAAAAAATAAAGTATTAGTCGATCATAATAGTGTGAGTTTGCCATGTTGCCTCACTTTCTCCCCCTCTACCCAATGCTCAGCCACTCGATAACCTTCTCCCCTCCCCATCTTCCCTTAATAATAGATGAATTGTCTGCAACTATGGTGTAATCATGGCGCTGCTATAGATATATGACATATGCTATATGATCTAGTTTGAGTTCTACAACATTTTTTTATGATTTGATGTTTTATCTTGGCTCACATCCAATATACGTAGTTATTGCTAGTATATCAGTAGAAACGCAAAAAAAAACAAGGCAACCATTCTTTTCTGACAGCAGTTGTCAATCTTCACCTCGACCATCACCTGTTGACACAAGTTTACATTAAGTATTTTTTCTCGGATAAGTCTCACTGCGTCATTTCCACACAACAAACTTTCTGATCATTGAAATATATTATTAAACCAAAAATTATTAAAAAAAATTCTCATCAGCAAATTATTATTACAAAATTTAACAGTACTATTCAGTTTGATATTGTACAATAAGATTTAAACATATTTATGAAAATTAACGCTTTGTTTTAAAATCCTCAGCATAAGATGTGATGCACTACAATTAAGTCATTTTGAACCACAAATATCCATTCCATTAGTAAAATTATCAAAAGAAAGTGCTATAAAATGCAATTTGGCCAATAGTTTCCAGCGCAATTTCTTTAAAAAAGTTTCAAAATGACTTTTCTATCCAATACGGAGCTGTGTTTTTTTTAGTTCAGAATGAAGGCAAAGAATGATAATAATCATTGTGAAGTGCATCCTAGAAACAACTTTTTGTTGGTTATCAAAAAAAGACTATGTAATCATTGTAATAATTGTGCAAACTACTGCAATATATATCACTCTGCAGTAATATTTATTACAACAAAGTAATAATCATTGTTTTATTTTTAAAAGCTTATGAACAAGTGTATACAACTACAATAACAGATAAAACTTAATATTATTTATCCAGCCACAATAATACTGACAGTAATAATTATCATGTCTTTTCATACTTCTTTATTTTCAGCACAGTGAACTTTTTGAAAAATTATTTTTCAAAAATGCTGAAATACTATATTATTATGATTTTTGTTTATAATTTGTCATAAATGATACCTTGATACTTTAGAATGTTTGTAGTTGTAATTGGCATAAAAGGTCTTGGTCTTTAGAAAACATTCAATCCAAATTTGTCCTGGTGTAGATTTCTTATAGGGTGGTCTTCCTGAATGGCGAAACCCACATTTAGCAGAAAGTCCAAAAAGTCCGACTTTACACTAGGCTATACTGAAAAAAATTAGCCTGTTTTGATGTTTACTGATTTGCATCAATCCGAGTAGGCATATTATTTTTAAGCAGCATATTAAGAGAGTGTTTAAGTATTTGTAGTTTTATGAAATGTGGATTATCAAAGTAAATGAATGTATGTTATCAGTGTTGTTGTGAAGAAAATCAAGCAATCAAACAATGGCCACATATGCACTTCGGATGGCTCTGTTCTCTGTTAAGTGGTTTCAATTTAGATGCGTTCGTTCGTGTTTACAGCCAGCTATGTCACGTAATTAACTGAATGGCTGGCATAGATAGCAGCTGATAAGAAGTATATACTATACCAGGTAACCCATCACCCTCCCTCCCCCTCCCCCCCCCCCTCCAGAAAAAATATTCATAACATTTCATGAATAGGTCCACAGGACACCGGCTACAGCTCTCCTCAAGGATGTTTTATTGCCCTATTGTATTGGCATGAGTAATTTTCTAGTGTTATGAGTAGATAGATAAAGTGTGTATCACGTTCGCTGTTCACTAGTTATAACCTGCACTAGTCACATGGCCTTGAAATGAATTTAACACGAAAGTACCATGTGATTTGCTGATTATGATGTTTACAGTTGAACATTACGCCTGAAAGCAGTGATGTTTTCCCAGACACTTATTCTATCAGTAAATAAATTAAGATTACCAAACCAGGTAAACACTATTTTGCTATGAAACCAACAACTAAATGTACAGACATCCAGACAATCACTTCCACTATTTAGGCTAGTTACTGCTAAAGAGGCTACACAAAGCAAAGGGTCATAGTTACAAAAAAATTCATCAAATTGGAAACATAGTTATGGGTTGAAACTTCCCATGTTTAGTGAATAGAAATGGCATAACACTAGTTGCTGCCAGTTGTATAAAACTTTTAATAACATCAGCGGTATAAATACTACTGAGCTAATTAAGTCCATTAACCTTCATGCACACACAGAAAAACGTGGAGGAGTTTTAATCCTATTTCAATCAATTCTTACTATCCACGAACGTAATCACCTGAGCGATTGAGATGTGATTAAACAGGGAGTGATTTATTACCACAGCCAGTGCACTGGTTAATGGTCCGTATTCAATCACTTTAGGATTCAAATTTGGATTGAGTTAGTCTCCCAAGGATTAAAAACAAGAGCATTTCTGATCACTGTATATGCATATTGTTAATCGCATGATGATTGTATTTGGAGCATTGCTAGTCCATTCATGGATTAAAGTTAGGATAACTATTACTCTTCCTCGAGTGCTATGTCTGTACAGTTTTTCTTTGAGAGCGATTAAATATTAGAAGCGATTTGAATTGGAGGTAATTCTTTTGTATTGAATCTAGCTGGTAGAAAATGACAAAGCTTATTTCAGAATTTAATGGAAACTTGTATTGAACAAGGAAACCAAGATCAGTACAACACCATTAAAAAGGAAATACAGCGATTACAACATAAAACCAACTAAAAAGATAGAAAAGAAATCGATAAAAATAATTGGCTCGATTGAATGATGATTAGTATAGTATAGTCTATTAGGACATAGATCCACTGGGGTACACTCCGCGTACATGCAATAGATTCCAAGTTGAAACTGAGAGATGATGGCTGATTTTGATCTTCAAACTCCTAAAATAAGAGTGACATCATTAGGCACATTTTACAATAAGAAGGTATCCCAAAATAAAAAATAAACCGAATCCAACAAACCTTCAGAAGTTGAAAATGAAGATTGGGCAACATCACAGCTGTTTTTTCATCACCTGTGAGCTCTTGACTTCATGTATATTCAACTTTCGTTTAAAGAAGGACATCTCTAGTTGGTGACTGTTCTAAAATGCAAAAGTATGATATAGTAGCAACCTTAATTTGCAGCCACTTCAAGTTCAAAAGTTTTGAATGTGACAAAAAAGAAAACAATCAATTAGTTACTAAACAACATTCAACATCATTTGTTCAGTTTAGTATTTTAACTTAATTACTAATCAATACACAAACAATTGTGTATTCATAGTATATCTTATTTACCTGCTTCTGTGTCATCATTAACTTAGAGTTTTTAGACAGCTGTGTAAGCCTTCATCATCCTCGTGTGCTCTCTTTGTTAGTGATTGAAGCGGGAAAATAATAGCCTATTCAGGGACAATAAGACTGTATGCTTAGGCAATCATTGATACCCCCACTTGCTATTAGGTAATCATACTATAAATGCCAAGGCTTTTCTCCATTTTAATCATATCAGGAGTAATATCCAACTTGAAGATAAGAGCCAGAGTTCAATCATTTCGGGATTAAAGTTCTTACTGGGTCAGTAAAGCTAACAATTAAGGACTTGTAGAATAACAACACTGTAGAACCACATTGTAATCGCTCGAGGAGTAAAGTTCTTACTAGCTGATTAAAACCAGAGTTTAATCCCCTGAGAGTGATTTATTGACCTACCCACAATTTCTGGCAAAGTTATTGTCTGATTTTAATCCTTAATTACTCTTTCCAGCAAACACTCCCAAATGTTCTACTGAAATACCAGATATCACCCCTAATGATGCCGGAGTGAACTCTTATATTAATCATTACAGTGTTTAATCACCTGTTTAATCCCAAATGTTCCACTTTTTTCTGTGTGTGTGGTTTTCAAAGTTTCCAAATAAGGTATTAATCACTTCAAAATCACCCGGGGAGTTGAAAGTTTGATCTAGTTTCCTTACAATGCATACAGTAAAACTCTAAACACGCTTATACTTGTGCAAACGCTGCAGCTTATTTCCAGCCGGTGAAACTTCTTTATCGGAAAAATACAATTTACACGTCTGTAATGTAACGTAATGATATAATCATTTCTTATGGCTTGAATGTAAATTTTTATTTTTTTAAGAAGTATATTACCACAATGCAGGGTTATTGTACTTACACAGACGCGATACTCCTTGCACGGTTACCATAACTGCCGCAAGTAATGTGATTGCTAAACAAATTGTTACAGGCTTCATCTCTCTACAAATATAAACCAAACCAATGTAATTTATCATGGAAACTCGTTAAATTGTTGTAGCAAAATTCCCAAGTCCTTTTTTAAACCTAAGTAAAATTATATTTCGCTAGCTCAATAGAATCTCTCGGAATAAAATGTTATAAAGTTTGAAGCTGAAGCAGATATAAGAGTGTTTTTTGTAAAAAACGGCATGGTTTCACTGTATTGATCCTCTCTTGCTATGCTGCGCATGCCCTAATAGTGTCTTATTAATGTGTGTTTAACTTTTTTGTTAACAAAATGATGAGCTGTGTTAATAAATAAAATTTGTACAAATTTTTGCAAGTAAGTAAGCGTAGCATTACCTGGAATAATGTTAACCAGAGGTAGTGGTTTTGAATGGCAGAATAGCAGCGATATATTGTATTACTATGAGTAGTAGCAGTAATAGTAGTTCAGTTAGTAGTTTTGAACTCACTCAAGTAGTTGGATGATACTAGTAGCAGCGGTGTTACTAGCTGTAGCTCAGAGCTCAATATAAAGCATCAGCTGATAGCGCATACTATATAAACACAACTACTAGCAGATAAAATGCCAATTGATAGGCGTGTTTATCCAAATCACTGAATTGTGTAAGTAAATACTTCTTGGTCTAGTATCCTTGTTGTTTGTTGCTCAAGTACTTATGAAGTGAAGAGGGCTGTTTACGCATCACTTGTTATTCACAACATTCTGACGTGTGTTTCCTTAGAGATGACATGTGATGAAATAAAAACTAAGGAAATAAATTTAGTCACTATATACATATATTTTTTTTTCACAAAGGTCCAAGAGTGTGCCATTGAGAAGAGCAATTGTAAGTTTAGCCAATGTTGAGAAACTATAGTGATGTAGAAGACTTTGAAAAATACTGCAATGTCGCTATATAATTGTACTCCTTCACAACACATAGACCTATTTTCTGTACAATTCGGCAATGGTCTGTTGTGCTTTAGCGCTGCTAAATTCATTATTCACACACTTTCACCCCTCTTTGTATAAAAAACAGACTTTATTTGCTCTATTGTATAAGGTTTTGCTTGCATTGAAGTCAATGTTGAAAGATGATCAAGTACAACCGCTCAATACTTTTCAACTAATTGTTAAATCTCTTTTTTATGCATTTCTACTCCATCAAGTGTAAAATCAAAAGCATTATTAGTATCTCTCGCTAAAATCTGAAACAATCGTAAACCTGTTATATTAGATTCCCAAACTTTAAGCTCACTCCTGGAAACTAAAGCCCTGGTCACACGAGACCGAATCTCTGACGAAACTGTAAACGAGACTATTTTTTCAAGCCCAGCGAATTTGTTGCTCAGCAAACCGAGCGAATATTTCAGTTTCGCCGTGATCAAGCAATGCTAGGTTTGGGAAAATCGTCAGTTGCGATACTTGCATGTGATTGGACCATTGGACCAGATAAGCTCGTTATTAGGTTTATTTTCTATGTTCCGTTATTGGCTGTCTCCAATGTCAGGGTCATTCACAACGAACACATGGTTTCCATAGTAGCAAATTTGTTTTTTATAAAATAATTACTTATTTTATTATATTCATAATGAGTTTTGAATAAATGAAAGATAATAATAACAAATTATAATCAAACAATTGGAATAGTACTGGCTGGTCAAACTTGGCTATTTATTAAAACAATCTAATCCAAACCTTGCTTCATTCTTCCATGCTTTTACATCACGCAGTAAAGTATGAGTAGACCCACGCACAAAACACAATGCGCTGTCATTGGGTGAAACTAGTCATCGCTAGGCGTAACAAACTAATTATAGTTCTGGTGTGACCACTACCAGCTTTAATGAAACTTTATTCGTCGTGCTTCAGCGATCACCTAATAAAGTTTCGTTATAGTTTTGTTATAGGTCTAGTGTGAACAGGGCATAAGTCAAGACATAATAGGTGTGTTTGCCGGGAGGATCAATACAATAAATAATACTTTTCACAATTTACTTAATGCTAAGGGATCGATAGCAACATTTTAAGTGAATAGCAAAAGACCGTTCCCACAGGAAAAATGAAATCAATTTGCAACAGATTCTCTTAAATCGAGATCACTACCAATCCATTGCACAAAATTAAAACATACCCATGTACGTGGCATTTATTTAAAAGCAGGTCATTCCAGGTATTATTATTTCGTCATTATTTATTAATAACATAAATGATACATGTTGTTGATTGTTATCAATTATAATTATTGTTATTATTATTATTATTGTTATTATTATTCTCAGGGGTGGGAGAAAATGACTTTAAAGTCGAGTCAAGTCAAGTCATGAACTTTGTGAGTCGAGTCAAGTCAAGTCGCAGCCATTCTGAGGTTCAGCTGAGTCAAGTCAAGTAAAGTCACAAACATTGTTGAGTCAAGTCGAGTTGAGTAATGAAACATTTTAAGTCAAGTCAAGTCTGACTCAAATGACTTACAAGTCAAATATCAAGTCACTTGAATATCTCAGAGTCTATTGGTCGTATAGCATTATCAAAGACATCATCGTGATCAGCAGATTTCAGAGGGGGTAATTTAGATGTCCAATAGATGACTAATACAAAACTTTCACAGAAATCAGACGATTTTTATTGAAAGATTTCCCTAACAGCAACAGATAACAAAAATATTGGCAATGATAAATCAGTGGTTCAGAACAATAGTCTGGCAGTATAGCATTTGTACTTATGGAAAGCCAGAACCAGTAGAATGTTGCAGCCAATAAAATATTCTGTTCACAGTTCAAGCAGTAGACACTTCACAGTGAGTTAAATGGTTTAACCCTATTCCTTGCATGGCAGTTGTTTTTCCTCCTTCCCTACTTGAAAAAAAGTCACCATTTTATTTTAGTAACTTAATTTTGTAAAATTACTTGTTCTTTTTCATTTTCTGTCAAAAAAATCTCTGCAGTAAAGTTGTGCAATAAATTTTGCAACACATGTTTAATAAAGTCAAGAAACATTAGGAATTTTACAAGTTGCAATCAACTTTTTTTTCCAGCAGGGAATTTGACCTACATGCAGTTGACGAGAAGTCGCATTAAAAACAACAACCCTACCCTACTGAAAAAAAAGTCTTCCCCATTTCACAAACTTTCGTAATCAGAGTGCATTAATTATTTTTAGTGCATTTCTAGTTGACAAAACAAACAGTATTCTGCATATGCACCTTCTTCTTGTCTTCTTATATTTTTAAACGGTAGAAAATCATCAATTATTCTATCTTTTTTTCTGGTAGAAAACATTTGAATGGAAGGCCTAATGTAATTTTCTGATCACCATACTCCAGCAAGCATACAGTTGGCTAACTATTAGCTGGGTTGTGCACTAAATAACACCTCTGGTTCCGATAACCAAACAGGAAATACAAACAGCAATGACACACGGGTATTCTGTTAATTTAGGAAATTGTGGTAGGAGCAGACAACTCTGCGAGATTGACTCCAAATGACTTGATGATGACTGTAATAAAGTCATCTGTATTATGAAGTCGAGTCAAGTCAAGTCATGAAACTTTTCGAGTCAAGTCGAGTCGAGTCAGATGAGGCATCAAGTCAGAGTCAAGTCAAGTCACTGCTCAACTAAGTCAAGTCAAGTTATGACCTATGACTTGACTTGACTCTAAGATGACTTGACTTAGTCCGACTTATTCCCACCTCTGATTATTCTTGTTATTATTGTTGTTATTGTTACTGCTACTACTGCCACTGTCACTGCCACTGCCATGCTACTGTCACGGCTACTGCCACGGCCACGACCACTGCCACCGGAACTGCCACTACCACCGCCACCCGCCATCGCCACTGCCACTGATACTGATACTGCTACTACTGCCACTGCTACTGCTAGTGCCACGGCCACTGCCACTGCCATGGATACCGCTACCCGCCACCACCACCACCACCGCAACAGCCACCGCCACGCCATCGTTGTCATCGCCGCAGCTGTCGTCGTCGTTATCACCGTTATTATTATTATCGCTATTATTACCGGTATTATTTTTGTTATCATTATTTTTGTTATCATTATTATTATTATTATTATTATTATTATTATTATTATTATTATTATTATTATTATTATTATTATTATTATTATTATTATTATTATTATTATTATTATTATTATTATTATTATTATTATTATTATTATTATTATTATTATTATTATTATTATTATTATTATTATTATTATTATTATTATTATTATTATTATTATTATTATTATTATTATTATTATTATTATTATTATTATTATTATTATTATTATTATTATTATTATTATTATTATTATTATTATTATTATTATTATTATTATTATTATTATTATTATTATTATTATTATTATTATTATTATTATTATTATTATTATTATTATTATTATTATTATTATTATTATTATTATTATTATTATTATTATTATTATTATTATTATTATTATTATTATTATTATTATTATTATTATTATTATTATTATTATTATTATTATTATTATTATTATTATTATTATTATTATTATTATTATTATTATTATTATTATTATTATTATTATTATTATTATTATTATTATTATTATTATTATTATTATTATTATTATTATTATTATTATTATTATTATTATTATTATTATTATTATTATTATTATTATTATTATTATTATTATTATTATTATTATTATTATTATTATTATTATTATTATTATTATTATTATTATTATTATTATTATTATTATTATTATTATTATTATTATTATTATTATTATTATTATTATTATTATTATTATTATTATTATTATTATTATTATTATTATTATTATTATTATTATTATTATTATTATTATTATTATTATTATTATTATTATTATTATTATTATTATTATTATTATTATTATTATTATTATTATTATTATTATTATTATTATTATTATTATTATTATTATTATTATTATTATTATTATTATTATTATTATTATTATTATTATTATTATTATTATTATTATTATTATTATTATTATTATTATTATTATTATTATTATTATTATTATTATTATTATTATTATTATTATTATTATTATTATTATTATTATTATTATTATTATTATTATTATTATTATTATTATTATTATTATTATTATTATTATTATTATTATTATTATTATTATTATTATTATTATTATTATTATTATTATTATTATTATTATTATTATTATTATTATTATTATTATTATTATTATTATTATTATTATTATTATTATTATTATTATTATTATTATTATTATTATTATTATTATTATTATTATTATTATTATTATTATTATTATTATTATTATTATTATTATTATTATTATTATTATTATTATTATTATTATTATTATTATTATTATTATTATTATTATTATTATTATTATTATTATTATTATTATTATTATTATTATTATTATTATTATTATTATTATTATTATTATTATTATTATTATTATTATTATTATTATTATTATTATTATTATTATTATTATTATTATTATTATTATTATTATTATTATTATTATTATTATTATTATTATTATTATTATTATTATTATTATTATTATTATTATTATTATTATTATTATTATTATTATTATTATTATTATTATTATTATTATTATTATTATTATTATTATTATTATTATTATTATTATTATTATTATTATTATTATTATTATTATTATTATTATTATTATTATTATTATTATTATTATTATTATTATTATTATTATTATTATTATTATTATTATTATTATTATTATTATTATTGTTAGATGAAGGGTACGGAGAGACACAAGGAAAACACGTCTACTCACCATCAACTAGCAACTCAAGAAGACCGCTATCCAGCTCTTATCCAATTAGCCCAAGTTCCCGTAACCGTGTGTGTGTGCCCGTATTCCTTGTTAAGTCAATGCCGATAGAACCTATGTTATAACCTTGAACTTCCTATAACACACAAACTCGTTATCCAACATGCCCCCCCTTTGATAAACCCAGTGAGCGACCAAGCTGACATTATACCATGGAACCAATTACCGTTGCGTGCGATCAAGCCTAACTAATCATGGTTAGCTGAAGCACTAGCCTTAAATCATACATCAAGCCTAAATACCAAGGGTGAAAATCAGCCTCACACCATACATACCTGGGATCAATACCTGTAACAGATAACATACCTTATTAATACTTTACCCCATACCAAGTGTCCCTTGTTACCTCATCAACCACACAGCTCTCTAAACTATTAGCAACTTCCACCAGATCGTCCTCTGGACTCTCTGCACCTCCAACACCCTGTCGAACCACATTCCTCGACTCCAACTCAACCCCAAGGGGTTCACCGTCAATTCCACTATCCCCTGGAGCAGTCGACCCCGACTGCTCTGTACTCCACTTCCTATCGGGTCAACCAGAGCAATTCTCTGCTCAGTATCTTCCCTTTGAAGTCTCGTACCAGGGTCAACCTCCTTGGTATCTTCCCTAACCGCATCCTTTTTCTACCTTGACACTGGTGTTGCCACCGGTCACTCTTTCTACCTCTTCTACCTCGTGCACCCAACTGGCACTGCTCTGAGAGCCCGAGGGGGTCTTGGACTCCTCCCTCTGTGCGCTAGAGCCTTCCACACTAGGTGCGGGCACTGCTTTCACAGTGGAACTCGACGGGGTGTTACACACCACCGTCGATGGGGCTTTGCTACCAGTCCCAGATCTCAACTGCCTCATTTTGGCCATAGCCTGCCTGATCACCAAGGTACACTCCTGCTCTTCCTCGAGCTCCCTCACACCGTGCTCATACCTTTGCATCGCCATACAATACACCCTTTCACCCTCTCTCTTTACAGCCTCAAGACGTGCATGTCTACTAGCATAGTCCTCATCACCCAAAACACCTTCACTCACCAAGAACTCAGACAATCTGCTACCAAACGCCTTGCTCTCACCCTGTAACTGTCTAGCTTTCACCACACTGCTGTACCCCCTAGCACCAGCTGTAGCGCACCCTGAAGTGGCTCTAGCTTTTGCAGTGGTACCAGCAGAAGCTTTTTGCGCCATCTGCATTGGTGAGACATTGCCACCACCACTAGATATGGGCGTTCCCATTTGCTCCACTGTGTCCTTTATAACAGCAGTACCTTTGCATTCCCATACACTTTGCATACACTCGCCTTCAACTCGTAACTTATTACCGTTTGTTAACAGTTCGAGTTTTCTGATATCCTCAATACCTAACAGGTTCACAGAGGACCCTTTTACAACATAAACTGACGTCACTATAGATCTGGGAAAGTCATTGATGCAAACATTTGACTTCCCGCTAACATTCAGCCTGGAACCATCAACCCCAATGAGATCGTTAACAGGGTTACTTAATCTCAAATTCAGAAACCTGCCAGTATCCTCAGTTACCACTGAAACTTCAGCTCCAGTGTCTAATACAAACTCTACCTCTTTACCATTTACTTTGACAAAGCGTTTGATGCTAGATTTCCTACTACCAGTATCGCCAACAACATTGTTCACAAATCTCACTTTACGTGGAGAACCTTCATTACCACTACTATCCCTGTGCTGTGACCTGATATTGTCACCTTCCCACCTATTGATGCAATCCCTAGAGGTATGGCCTCTCAGATTGCACCGGAAACACCTTACATCCGGGCAATGACGGACTTGATGTCCCCTCCTACCACACTGGAAACAGTTGTCCCCGCCAGTTGGGGAGCTAAACCTTCCAGGCCTTCTACCCGATGTAGGTGAACCTCGAGGTGATCGAGGAGAGTATCTACTATCTGGGCTACGATGTCCATGGGACGTCGCCTCATACCTAGGAGAATGCCAGCTATCCGGGCTACGGCGTCCATAGGACGTCGTCTCGTAACTAGGAGAATAACTGCCCTCCGGGCTGCGGTGTCTATAAGACTCCGCACCATATCTACTCTTATAATGCCTATCTCCCTTATGGTCATGATACCCTCTATACTCGCTACTCCTCTCCCCTGGGCTGCGGCTTCTATGGCCGCGGGAACAGGAGCCCTTTTCCACATTACCATCTCCAGGCCTAGTACTGTCCCTTGAACGGTATGTAACTTTGTTATCCACCTCCTCCCGCGGACTTCCCTGTCTATACTTGGCTACCTCATATACCGAACGGCCAGTCCTAGAGGCATTCAGAATTTCTTCTGAAGCAATAGCCAACTGCCTGGCTGCCAACTTAATACCTAAATCTCTCCAGCTAAGTGCAGTCTCTTGCATAAGCAATTTACGCACAGAGGAATCCCTTAAACCATTAACAGCTAAAGCAACGAAGAAGCGTTGCCTCAACTCATCATTGTTATGCCCAAAATCCATCTCCCTACTTAATTTCTCAACTCTGAGTAAATATTCCCTTTCATCTTCCCCACAAGCCTGTGACACTGTCACAAACCTCATTGTCTTAACATAGACACTTTCACTACGGTCGTAGTGGCCTTTTAACAAATCTATTGCCCTATCAAACCCATCATCAGTTTGGTCATTTAAATCAAATCCCAGTGACTGCAATACCCCTATACCATCACTACCTATAGCACTTAACAAGGCTAGTAGTTTAGTTCTACCTCTAAACACATCTACAACAACCTCATCTCCATGAATTTCCACCTTCTCGGTACCCAAAGTTAAAGCTGCTACCTCAGCAGACACCTTATACTGAGTCAACCAATTGTTGAATTCCTCAGACACATTGTTACCCGCTAACCTTAGTTTCGGAAATGACGACAAGTCAAGTCTCCTATTCATCCCTGTTATAATTATTTAACACAGTAAACACCCAACAATATCTGTATGATTGTATCAATACAGTAGCACCTCTCCACCACCGCAATAGCCAATGCACAACACAACAATAGCAACAATAACAATTCACAATATCCCAAAAGATGTCCACTGTTCCCTTATCCACCAATGCGCAATTAAATGCAACACAATAATATCCACAATATCACGTAGTACCTCCACTGTACCCTTATCCACTGCACAATTAAACACAACACAATAATATTCCACAATGTCACGTAATAACTCCACTGTACCCTTATCCCGGTAAATAATCAACCACAACGCCACAAATAAATAAATACTTAACACCACGTATAAACACTGTACCTTTATCCCAGTAAATAATTAACAACAACACCAAATCACCACTTCACCAAAAATAATTAACACTGCACCAATATCCCTCTAAACACCGAACACGGAGAGCTCACACAGCTCTGAAACACCCAACACCTCTACTCTACACACACCTCTATCACCACACACACCACGGAGGACCCACGCAGCCCTAGCACCTCTACACCACCTTTCTTTTAGTGCCCACACGGCACCAAAAGCCGCTCACACACCTCCCTTGCACCAATAAATAATTCCAATAACACACAAATAACAATAACACCAAGTTCTATGCCGACTGCGCCATGTTAGATGAAGGGTACGGAGAGACACAAGGAAAACACGTCTACTCACCATCAACTAGCAACTCAAGAAGACCGCTATCCAGCTCTTATCCAATTAGCCCAAGTTCCCGTAACCGTGTGTGTGTGCCCGTATTCCTTGTTAAGTCAATGCCGATAGAACCTATGTTATAACCTTGAACTTCCTATAACACACAAACTCGTTATCCAACAATTATTATTATTATTATTATTATTATTATTATTATTATTATTATTATTATTATTATTATTATTATTATTATTATTATTATTATTATTATTATTGTTATTGTTATTGTTATTGTTATTGTTATTGTTATTGTTATTGTTATTGTTATTGTTATTGTTATTGTTATTGTTATTGTTATTGTTATTGTTATTGTTATTGTTATTGTTATTGTTATTGTTATTGTTATTGTTATTGTTATTGTTATTGTTATTGTTATTGTTATTGTTATTGTTATTGTTATTGTTATTGTTATTGTTATTGTTATTGTTATTGTTATTGTTATTGTTATTGTTATTGTTATTGTTATTGTTATTGTTATTGTTATTGTTATTGTTATTGTTATTGTTATTGTTATTGTTATTGTTATTGTTATTGTTATTGTTATTGTTATTGTTATTGTTATTGTTATTGTTATTGTTATTGTTATTGTTATTGTTATTGTTATTGTTATTGTTATTGTTATTGTTATTGTTATTGTTATTGTTATTGTTATTGTTATTGTTATTGTTATTGTTATTGTTATTGTTATTGTTATTGTTATTGTTATTGTTATTGTTATTGTTATTGTTATTGTTATTGTTATTGTTATTGTTATTGTTATTGTTATTGTTATTGTTATTGTTATTGTTATTGTTATTGTTATTGTTATTGTTATTGTTATTGTTATTGTTATTGTTATTGTTATTGTTATTGTTATTGTTATTGTTATTGTTATTGTTATTGTTATTGTTATTGTTATTGTTATTGTTATTGTTATTGTTATTGTTATTGTTATTGTTATTGTTATTGTTATTGTTATTGTTATTGTTATTGTTATTGTTATTGTTATTGTTATTGTTATTGTTATTGTTATTGTTATTGTTATTGTTATTGTTATTGTTATTGTTATTGTTATTGTTATTGTTATTGTTATTGTTATTGTTATTGTTATTGTTATTGTTATTGTTATTGTTATTGTTATTGTTATTGTTATTGTTATTGTTATTGTTATTGTTATTGTTATTGTTATTGTTATTGTTATTGTTATTGTTATTGTTATTGTTATTGTTATTGTTATTGTTATTGTTATTGTTATTGTTATTGTTATTGTTATTGTTATTGTTATTGTTATTGTTATTGTTATTGTTATTGTTATTGTTATTGTTATTGTTATTGTTATTGTTATTGTTATTGTTATTGTTATTGTTATTGTTATTGTTATTGTTATTGTTATTGTTATTGTTATTGTTATTGTTATTGTTATTGTTATTGTTATTGTTATTGTTATTGTTATTGTTATTGTTATTGTTATTGTTATTGTTATTGTTATTGTTATTGTTATTGTTATTGTTATTGTTATTGTTATTGTTATTGTTATTGTTATTGTTATTGTTATTGTTATTGTTATTGTTATTATTATTATTATTATTATTATTATTATTATTATTATTATTATTATTATTATTATTATTATTATTATTATTATTATTATTATTATTATTATTATTATTATTATTATTATTATTATTATTATTGTGCAGGAATTTATTCTTATGACTAATGTGAGTTAGTCCGGTAGCCACCTACACAGTTCACTACCCCTAAGTCAAGGAATCGTCTGCCGATGTCGACAGTCTATCAGTCAGCAGCTCATAGGTATCCGCCCAGCAGCATGCTTGCTAAGGGGGAAGCACCGATGCTATCGTCTGCCTGATAGGCCTGTCGTTATCGTCGTCGTCGGCTTTGGTATGATAACACTAAGTGTAGTCAGAACCTACGAGGTAGTCTGAGCCGTTATCGTATGTCAGTGCTGTTGTCCAGTAGAGATCAAGTAATAAGCTTGATTTGAGTGTAAATACTGTCTATATTTCACAAAGAAAAGTATACAGTGAGTTTCCTCAGAACACTGATTATCCAGAACTCTGTAGCCCAATTTATACAGAGGAGGCGGTGCTTGATAAAAATAGCCTCGTTATAAAATAAGTAAAATGAGTGAAGGTGTACTAATAATATTGAGGCTATAAACAGTAGCACATGGTAAATAAAAGTAATAAGTGGAGTTGTGGTATTCGAAGTTCTGCCGGCACACAGCCCCCTCCATTGGTCGTCGTAGGGGACCAATATAAAAAGTAGAACGAGAAGGCACATGCAAATGCTACAACATGCGTACCAAGGTTATAATAATAATAAAAAAATAGACATAGAACCGTGTAAATAGCACGTAGGATAGACAGATACATAGACATATGTAGTAGTATGAAAGGGTAAGCATATTAGGTAAGGGTGGCAAGTGCCGTAGTGTTTATTTGTCCAATTGACTCTCTATAATCCTGATCTGGTCCTTTACGTCTTGCGCCTGGCGTAATAATTTATAGGCGTCTGATGTTAGTCCATCTAGCTCTGCTCTTTTGCGTACCAGCCTTCTCTCCCGCTCTCGACGTTCTCTGCGTCGTTCCTCCTCCCTGGGTGGTGAGGTGTGTACTATTCGACATCACAATGCTAGTGGGGAAGGCTCTCTGGGACGTCGGGCTGCCGTAGCTCCTTCTGTTTGTCGATGCATCTTCCGATGCCTCTCAGTCTTGTTATCCAGCTGTTGGCTCAGTAATACTGTCCGTTTTATTTGTTCGGCCGTGGTTTCGACCTTCCTTGGCTTGTATAATGGCGACACCTCTCGTGGTAGCTTTCTGATGGGACTGCTGGAGTGTCTGGGGACCCCCAGTCGATCTAAGATAGGGGGAGCACGTTTAGGAACTGGAGCGATATTCTCCTTCTTCTCTGATATCGGCTGGGGATGTCCAAATGGCGGTGGTTGTGGCCATGTCATGAACTGCACGAAGTCGGAGTACGACTTGGCATCCACTTCATACAGTGGAGCTTGGGGCCCTCCGTGTGCCGTAGCCTTATTCTGTTTGGTGACATGTTTCCTCAAAGCGTCTCTGGAGGCCGACTTTTTCCCACATGTACAGAAATAGTAGGCGTAGTGCTGATGGGTGTGGTACACTACCCTCTTCCGTCCGTTGGTGTAGTTGCACCTATTACATCTCCATGTGTCTTCTGTGCCATCAACTTTCTCCACCATATCTTTTAATGCAGAGATGGTATCAGCAGATAGCCACGTAGTACGTGTTACGGTACTTTCGCTCGGCCGCTGCTGTGGCATGGTTGTGATTGATACCTGGTTAATGTGCAGGGTTTCTCGTCCCAATTGTCCTTCCCTTCGTGCGTGGACGTCGTCTTTAGTAGCTACTCGATTTGGACAGGGAGCCTGCCTTTTCTCCAACTCGCTTGCCACCTCCATCAAGCACTCTTCCCCCACTATTTCTTCGGCTACGGCAGCGTCTTCCTCGAGGGATACGTCCAGCTGCCTTTTTTGTTTCATGTCGTTTGCTGCTGCTGTCGCTATTGTAATTAATTCGTAAGTAGAGGGTGTGAGTAGTTTGCTGCTGGAGCTCTTGCTGACAAGTGAAAGTTTTTTGCCTTGTTGTGTGTTAAATTGCCGCTGCGTTATGTCAGCTTCGCCTGGATTGGTGGGTACTATCTCTAAGTCATCTCCCCACGTGGTCACCCCTTCTACGTCATCGCTCGATAGTTTAGTTGTGGATCCTTGTCTTGCGATCGATCTATGGTACATAGAGCCATCATTTTTTTCTCCATCGTTAAAGTTGTAGTGGGTGTTGTTCTCTCCTGCCACTTGTTCTTCACTGCGAGCCAAGATTTTATCGTCAGCGGTAAGTTTACTATTTATTAATTCATTTCGTTGTGCAGCCATTTGCTTCCAATAATTTTTTGCACTTTCTAATGAATTTGGCAATGCCTTTTCTTCAGAGTACTGTTTCAGTAACATATTTTCTTGGCTGTCACTGTACTCTGAAGGTTCCAGGCATTGCTTTATCACCGCTGGTAATAATGAATGGTTATGTTGAGGTGTTAATTCTTTATTCCCTATCTGATAGCATTGGTAATCAGCCAATTTTGACGGCGGCCTAGTTGTTCTCTTAGGCCTGCTCGTCTCTATTCGCTCTTCACTAATGACTGGCCTTTCTACTACCGCCTGATGGCCCTCTGTGTCCGTATTTGTCACTGGTTCTGTTGCCTGGTCGTCCGCATTGCTTTCCATGGCAATGGGGGTTCGAAGGGGAGTGGTGTTGGTTGCCTTATTGGTTGGCAACGCTGGCCACTCCCTCTCCCTCTCCCATCGTTCGTGTCGGCTTTGCCTCGGCTGGCGACTGGGCTCTATCTCCCAGTTCCTGTTTCGTTGGTGCTGGGTGTCGGCTTGTCTGGTGGCCTGCTCCATGAGGGCGGGTAACTGTGCGAGCTGGCGCTCCAGGACTGGCAGGTCCGTCTGGGAGGCCTCTCCATTGCCAGGGTCCCTCCTCGTCTCTGTAGGTTGCGCACCTGGTTCTGGGGGTTGCCTGGTGGTGGGTCCAGGGGGGCGGCCCCTTCTCCTAACTGCCCCTTTCATGTTAGGGCGTAGGGCGACTTCTCGGTTGGTGGGTGCCCGACCTAGGGGCTCATGGCAGGGCCGGTATTCTTTCAGACGCCGCTCGTTCTGCACCGATGTTTGGCCATCCTTTTCTATTTTATAGGTGTGGTTCTGGTAGGCCTCCACCACTCGGTACGGCCCAACAAAGCTGGGCTGTAACTTGGGGTTGCTACCTTTTACCCGTCGTTTGTTCTCTAATACAACTAGGTCATCGGGCATAAAGAGTAATGGCTCTTCCGTGTCATCCTGCCTGACCTCTGCCTGTTGCTCCCTGAGCAGGTCGTGAGCCGCTTTCAGGTCCTCTTGCATCTGAAGAGCGTACTCGGTCACCAGCTGTTTGTCCGTGTCTGCGGGCCTACCATCCAGCTGGTCGGGAAGTCGGACCTCCCGGCCCAACATGAGGTAGTTGGGTGTCTCTCCCGTTGCGGAGTGTGGGGTGCCGCGGAAGGCCCTCATTATCTGGGGCAACAGCAAATCCCACTCCTCTTGCCCGCGCCTGAGCAGGAGTGTCCGCAGGGAGTCACCCAACGTCCGGTTCTGCCTTTCCACTACCCCGTTGCCCTGTGGGTGGTAGGGTGTGGTACGTGTCTTATCGACATTCCATAGGACGCAGAGCTCAGCCATGAGTCGTGACTCGAACTGAGCTCCCTGGTCCGTGTGGAGTTCCTCTGGCAGACCCCAGTAGCAGAACACCCTTTCATCAAGAGCCGTGGCGACCGTAGGGGCGGTGGCGTCCGGAATGGCAATAGCATCGTGCCATCGCGTGAAGTGGTCGGATAGCACCAAGACCCACTTATTCTTCCGCCTGGTCTCTGGAAGAGGTCCAACCAGGTCCACGGCTACCTTTTGGAAAGGCCTGCCGGCGAACAACCTCTGTCTCTCCCGGACTGGCTGTACTCCCCCTCTCTTGGCTACTTGGCAAACCTCGCAGGACTTGACCAGTCTGCGTACCTCAGCGGACATCCCTGGCCAGTACCAGTTGAGCTGGATTCGATTTCTGGTGCGATTTACACCAGCATGGGACAGCCCATGCGTATCCCATATTACCTGTCGGCGTCGGGATGACGGACAGACTGCACATAGCCTAGATCGGCCTTTGGGGGCTATTTGCATAGTTAGAGTACCGTCTGGTTGTATTGCCATGGCCTCTCTGCGACTGTAGAGCGCCCGCAGCTCTCTACTCCCCTCTTCCAACTCTCTCTTGGTCACTGGCCTGCCACTGCTGATCTCCTGGTACATCCTGGCCACTGGGTTCTGGCCGGTGCGCTGTTGCTCAACCAGTTCTGTACTGGTGACTACGCACAGCTCTGGCATGTCTGCTTTTGCCTCTTGGCTTCGTAGTGGTACTGGGTCGTCCTGTCGGCGTTGGGGTAGTACGTCCTCTGAGATAGGAGGCCTCGCTAACTGGAGTTCTGGTCCAGGGGCCCTGGCAAGTTCGGCATGGGTCGGCCCACCATCACGCTGCTCTATGGCGCTGCACTGACGGCAGTCCATACAAGGTTCGCGCCTGCTCAACCCATCAGCATTCCCATGCTGTTTGCCAGCCCTGTGCTCAAGTTTGTATACAAACTCGGCGAGAATCTCCAGCCACCTCGCAATCTGGTTGGACGGCTCCTTCCGCCGGCACAGCCACCTTAAGGACGCATGGTCGGTGCGAAGCTTGAACTCTCGACCATAGAGGTACGGTCGAAAGTGTTTGACTGCCTTTACGACAGCCAGTAGCTCGCGCCGAGTCACGCAGTAGTTCCGTTCGGCGGGTGCTAGGGTCTTGCTATAGTACGCAATGACCCTCTCCTGTCCGTTCTGTACCTGTGACAGTACTGCCCCTAATCCAACGGCGCTGGCGTCCGTGTCCAGGATATAGGTCTTGGCAGGGTCTGGATAGCCTAGTACTGGTGCTTGCACAAGTCCCTGCTTCAGGCGCTCAAAGGCCACTTGCTCCTCCTCTCCCCATCTCCAGGGGGTGTCCTTGCTGGTCAAAACAGTCAAGGGCTTAGCAGTGGTGGCGTACCCAGGCAGGTACTGCCTGTAGTACCCTGCTGTACCGAGGAAGGCTTGCAGTCCTTTGATGTCTCGAGGAGGTGTCCATTCGGCTACGGCTTTCACCTTCTCCGGGTCAGTGGCAACGCCCTCCGCACTCACTATGTGCCCCAGGTACTTGACCCGTTGCTGCAGTAGCTCGCACTTGGACGGCTTGACCTTAAGGTTGGCCTGTTGTAGTCTACTCAACACCTCTCCCAGCCTCTGCAGGTGTGTCTGGAAGTCGGGCGCGATCACAATCACATCATCCAGGTAGAGCAGCAGCGTCTTCCAGTGCAGCCCTTGCAGCACTCGTTCCATCAAACGCTGGAACGTGGCGGGGGCTGAGGTCAGCCCGAAGGGCAGCACCTTCCAACGCCATAGTCCACTCCTGGTGATGAATGCCGACTTCTCCCTGGCGTCTGCATCGAGCGGCACCTGCCAGTACCCACTGGTCAGGTCCAATGTGCTAAAATACTTGCTGCCAGCTAGGGCGTCAAGGGACTCGTCTATCCTAGGTATGGGATAGGCGTCCTGCCTAGTGACGTCATTTAGCCTCCGGTAGTCGATGCAGAACCGCCACGTGCTGTCCTTCTTGCGTACCAGCACTACCGGGGAACTCCAAGCCCCATCTGCGGGCTCGATCAGTCCCTTCTCTAGCAGGTCTTTTACTTGGCGCTCGGCTTCAGCCTCTTTCTCAGGCCCCAGCCTGTGAGGAGGCAACCGAACTGGTCTGGTGCCTTCGGCAACTGGAATGGCATGCTCTACAAGGTCAGTACGGCCGATGTCTCCGCTATTTTTGCTAAACACGGCCTCGTACTTCCTAAGCAATCCCCTCAACTGCTCCATCTGTTGCTCGTCCTTGCACCCTCTGCTCGCCTGCTCATACAGTTCCACCAGGTGGTCAGGTACTGGTGAACCTGTCGGGTCCGACCCGGTTGGGACCCCGGGTGTGGTCTGCTGCACCTCATCAGCCGCTACCCCCGTGAACGTTCCGATAACCTCGCCGGCTGGCAGGCTTATCACATTCGAGGTAGGGTTGAGGCATCTGACCAACACCCGTCCTTGTTCGTCCGGCGAATTTACACTTGTAGCCAAGGGTAGGCTCCCTGGTAAACTCTGGATCACGCCCTGTGGACAGTAGCTCCGTGCGGCCAGATGACACGGTACGGTAGCCTCTGTCTGAGGGGGGATCTCTGTCTTTCGAAGTACTTGAACTTTGGAGATCAGTGCCCTTCCATAACGGTCGGTGCACACCAGCTCCCGGTCCTGCATGACCAGTACTGGTTGATCAAAGCCCATACGGCACTTCTGATTAGCCAAGAACGGCATCCCGAGGATGACATCTTCGCTAATCTGCGTGACGACGAACGTCTCTGTATATGCTACAGACCGTACTCGTCCTGACACACTGAGTAGACCGTAGAAGGGGAGCTTAGTCCCATCTGCCATTAAACCATGGGAGTCGTACTCTTGCAGTGTGGCTTTCCGGCTGTCTGACAGTCTGTCGTACACGCTTTTTGACAGCAGGTTGGTGTTGCAACCTGTGTTTATCAGGTAGGTTACGGTCTTCCCTTCC
This sequence comes from Cryptosula pallasiana, assembly GCA_945261195.1. Taxonomy (NCBI): domain Eukaryota; kingdom Metazoa; phylum Bryozoa; class Gymnolaemata; order Cheilostomatida; family Cryptosulidae; genus Cryptosula; species Cryptosula pallasiana. Next base: position 29,319,035 of record OX183136.1, on the reverse strand, counting down.
ACCTTGCCCGGCAGGTAATAGCTGGACTTATGCGGTCGTTCCATCTGATTTACGCACGATGTGAGGGGGGTGGCCTCTGTTAGCAGTCCAGGCGTTATTTGGGGCTCTCTCCTGTGCTGGGCAGGAGTCTGCACTTGTCTTCGCCACTGCTCGGCCGGCCTCTTTCTTTTGGGGTGTGCTTCAGTGAGAACTGGTGGTGGTTCCTCGTCATCTGAGGAGTCTCCTTCTAAGGCAGACAGGTTGGCAAACCTGTTCCGGGTCCGAATCGGTACTGGCTGTGGTATGGGTGGGGTGTAGGCCGGACGCCTCACCTCCTGCCACCCATCCTGGGTCTGTCTTCCCGACCTGTCTGGCTTCTTGCTTCTAGGGGCCCATCTGCAGCCAGTAGGTTTCCCTACTGCTGCGGGCCTGTCGCGTTTCCCTGGTTGGGAGTCCAGGCCTCCTGGCGGCACTCCCTCTGGGTGTGCCCCAACCGCTGACACCTCCAGCACTTAACCACCCTTTTTGGTGGCTTCGCTGGGGCGCCGTTTGATTGGGTAGTTTTGAGGGCGGCTACTTCTTGGGTTAGGGCGCTGAGTGCCTTTTCCAGCATCTCCAGGTGGGTTTCCACTTCAGGGGTCGTCCTTGTCACCTTCACCTGCGGGCATTCCTGCTCCTCTCCTGCTTCTATCGCCCGTATCTTGGGGCCGGCATAGGTCGGCTGTATCTGCATATATTCGTTTCCGGCTTTCACGGCCGCCTCTAGGGAGGTCGGCTGGATTGCCAAGAGATGTCTCTGAAGGTATGCGTTCCCCAACGTGTTCTGGAAATGTTCCAGAGCGTACTCGTTCCTCTGCATCCGGGGAGAGTCGTCGTGGGCTGTTTCCACCAGTGCCTCGATGGCGAGGGCATGCTCCCTGAGTGAGTGTCGTGGCTCCTTGCGGTAGCCAGACAATCGTGCTCGTGCTTCTCGGCGGGTGAGTCCAAAGCTCGCCTTTAGGGAGTCCATGATCGCCCAGATCGTCTCTCCTCGCCCGCATTGTTGTGCCTTTCCTTGCAACGCCTGTCTCAGATGGATAATAGCCGTGGCCGGGGGCCAGTCATTGGCTTCTGAGACTTCCTGGAATTGTTGTAGAAAGTACTGCACGTCGCCGGAGCCGTCGTATGCTGGAGCCTTGAAGGGCGACGCCTTGGGGGGAACGTCTGTCAGCTTTTCCAATATGTTGGTCAGCTGACCCATGATCCTAGTGGTCGGATCCCTGTCCACACTCATGGCTCGTCTGTTAGCCATGGCTTGTCTTTCCTTCCTTTCTTCCTAGGGGTTCTTGTCAGGGGATTCGCCGATCCCACCGCTGCCACCAATGTGCAGGAATTTATTCTTATGACTAATGTGAGTTAGTCCGGTAGCCACCTACACAGTTCACTACCCCTAAGTCAAGGAATCGTCTGCCGATGTCGACAGTCTATCAGTCAGCAGCTCATAGGTATCCGCCCAGCAGCATGCTTGCTAAGGGGGAAGCACCGATGCTATCGTCTGCCTGATAGGCCTGTCGTTATCGTCGTCGTCGGCTTTGGTATGATAACACTAAGTGTAGTCAGAACCTACGAGGTAGTCTGAGCCGTTATCGTATGTCAGTGCTGTTGTCCAGTAGAGATCAAGTAATAAGCTTGATTTGAGTGTAAATACTGTCTATATTTCACAAAGAAAAGTATACAGTGAGTTTCCTCAGAACACTGATTATCCAGAACTCTGTAGCCCAATTTATACAGAGGAGGCGGTGCTTGATAAAAATAGCCTCGTTATAAAATAAGTAAAATGAGTGAAGGTGTACTAATAATATTGAGGCTATAAACAGTAGCACATGGTAAATAAAAGTAATAAGTGGAGTTGTGGTATTCGAAGTTCTGCCGGCACATTATTATTATTATTATTATTATTATTATTATTACTATTACTATTACTATTACTATTACTATTACTATTACTATTACCATTACCATTACCATTACCATTACCATTACCATTACCATTACCATTACCATTACCATTACCATTACCATTACCATTACCATTACCATTACCATTACCATTACCATTACCATTACCATTACCATTACCATTACCATTACCATTACCATTACCATTACCATTACCATTACCATTACCATTACCATTACCATTACCATTACCATTACCATTACCATTACCATTACCATTACCATTACCATTACCATTACCATTACCATTACCATTACCATTACCATTACCATTACCATTACCATTACCATTACCATTACCATTACCATTACCATTACCATTACCATTACCATTACCATTACCATTACCATTACCATTACCATTACCATTACCATTACCATTACCATTACCATTACCATTACCATTACCATTACCATTACCATTACCATTACCATTACCATTACCATTACCATTACCATTACCATTACCATTACCATTACCATTACCATTACCATTACCATTACCATTACCATTACCATTACCATTACCATTACCATTACCATTACCATTACCATTACCATTACCATTACCATTACCATTACCATTACCATTACCATTACCATTACCATTACCATTACCATTACCATTACCATTACCATTACCATTACCATTACCATTACCATTACCATTACCATTACCATTACCATTACCATTACCATTACCATTACCATTACCATTACCATTACCATTACCATTACCATTACCATTACCATTACCATTACCATTACCATTACCATTACCATTACCATTACCATTACCATTACCATTACCATTACCATTACCATTACCATTACCATTACCATTACCATTACCATTACCATTACCATTACCATTACCATTACCATTACCATTACCATTACCATTACCATTACCATTACCATTACCATTACCATTACCATTACCATTACCATTACCATTACCATTACCATTACCATTACCATTACCATTACCATTACCATTACCATTACCATTACCATTACCATTACCATTACCATTACCATTACCATTACCATTACCATTACCATTACCATTACCATTACCATTACCATTACCATTACCATTACCATTACCATTACCATTACCATTACCATTACCATTACCATTACCATTACCATTACCATTACCATTACCATTACCATTACCATTACCATTACCATTACCATTACCATTACCATTACCATTACCATTACCATTAACATTACATTACCATTACCATTACCATTACCATTACCATTACCATTACCATTACCATTACCATTACCATTACCATTACCATTACCATTACCATTACCATTACCATTACCATTACCATTACCATTACCATTACCATTACCATTACCATTACCATTACCATTACCATTACCATTACCATTACCATTACCATTACCATTACCATTACCATTACCATTACCATTACCATTACCATTACCATTACCATTACCATTACCATTACCATTACCATTACCATTACCATTACCATTACCATTACCATTACCATTACCATTACCATTACCATTACCATTACCATTACCATTACCATTACCATTACCATTACCATTACCATTACCATTACCATTACCATTACCATTACCATTACCATTACCATTACCATTACCATTACCATTACCATTACCATTACCATTACCATTACCATTACCATTACCATTACCATTACCATTACCATTACCATTACCATTACCATTACCATTACCATTACCATTACCATTACCATTACCATTACCATTACCATTACCATTACCATTACCATTACCATTACCATTACCATTACCATTACCATTACCATTACCATTACCATTACCATTACCATTACCATTACCATTACCATTACCATTACCATTACCATTACCATTACCATTACCATTACCATTACCATTACCATTACCATTACCATTACCATTACCATTACCATTACCATTACCATTACCATTACCATTACCATTACCATTACCATTACCATTACCATTACCATTACCATTACCATTACCATTACCATTACCATTACCATTACCATTACCATTACCATTACCATTACCATTACCATTACCATTACCATTACCATTACCATTACCATTACCATTACCATTACCATTACCATTACCATTACCATTACCATTACCATTACCATTACCATTACCATTACCATTACCATTACCATTACCATTACCATTACCATTACCATTACCATTACCATTACCATTACCATTACCATTACCATTACCATTACCATTACCATTACCATTACCATTACCATTACCATTACCATTACCATTACCATTACCATTACCATTACCATTACCATTACCATTACCATTACCATTACCATTACCATTACCATTACCATTACTATTACTATTACTATTATTATTATTATTATTATTATTATTATTTTTGTTATGTATGTTAATAATAATACATTTCAAACAACTTGATCAATATAATAAAAAGCAGAGCTATTTTGAGAAAGCAATGGAGATATTTGTTATTGCTATAGCTCATCAAAATTTAATTGCTTTAAAAAAAACATTGAGAGTATTCGCGACCTGTTCGCCGAACAAAATACAAAAATTAATAGGTGTTCGTAATTCACTACGTCGCAAAAATGCAACAGAACATTAGTTTGGAACAACATAATATTTGATGAAATATTATAGTTTACCGAACAAATCATAAAGAAGATGACTCCCAGTTTTAGAAATAATCATGAAAATAATAAAATTTGAACTGCTACAAACTGGAATAGTTTGCCTAGCTGCCCTTCAATTTAGTAAATTTTGAACGCTTGCAATTACTTTGAATTGTTTTTCAAGGTTATAAAACCGGTCTATGAAAATGAAAAAAATCAACTCGCTCATTGTTTATTATTTATTTAGTGTTCAGTTTCATTCGCGACCTACGAACAATATAAATGAATACTTGCTGATTATTTTTTTTATCCAGTGAGCTACTTTTTGTTGACCCACGAGTTCCCAACAAAGTGATTATTTATTGATTAAATTTATTGCCGGTCTGATTATTTTTATCGCAATTTGTTCGGCGAACAGAGGTCGCATATACTCTGTTTGCTGAACAAAATGCAATAAAAATAATCCGATCTGCAATAAATTTGATCAATAAACATTCACTTTGTTTGGAGCTCGTGTTTCAACAAAAAGTAGTTCACTGAATTAACGAGCATTTATTTATATCGTTTGTAGGTCGCGAATGAAACTCAACACTAAATAAATTATATCACGCAAGTCGATCATTTTCATAGACCGGTTTTATATCCTTAAACAATAATTCAAAATCATTGCAACCATTGAAAATTTATTAATTTGAAGGGCAGCTGTACAAACTATTCCAGTTTATAACTGTCCAATTTTTATTATGTACTTGATTATTTTGAAAATTAGGAGTTATCTTCTTTAGGATTTGTTCAGTAAACTATAACAGTTCATTGAATAATTATGATGTTCTAAACTAATATTTCGTTCCATTTGCGACATATTGAATTAGGAATACCTACCATCTTTTGTAATTTGTTCGATGAACAGGTCGCAAATACTCTTAATGTCAACTGAACAAGTATGAAGTTTTTTATTCTTTGACTTGCTACTACTATCTGCTACTTCCCGTGGCATCATTCTATAAGTACTAGTACGGAATCAATAACACAATAAGCTCCATTGATGGAGCGCCTACACATGTAAAAATAGTTACACTCATTACAATGCACACCAAAATTTTATATTTCCACCAACTGATCTGGATTGAAAGATATAATGTTTTATTAATGTAGTATAATAAAATGTAACAGCCTGGTTTTCTTCTTTCCCCGCCCACCATAGTGGTCCCACAATATCAATAATAACAGATGTTCATTGATCCAGCTAGCGAATACACCAATAATGAATATTTTTATGAAAGTTAAAGTTTTAGGCTATGTGTAATTTTGTGGAATGTTAAACAACTCGACCTACTACTGTGCCACTCTATGAAGTGTTTAGTTGCTCTATGGTGAGATGTTTAACTTTTTCAAGTGTAGTGCTATTTTTTAGGTACCCAATCAATATTACGGTACGATGTCTATTTCTATGGCCTACTGCACTGGTTTGAGTGGGTCAGGTCTATTTCAAAGCAGTTTGTCCTAGATTGACAGTTATTGTACACATAAAATAGAAGAGATAACTCCATTTATTCCATTATTTGTCAGTTTGTTTATACTTTATGGGTTGCAAGAAACGTTTTGGTGCTAAAGGGTCAATTACCATATAACCAGTTCTGTATTACTTTGTGGTAGACTTTAGTGCTTGTCATTAGTAAACTTCTGGTTTGCTAGCAGATGCTGACCAGAGATGAGCTAGAAGTCCACCCCCAGCCCTTGTAAAGGTGCTGTGCCCGTAGAGTAACTTGCTGTGCCAGTAGCACTGCTTGCTGGGCCGGTGTTGACCCCTGCAGGGCTGGTAGTGACCCCTGGCTGGCCAGGTATTATGGTACCGAGCCGGCGCAAAATGGCCACCTCAGCTGAGGATCTCCAAAACTATCTAGGAGCTTACCCTAACCTTGAATCCAGAAGTACCCTTCCTTGAATTACTGGATGCGTAGATCAAAGGCTAGGCATAGCCTCGGAACTGTATGGATTCTCTGATTGGATAATGGATATAGGAATCCACCCTTTAGCCAATTGGCACCATTCACATTCAATCTTATTCTATCGCATAATTTATTGACAATTTATATATCTACTGTTATTGTTCTGATTACTTCATGTGAGTGTCTTGTTATATATAATATGTAAATAACTTCCGGCCAATTTGCCTATATAATGGCTGGAGCTCTTGTATTTCATCGCATTCATTCATGTCTTGCCAATCATCCCAGTGTATAACCACCCTAGGACTTTGGTACTTATGAATAAAGCCACTTTTCAAGCAAACACTCTGTGTAGTTTGTCTGAGCCTGAGCTCTGTGCTTGCCAACTGATTCGGCAGTAACTAATCATTTGTTGTCACTGTCATACCGCACAGTGTCCCCCCTGGAGAGAAGTATAGTATTTGAGATTAGTGGAATTTCATGGCAACCAGATCTATTACAATATTATGATGATCAATCCATTTATTTGTTATTATTCTATACGATCAGGATGATGATAATGCATAGTAACAATAATAATATATATACAATAACATTGTTACATATAAACGTAAATAGATAAAGGTAATTAGGGTTTACCAGTGATTGGTTGGTTGTAAGAAGGATGGACTGCTTTGGAATAAGGAAAAAGTTAAACAACTGCCAGAGAGCGTGGGATTTATCCTCTTTTCGTTTGGTTGCGAGGTTTGCTTCAGGCACAAGACCTGTACAGGACTTTACTATGGGGCAGCTAATCAAAAAGCACTAGGCCATCTTTTGCAAAAACATCAAACACTGTGGTGAATTTAGGTCTGGTTCACATGAAATTATATTTATTTCAAGTATGATACCTCTATCCAGAGAGGGAACTGCACCAGTATGGAAAGAAACAACTTTTCTATTAGCTACCAGATCTCATGATATCCACGAAGCTTTGGGCTAAGACAAGCTAGGCAGATTGCTAGTTTAATAACAAATTTTATTGGTATAAATTCAGCTCTAAGGAGGCAATCGCCTAAGGATGGTAATTGTATATAGCAACACCAAATGTATGGATGCAAAGAGCAATGGGACATTTAGCCTCTATATAGCGTGGAAGGAGGGAAACAACCAACCTGGTTAAGCTAGAGTTCAATACAACATGCACAGAGAATATTGTAACCAATGCGAGTAAACCAATATACTGTATAACAAGCCAAACAAACATTGCAAGCAAGGATCGAGTCAATTGAGTACCAAGTAGATAAAAGGCAGAGTTACTGGTGAGTATCCAATTCTGGCTACAGATATGTATCTAAGGCTACAGCTAGCCTGGGTTTGATGGTTTGAAACCAATCCTGATAGGTAGCTCCTGAATAAAGGTTAACAAATACCCTTGGGCTACCTGCCAGTGCCTAAACTACAGCGACTAACTTTTGGCAGCCCAGTAGGGTGCTTACTGGCACAGTAGGGGTAATTAACAGTCTTGTAGGAGTCACTACTGAGCCTGGAGACTTTCATGTCAACCCTGCTTTACCTTTTGTGCTGTGAAAGTGGTTTTATCCAATCTTACAGGCAAGTGTGTTGGTAGCTCCAAGGTAAGTAACAATAAGTACTGGTTTCTACACGAACATTACACAACGGAGTGTTTTAATACACAGAATGGGGACTTTGCGCAAATAGTCGCCATTTTGGTGCTTACCACCGGACACCTAGTATGAGACACAATGTTAATTAGCTAATATTGCATACAGCATAGGTGAACAGCTATGCATGCTATGAATGTTTTTAATTGCACTAAATGAAAGCCCGGGGTATGTAGACTGTCCCTGTACCATATTGTGAAACTGGCAAGATTTTTTATCTGTTACTAGCTTGTGCCACTGAACCTTTTTTATATATATATTAGTAGTAATATATGAGCAGATCTCCCTACCAAGTGTTTTTTTGTGGATCTGACCTTGGAGTTTAGGCAATGGGTTACGACGTTGGATGAATTCGCCGAGTTTATATTGTATTTCATTTGAGGGGTACTTGAGTGGCATTTGAGTGGCATTTAAGTGGCATTTGAGTTTTGATTAGTTTTTTACTTAATTTGAACTTATATGGCATATAGATTTTGAATGTATGGCATTCAAGTTTTGATAACATTTTTACATAACTCGAGCTCATATGGTATCTTGAGAGAGAGGGGAGAGGAGAGAGGAGAGAGGAGAGATGGGAGATGAGAGAGGAGAGAGAGAGGAGAGAGATTTTTTAGTTTTCTATACATTCATGTATTTATGGTTAATTATGTACATATTTATGGCTATATTTATATCTACATAGAGAGAGAGGAGAGAGGAGTTATATCTAAATTGAATAAATACATTGATTAAAAATGAATCATTGTATGATTATATACATTTATTACATAATAAGTAAGGAAAACCTCCCCATATAATATAGCTAGAGTCAGTAAATACTAAGTAATACAAAGCACTACAACTTGTAATAAAGACAAAGTAATAACAGTTAATGCATAGTTTGTTCCTTTACAATGATGTCTTTGATGTACTGATGTTATATCTTAGGAAGGAAGACTTCTTTTCTATGTGCTTTTAATTTCGTAATGAACTAAAATAAAAAAGTTATGTATTAGTATAGAATGATTAAGCAAAAATGTAAAATAATTACATGAATTTGAATTATAGTTCTAGTTACATTGGATAGCTTACATTATTAGAAAAGGGAAATAATTCACCAAGTTACATTGTTCAGCTTGTTCTTTCTTCAGCATTATTTTCACCAAGTGCTTTTGATTCTCTTTTATCTATCTAAAAGCAAACAAAGAATACTTGCTTTATAAGTATGCTGTAATAAATACACTAATTACACCAAAAAAGTGCTTTTTTAACATGGAAAAACGTAAATATACAACATTTTGTTGTAAAAACATACTCTAATTACACCAAAAAGTCCTTTTTTTCACCTTTAAAATGTATATATTCAGCATTTTATTGTAAAAAATACACTAATTACACCAAAAAAGTCCTTTTTTCACCTGGAAAATGTAAATATTCAGCATTTTGTTGTAAAAAAATACATTATTTACACTAAAACTGTCTTTTTTTCACCTGGAAAATGTATATATTCAGCATTTTGTTGTAAAAAAATACATTATTTACACCAAAACAGTCCTTTTTTCGCCTGAAAAATGTAGATATTCAGCATTTTGTTGTAAAAATACACTAATTTAAAAAAAAAGTCTTTTTTTCACTTGGAAAATGTATATATTCAGCATTTTGTTTAATTTATGGTAAAAATTAGTAAAACTCACCTATAGTGATATGATTGCCTTGAGTTATAGATTAGCTTCTTGAGCTCTTGTTCTGGACAGTTTTTTTCAGCATCATCGAAGTATAATCCATGTAGTTGAGTCTTCATTGGTTTGGTATCATCTAAGCAGGAGAGGAAGTAATGTTGTGTAACATTGACTCTTCATTGGTTTGGTATCATCTTGTCTTCAAAATCGATGTAGTTTGAGTCTTCATTGCTTTGTCATCATCTAAGCAGGTGGTAGATCTTGAAATGAATTCCTGCTGTGTTGGAGAAATATGCTGTCTTCAAAATCCATGTAGTTTGAGTCTTCATTGGTTTGGTATCATCTAAGTAGGTGGTAGATCTTGAAAGGAATTCTTGCTGTGTTGGAGAAGTGTGCTGTCTTCAAAATCCATATAGTTTGAGTGTTCATTGGTTTGGCATCATATAAGTAGGTGGTAGATCTTGAAAGGAATTCTTGCTGTGTTGGAGAAGTGTGCTGTCTTCAAAAATCCATGTAGTTTGAGCCTTCATTGGTTTGGTATCATCTAAGTAGGTGGTAGATCTTGAAAGGAATTCTTGCTGTGCTGGAGAAGTGCGCTGTTTTCAAAATCCATGTAGTTTGAGTCTTCATTGATTTGGTATCATCTAAGTAGGAGGTAGATCTTGAAAGGAATTCTTGCTGTGTTGGAGAAGTATGCTGTCTTCATAATCCATGTAGTTTGAGTCTTCATTGGTTTGGTATCATCTAAGTAGGTGGTAGATCTTAAAAGGAATTCTTGCTGTGTTGGAGAAGTGTGCTGTCTTTAAAAATCCATGTAGTTTGAGTCTTCATTGGTTTGTTATCATCTAAGTAGGTGGTAGATCTTGAAAGGAATTCTTGCTGTGTTGGAGAAGTGTGCTGTCTTCAAAATCCATGTACTTTGAGTCTTCATTGATTTGGTATCATCTAAGTAGGTGGTAGATCTTGAAAGGAATTCTTGCTGTGTTGAAGAGGTATGCTGTCTTCAAAATCCATGTAGTTTGAGTCTTCATTGGTTTGGAATCATCTAAGTAGGTGGTAGATTTTGAAATGAATTCTTGCTGTGTTGTAGAAGTATGCTGTCTTCAAAATCCATGTAGTTTGAGTCTTCATTGGTTTGGTTCAAAATCGATGTAGTTTGAGTCTTCATTGGTTTGGAATCATCTAAGTAGGTGGTAGATTTTGAAATGAATTCTTGCTGTGTTGGAGAAGTATGCTGTCTTCAAAATCCATGTAGTTTGAGTCTTCATTGGTTTGGTTCAAAATCGATGTAGTTTGAGTCTTCATTGATTTGGTATCATCTAATTAAGTCGTAGATCTTGAAAGGAATTCTTGCTGTGTTGGAGAAGTATGCTGTCTTCAAAATTCATGTAGTTTGAGTCTTCATTGGTTTGGTATCATTTAAGTAGGTGGTAGATCTTGAAATGAATTTTTGCTGTGTTGGAGAAGTATGCTGTCTTCAAAATTCATGTAGTTTGAGCCTTCATTGGTTTGGTATCATCTAAGTAGGTGGTAGATCTTGAAAGGAGTTCTTGCTGTGTTGGAGAAGTCGACTGTCTTCAAAATTCATGTAGTTTGAGTCTTCATTGGTTTGGTATCATCTAAGTAGGTGGTAGATCTTGAAATGAATTCTTGCTGTGTTGGAGAAGTGTGCTGTCTTCAAAATTGATGTAGTTTGAGTCTTCATTGGTTTGGTATCATCTAAGTAGGTGGTAGATCTTGAAAGAAATTCTTGCTGTGTTGGAGAAGTGTGCTGTCTTCATCTTCATTAGCTTGGTATCATCTAAGTAGGTGGTAGATCTTGAAATGAATTCTTGCTGTGTTGGAGAAGTGTGCTGTCTTCAAAATTGATGTAGTTTGAGTCTTCATTGGTTTGGTATCATCTAAGTAGGTGGTAGATCTTGAAATGAATTCTTGCTGTGTTGGAGAAGTGCGCTGTCTTCAAAATCGATGTAGTTTGAGTCTTCATTGTTTTGGTATCATCTAATTAAGTCGTAGATCTTGAAAGGAATTCTTGCTGTGTTGGAGAAGTATGCTGTCTTCAAAATTCATGTAGTTTGAGTCTTCATTGGTTTGGTATCATCTAAGTAGGTGGTAGATCTTGAAATGAATTCTTGCTGTGTTGGAGAAGTGCGCTGTCTTCAAAATCGATGTAGTTTGAGTCTTCATTGTTTTGGTATCATCTAATTAAGTCGTAGATCTTGAAAGGAATTCTTGCTGTGTTGGAGAAGTATGCTGTCTTCAAAATTCATGTAGTTTGAGTCTTCATTGGTTTGGTATCATTTAAGTAGGTGGTAGATCTTGAAATGAATTTTTGCTGTGTTGGAGAAGTATGCTGTCTTCAAAATTCATGTAGTTTGAGTCTTCATTGGTTTGGTATCATCTAAGTAGGTGGTAGATCTTGAAAGGAGTTCTTGCTGTGTTGGAGAAGTCGACTGTCTTCAAAATTCATGTAGTTTGAGTCTTCATTGGTTTGGTATCATCTAAGTAGGTGGTAGATCTTGAAATGAATTCTTGCTGTGTTGGAGAAGTGTGCTGTCTTCAAAATTGATGTAGTTTGAGTCTTCATTGGTTTGGTATCATCTAAGTAGGTGGTAGATCTTGAAAGAAATTCTTGCTGTGTTGGAGAAGTGTGCTGTCTTCATCTTCATTAGTTTGGTATCATCTAAGTAGGTGGTAGATCTTGAAAGGAATTCTTGCTGTGTTGGAGAAGTGTGCTGTCTTGAAAATTGATGTAGTTTGAGTCTTCATTGGTTTGGCATCATCTAAGTAGGTGGATCTTGAAAGGAATTCTTGCTGTGTCACATAAGTAGGAGAGAAAGTCATGTTGTTTTACATCTATCGTTGGTGTTGGTAGATCTTGACCACATGTTTATAGTCTTTGCTACTGCTGCATTTCGTCTCAAACAAGAGTCCAAAGTAGACATCATAACTACAAAATACAAAAAATTGATTGTTACAATTGATTCATTTATTTTCATTGGCTTTATCTACATAGAGTAGCGAAGAAAAAGTTTGTGTGAGTATAAAACTATCTAGTAGAGATAAATTTATATCTAGGTTCAACTAGCATTGAATAATTATTATTATTTTGTTAATAATAAATAAGTAGAGTCGGCTACTTTACTAGAGCTTGGACAAAGACTTATTTTAAAAATGAATAATTAGAGCTTTCTACTAGTGTTAAATAATTATTGATAATAATTTACCTTATCACCACTTAGAGCCAGATGATTTAATTAACTAAAGACAAATAATTATTCTAGCAATTCTTACCTTGATGCTGGATGTTCTCCTAGTAGCTGTAGTAGATGATGGTTCTCCGCTTGCTGTTGAAGAACTGGATGCTTTCTGTGTGAAAACAGTGGCTCTTAAATAGCTAAAGTTGCACTGATTAAACCCTATGAATCAGCATTTTTTTCCAATGCTTTCGCGGGAATAAAGGAATAAATAGTTTATTTTCACGCGAATAGAAACTGTTGCTTTCGCGGGAATAAATAGTTTATTTTCACGCGAATAGAAACCGTTGCTTTCGCGGGAATAAATATTTTATTTTCACGCGAATAGAAACAGTTGCTTTCGCGGGAATAAATAGTTTATTTTCACGCGAATAGAAACTGTTGCTTTCGCGGGAATAAATAGTTTATTTTCACGCGAATAGAAACCGTTGCTTTCGCGGGAATAAATACATTATTTTCACGCGAATAGAAACAGTTGCTTTCGCGGGAATAAATAGTTTATTTTCACGCGAATAGAAACCGTTGCTTTCGCGGGAATAAATAATTTATTTTCACGCGAATAGAAACAGTTGCTTTCGCGGGAACAAATAGTTTATTTTCACACGAATAGAAACTGTTGCTTTCGCGGGAATAAATATTTTATTTTCACACGAATCGAAACCGTTGCTTTCGCGGGAATAAATAATTTATTTTCACACGAATAGAAACAGTTGCTTTCGCGGGAATAAATAGTTTATTTTCACGCGAATAGAAACTGTTGCTTTCGCGGGAATAAATAGTTTATTTTCACACGAATAGAAACCGTTGCTTTCGCGGGAATAAAGAATTTATTTTCACGCGAATGGAAACCGTTGCTTTCGCGGGAATAAACAGTTTTTATTCCCGCGAAAGCATTGGAAAAAATGCTGATTCATAGGGTTTACTCAGTGCAACTTTAGCTATTTAAGAGCCACTGTTTTCACTTAGAAAGCATCCAGTTCTTCAACAGCAAGCGGAGAAGCATCATCTACTACAGCTACTAGGAGAGCATCAAGGTAAGAAACGCTAAAATAATTATTTGTCTTTAGTTAATTAAATCATCTGGCTCTAAGTGGTGATAAGGTAAAAAATAATCAATAATCATTTAACACTAGTAGAAAGCTCTAATTATTTATTTTTAAAATAAATATTAAAAACTTGTGAAAATGAACTGGTAACATTACGTCGACTGAAATAATGCCTAAAACGTCTCGCATAAATTTTGGTCTGACCAAAAACGGACTGAAAACCTTTACCTTTAGAGCGAGTACAAAATTATCATAACTTGCTATAGCGAATATTCTAAGAAATATTTGTTTTTTCCGTTGCTAACTTAACGTAAATATTTGTAACGGATGTCACATGATCTCAATCGGTTTTTGCCAACTGAATCACTTAGTTACTCGTAAACATTTGATACTCGCTTGATTTTTTGGTTGATAACAGCAATATCCCAATTTGGTTTATCGTAAATATTTCAAAAACGGATATCGCGTGATTTCTGTTAGTATTTTCTACCGAATCGCTTGTTACTCGTAAACATTTGAAAATCGCTTGATTTTTTCGTTGATAAAACATGTTGCAAGTATCTATTAACAAATATTACCGTGATTTCAATCAGTTTTCCTTACTAGATTACTTAGTTACTCATCAACATTTCATAATCGCTTTCATTAATAGTCGTTGCAAAGCAATGTTGTATTTAAAAAATATTACTACGATTCCAATCAATTTGGTTTTAATTATTTATATTTAAAATAATCGAACCTCAACTAGAATTCACTCCTAGGTAATTTATCTTCGCTAGATAATTTTATGCTAATACTTCTAGGTACTTTATCTTTAGTGTCAACTGTAAAGTCTTGAAAGCACTTCACCATAGATTCAAGGAAATTTCCCATCTCCAGTGCTAGCAGTTGAGCTCATCACTATTGTTTTGTGATCATAATTTTTATTAAAACTTACCCTTCACTGAAGATTCAGTAGCTCTGGTAGATGTTGGTCTTTAAAATGCTGGTCTTTGAGAGGATGGTTTCAGTCTGAAAAAGTTGCTGCTTTTATAGTTCTCTGTTATCCGTGGAATGCTAATTATTTTTGTTGTGGTTAGTTGTTTTTCAGACATTAACTTTCTTAGGGATTCCAATTTTGGTTGGGAAATCCATAACAGCGCAATAGAGACAATAAGACACTATTGACCATTCCAGGGATTCCAAAAATCAGATTGGGAAGTTCATAACAACGCAATAAGACGCGAGCGGTAAAACTAGGAATTCCCAAATTTGTTGGAATTCCGTAACAACGCAATAAGGCACTATCGACCAAAGTCCAACTTTTTCTGACAATCGAACAGTATGTAACGATCGCCAATCTAGGGATTCCAAAAAAGGTATTGGAAGTCCGTAACAACGCAATAAGACACGATCGACCAAAGTCCAAATTTTTCTGACAATCAAACAGTATGTAGCGATCGCCAATCTAGGGATTCCAAAAAAATGTTTTGGAATTCCGTAACAACGCAATAAGACACGATCGACCAAAGTCCAAATTTTTTCTGACAATCTAACCGTAAGTAACGATCTCAAAATCCTGGCATTAAAATTTGTATAAAGTCACCATGGATGAAATACATTTCATCCATGAAAGTCACGCATGAATTTCATAACAATAACTTGATTTATTTTCAAATTTGACAAAAAAAATCTGTATAAATTATTTATTTCTAAAATTAATAAAATATTCCTGAAAAGTTTGAAAAAAAACTATATGGTTTCACATAACCGCAGAACAGGCGAGATTTGTTGTGATAATACTCTTGGGGACAAAAGGTAGACGATTTTTGTAAGTTAGATACATAGACCTATAGGTCTATGGTTAGATAGGAAAATAACATGGGCATCGTCGCAAAATAGGCAGTTCTGCACCTACCTCCCTTATTGCGTTGTTACGGATTTCCAATACATTTTTTTGGAATCCCTAGATTGGCGATCGTTACATACTGTTTGATTGTCAGAAAAATTTGGACTTTGGTCGATCGTGTCTTATTGCGTTGTTACGGAATTCCAATACCTTTTTTGGAATCCCTAGATTGGCGATCGTTACATACTGTTTGATTGTCAGAAAAAGTTGGACTTTGGTCGATAGTGTCTTATTGCGTTGTTACGGAATTCCAACAAATTTGGGAATTCCTAGTTTTACCGCTCGCGTCTTATTGCGTTGTTATGAACTTCCCAATCTGATTTTTGGAATCCCTAGAATGGTCAATAGTGTCTTATTGTCTCTATTGCGCTGTTATGGATTTCCCAACCAAAATTGGAATCCCTAAGAAAGTTAATGTCTGAAAAACAACTAACCACAACAAAAATAATTAGCATTCCACGGATAACAGAGAACTATAAAAGCAGCAACTTTTTCAGACTGAAACCATCCTCTCAAAGACCAGCATTTTAAAGACCAACATCTACCAGAGCTACTGAATCTTCAGTGAAAGGTAAGTTTTAATAAAAATTGAAAAATAAATAATTAGAGTCTTTTACTAGTGTTAAATAATTATTTATTTTTCAAATAAATAATTTGTGTTTCAAGTACATTTATATATAACTATATATATATAATATATACAGTCTTTTGTTACTTCTAAAAAAATAATGTTGTTATTTTAGCAGGAATTATGGAGATGGAGGAGGGAAGTGATGTAAATATACAGGAGGACTGGGAATGGCTCATGAAAAATCATAATGTTATCAGACTTCTGGATGCTGATGATGAATACATAGATGATGAGTGTCAATCGGTACCTACCTAGTACAACCTAGTACAACCTAGCTATATAAGAAGCACCACTTTTACACAGAAAGCATCCACTTCAACAACAGTGACTGAAGGATCACCATCTACTACAACTACTAGAAGATTTTCTATATTAAGGTGAGAAATAATAAACAACCATTTAACACTAATAATGTAAACTATCCAATGTAACTAGAACTATAATTCAAATTCATGTAATTATTTTACATTTTTGCTTAATCATTCTATACTAATACATAACTTTTTTATTTTAGTTCATTACGAAATTAAAAGCACATAGAACAGAAGTCTTCCTTCCTAAGATATAACATCAGTACATCAAAGACATCATTGTAAGGGAACAAACTATGCATTAACTGTTATTACTTTGTCTTTATTACAAGTTGTAGTGCTTTGTATTACTCAGTATTTACTGACTCTAGCTATATTATATGGGGAGATTTTCCTTACTTATTATGTAATAAATGTATATAATCATACAATGATTCATTTTTAATCAATGTATTTATTCAATTTAGATATATCTCCTCTCTCCTCTCTCTCTATGTAGATATAAATATACCCATAAATATGTACATAATTGACCATATATACATTAATGTATAGAAAACTAAAAGATCTCTCACTCCTCTCTCTCTCTCTCTCTCTCTCTCAAGATACCATATGTATGTATGTATGAATGCATTGATTGTCATTACAAGTTGTAGTGCTTTGTGTTACTTAGTATTAACTGACTCTAGCTATATTATATAGGAAGATTTTCCCTACTTATTATGTAATCAGGTATATAATCATATAATGTTTCATTTTTGATCAATATATTTATTCAATGTAGATATATCTCCCCTCTCTCTATGTAGATATAAATATAGCCATAAATATGTACATAATTAACCATATATACATGAATGTATAGAAAACTAAAAAATCTCTCTCCTCTCTCTCTCTCTCTCCTCTCTCATCTCCCATCTCTCCTCTCTCCTCTCCCCTCTCTCTCAAGATACCATATGAGTTCGAGTTATGTAAAACAATTATCAAAACTTAAATGCCATACATTCAAAATCTAGCTGCCATATGAGTTCAAATTAAGTAAAAAAAGAATCAAAACTCAAATGCCACTTAAATGCCACTCAAATGCCACTCAAGTACCCCTCAAATGAAATACAATATAAACTCGGCGAATTCATCCAACGTCGTAACCCATTGCCTAAACTCCAAGGTCTAATCCACAAAAAAACACTTGGTAGGGAGATCTGCTCATATATTACTACTTATATTTCATAATGAAATAATTTTTTTTGCTTTTTGTCAATTGTGAAACATTTAAAAATGAAATGCGGCTGAGGGCACTGAGTGACCTGATATACCAAATTTTTAACACAAAATTATTGTCTGCACTGGCCAACTATCACAATAAGCTGTGACAAACCCAATTTTAATAGCCCTAATCAGAATACTAGCCCACTAGTAGGCACACAGCAGATTGATATTAAAAGTTTCAAGTAGTCTGAAATGTGAACAGCTTGCCTGTACTATATTAAAATGAATGGTGAGAGAAATCAACCTGTAAATGCCATTTAGATAAACCACACAATTTTGGGCAATGAAGATTATATAGAAAAGGGGCGGCGGTTTCCGGTTCTCTTTGCGCCAAGATGGCCGCGAGTTATATAATCCCGACCTAGATTGAAAGTCCCCACTCTGTGTATTAAATCACTCTGATTACGCAAAATCTACCAAAAGCCATTGTCGATAAAGTTAGTAAAATCTTTCCAATTTTTGACAAAATCCTGCATGCAAGTACTGCTATTGATATTTGTGAGTTTTTGAGATAGCTACGGGTACTTTTACGCATTCAAAAACATAATGTTAAAGCAAAGTTGTCACATTCACGAAATGGAGAGTGTCACAATTAGTACAAGTTGAATATTTTTTCATACCGCTCCTAGCAACCATGGATTACTTATGAAGCTCATATTTATTTGATGAGGAATATCTTGTTTAGCTCCTATCATCTGATAAACATGCTCTATTTCCCGCCTGTATGTTTTCAAGTCAAATTCATTTAACTTTGTTTTTAATACTTTTTTGCTATTTGCTGTCTAATTTTCAAGAAATTCATACGCTTCCAAACTTTTTGCTTGGTACTTTTGTGAGCTGCTGCAAATCATACGACTTTATAATTGATGAACATGCCTACCAGATGTTCTATTGCATTGATATGCCTGATACCATCAGATGTACCTTTTTTGTGAGAATTGCACACTTTTTATTGAACTATTCTGAAGTCTACTAGTTATCAGTGATAATGGTCTGCAGTCACATGTGAAAATTTGGTTTTCCTATTTTCTGTACTCGTTGCTTGTACCCTGTACTCTTTCCTATTGGATACATTTTTCCTACCTGTGGTGGACATATCAACCACTAAAGAGTTATTTGATGCATAAGAAACTGTATGCCTTGGCACCCATTGCTCTCACTATCATCCACTCATCCCTTCCCAAGCCCGGCTTATTAACATATTTTCAAGAAATGCTTTATCTTTCTAACAAACTAAATTTTTTTGGATTAGTGCATTTGGACTCCAGTCCTTGTGAAGTTAGTTAACACCAACAGAGTTTGCAAATTGGAGTTGTACTCTCTCTCGCTGGTTTTTTAAATAAACCTGGACTCTAATCTCATTTCATTTTAAATCTCACATATTAGTCTCATCTGGCCTCAACCCACTCTAGTTTCAGTCAAAAGCTCATCAATGCTCCCCAGGTCTGGAGATAATTGCATATTACTAAACGGAGAAGAAATAGGAGAAATCTAAATGAAAAGGGTAAATGGCACTAATGGGCAGGGCTAAAGTGCTGCCCTAATGATGTGTCACTCATAAATTTACCTATGTCAACTGTAAGAAAATATACAAAAGAAACCAAAAAATACTAGCGATATCTGGTTGGAAGCCTACGTGTAATTTCAAAAAGAGTTTCTAACCCAAATTGTTACTTCAAGCAAAAAGATGGAATATGGTAGTGATTATACTTATGGTGAACCGGCCAACCCTGTGTCTTGTCAACCGACTCCATGTGTAATGGTCTCCCTCAGTCAAGCTGTGTGCTGCTAAAGGAGTGACAAAACTAATTATGTTATATATATAAACATATTGTATGTATTATCAGATGTAGTTTCATTTAAATAATTCCGTTGTAACTGGATAATTAATCTTCTTAAGTAGATATTGGTTCAAACTGTACAATTTGTTGAATAGTAAAACATTACAAACATCTCCGAGTGGCAAAAGTTATTTGTTTGCTTATATAATACTCAATCCTTCATTCTGTATTCTATTGATGAGACTGAACTAAGTTTGTCGCATTAGAGGGTGGTTGGTATACCACTCCTACTTTAGCTTCATTTTCATATGTAGCTTTAGAATCTGTAGTTTGTTCTACAAGAGAATTAGTTCAAAATGGTGATAAACATTTGTGAGGGAAAAAACGAAACAACTCTTTTGACAAAACTGTGCATTGAAGATATTCAAGGTGTTTTTTGCTTCGAATTGATTCATTTACATCAGCTTTAGAATTTGTTAATGCAAGTTTAAGATAAGTAGCCATAAGTACGACATGTTATAGCCAGTAAGCATGCAATATATAAATATAGCAAATGAAATAAGGTGTATTGTGGTAGATTTTGGTGAACAATCATAGTAAACTGGGAGTTTACTATACTATCTCCACACTGAATGCGCTAGAGCTCCACCTACAGCCATCAGTATAGGCTGTGCAAGTGGCAAAGCTTCGCTGTGCCGGTGGCAAAGCTTTGCTGTGCCAGTAGCACAGTGTGCAGGGCCAGTAGAGACCCCGTGCAGGACTGGTAGTGACCTCTGCAGGGCCAGTAGGGTAACTCAGGGCCGGTCAAAAATGGCTACTGTAGCAAAGAATTTCTAAAATTAGCTACGATCCTGAACTAAGTCAAAAACAGAAGATACCCTTCCTAATATCCAAAGTAGCTAAAACCGTAAGCTATCCAGAGCCTTGGGACCCTGCAGGGCACTTTTATTGGACAATGGGAGACAGGAATCCGCCTTTAGCCACTTGGCGCTTATTCTATTTAATCTGTATATACCGCATGATTGGTTTTATATTTATATGTGCAATTGTATTGATTCAATCACTTCCTGTGCTCTTATTGTGATATGATTTATGATTGTATGATTTTATGATAAATGATTTTATGATTTTATGCTAACTACTTCCTGTTAGCTACCTATAATTGGGCTGGCTTTGTTCGGATTCATAACATTGATTCTCATGTCTTGCCACAATAACCCTAGTGGATTACCACCCTAGGACTTTGTCTTGTGACAATAAAGCCAGTATTTAAAACTTCACTCTGGGTTGTTTGAATGAGCCATGGGCTCTAGCTATACCCGGTAATTTGGTTGTCTGATTGCACAGTTGTCACTGTGGAGCAGCACAGTGACCCCTCTGGAGAGAGGCATAATACTTGAGCTTAGTGGATGTCCGTGGAACCAGACCGGCATCCATTACAATAGCGGTGGGCAAAGTCATGCGCTCACTAGCCAATCCTGGGCCTCCATACATCCTGTGCTAACTTTACTAGAAATACTAGGCTTTGGTCCTTAGTTTCCTCAGATATATCAGTGTGTATTACATGGATCTGAGATCCTGCATACTCTGAGGCTATTTTAGTCTCTCAGTCTATAGCGGCAATCTAGCCGCCGACCCAATATACCTCTTTGCAAGGTCGGGGTATCCTGCATATGCAGCATCGGTGTTGACCTATGCAAGGTCAGTGTGTTCGGCACGCCTAAATACTACTGTTTTGGCCATCCAATGGCTATAAAGTTGATGCAATAACTGGTGGTAGGTACAACACAATATCCCCATGGAGAGACGCAGAATACTTGAGTATAGTGGTATTCTGGGGTTAACGGGTACATAATCCACTAAACTCTTACTTATTTGTAAAGCTTTCCATTCTACACATGATCCTACTTGAAGCTTTCTATTGAACAAGTTAGTCTTTCAATAACTGAAGAAGACCCGTTTTTATAACAATGGAATGTCTGATATGAAAAGCACCATCTTCCAATAAAAGTGCTTTTGTTCCATATTTAACTTGTCCAAGCAATGATAAGCAAACATTTGTCATAAATAGCTAAAGTGCAGAGAATAAAACTCTAGTTCTGAATTTAAACTGCAACCTTTTCAACTGCTGGACTAAAAATGCATGTTTTATGTTATCAAATAATCCTGTTTATTGTTTCTAGCTTTAAAGAGGTTCTTCTGCTACGTCAATACTTCACAGCCGTAGTCTGACTTTTTTATATTCAGTACTAATAAACTTGATTAGGTTACATAACATGTAGTGTTCCAACTATACTTTTAAATTGCAAAAGTTACCATTAGTGCATTTTAATTAGTGACTGAGGTGTCGTAGCAAAAAAGGTTACAAATTAAGTTTTTTGTGAATAAATGCTTATCAAAAATTATAGTTTTCGGTTACCTGTTACAGTATCTTAATTCTCAGTAAGTTTTACCTAAACAGTTTTTGAAAGAAAACTTTAATAGTCTAGGCGACTGCTGAAATTACTTTTGTCACTGAAACAACACAAGTCTTCAGAACTCACCACTATTGGGATGCTGGGTGAAGGGTGCAGCTTGATATTGCATTGCTCGTCCATCATTAGCTAGTCCATTATTTTTCTCGCTGCGCCTACAATGGTGATAATATTCAGCTAATCAAATGTTTCCGTGTCCAAAAACGCTTAATAGATTATTTGGAAATATTAGAACACAAAGTAACTAGGGCCACTTTTAAAAAATAGCTTACAAGATATAGTGTTGCAGAGCCACCAAATTAGGGCGGGTGTGAATAAACAGCATATAAATGCCCTTGTCTATGCTTGCAAGACTAGAGAAGCCAGGAAAAGCATTATCTGTGATATTTTTCTGGTGTAAAGGATGTAAACACCAGGGAGCCTTAAGAATTGCTCATACACAGCCAAGGAGGCAACTGCATTGAACTGGACAAAAACTTAGGGGAGATTATTTTATTTGGACTGCAATGCAATCGATTGTCATAGTGAAGAGCCAACGCTAGAAGCATTGCACTATCAGACAAGCAGAGGGCTCGAGCACGGTCCCTTTGTCACCTATTTTGGATTGGAAAAAATGTAATGCATTTATATCAACAAATACTAATTTGGTGCATTTATTCTAAATTGCCCTTAGCTAATGTTCTTATCTGTCACTGTACATTTATGGTACGCTGAAGGCAAGATATTTGTTTTTTTTTCTGGCAAAAATTAAATAAAGAAGAGGCCGATTAGCAAACTTAGGTTCTGTGAACTTCTGCTATTTTAAGGACAAAGAATTTTTTTTGTTTTCAATGAAATGACAAAATGTGTTATTTCCATCTGAGTTATTGCATCTTGAGAAAAAAAACATTGGCTGTTTGGTGCAGTTCTGGTTTCTGATTGGGGCTCTGGACAAAAAGATCACTGTTATGAGCTTGAGTTAATTGTCGGTCCAGTGACGGATGTGTGTGTGTGTGTTAGAGAGTAGTAAAACTCTTTACAATGCATTATTGTTCCCTATGGCTGCTAAAGCTTGATAAAAAGCTTTTGAAGCTCATATAGTGGCAATTGCAACCATGTGTATGGATAGCTCAAGTCTCAGGCCAACATTTTGATGCATAATTTGTATTTTTCATTGAGCATACCTTGCGTTTTTTTATTAGGAGTTGTTTTACCCTGTGTCATCTTGGTAACATTCGAATGAAGTTTGTTGGATGATCGGTTTAGTGGGCATGGCTTTTGTGTTCGGGTTGTTTGCTTGATCTGCTATGTTTTGCTATTAACTTTTTATTCGACCTCAGTTTATTTTGGAATCTTATTATTATTGGCAATTATTATTATCAGTTTCTAATTATTTTGAAGCCAAACTCAATGAAGGCACATTTGAAGAATTAAAAAAAACTCTTATCATTACTTGTATAATATTATTTAATATGATATTGTTATTGTTATTTTCACCATTATTATTGTCAAGAATTATTGATGTTAATTTGGATAAGAAAAAAGACAAATCAAAAAAAAATTTGTGGTTTGTATTGTATTGTACAGGAATTTGTGGGGAGACTAGAGGTAGCTTTCTACCTGTACAACTTCCCACAATGGAGTGAATGTTTATTGCAGTGTAGTTATTTATGTTTGTATATTTTGGCAGGTATGGAGGTCGACAGATTAATCTAGTCGAGCAGAATTTGCAGTGTTGTATGCTCGTGAGCTATACACAGTGAGGAGTCGATATGACTGCCACACTTTCCACTGATTTTCTGTCCGAAAAGACTAGCTGCGAGGAGTCGAACTATCAAGTGGAACAAACGTTTTAGTATAATACGCTTGTAAGTCGTATGCAGTGAATGTCGACCTGAGTGTTCACTTTCTACTAACAATTGCTCGTACTGATAGTCAACTTCCACCAAGTGGTAGTTCTGTATATTATCTGCTGCTTGAGTTTAGTTGTCTTTGATCTGTGCAGGGTGAGAGTCATCGAAGCTTGTGAGAGTCAGGTTAACTCTGATTTTATTATACATTGATACAAATATTTATACAATCTGTTCACAAAGGATTGGGTAAAATACCAAAGGCAACAAAAGCAGGTCCCGCCTGTCTGACTGATTGGCTAATATTCGCTAACAGAATGTCTAGTAGATCTGGGTAGGTTGTCTTTAGTGGCATGTTTGATTGCACAGAGATGCATGCACATGTTTACAATAAGATAGACAAAATAGTAAATAATAATAAAATATGTGGCATAGAAATGTTAGAATGATATCGGTAGAACTGTTATTGTATCGTTACAAGTGTCACGATCGGTGGCGCCCCCCAACAATATGACCGATAAAAAATATAGCATAATAATAATAATGCTAACGATAGTGACAACGACGGCAATGACGACAATGACGACAACAACAACGGCAACGACGACAACGACGAGGATTATGACGATAACGATAACAATAGCTATTAATAATAATAATTATGGCGTAAATAAAATCTGATCATCAATAACTCCTGACAGTAATAATTATGATGAGAATAATAATATATTAAATAATTTTATACAAATACTAACAAAAACAATAATCAATTTTAACTTTCCAATTCTGTCTTTCTTGAGTTGGCTACAAAATAATTAAAAACTGATGATAATAATAATTATTAACAATAAGAAGAGCCGAAAATAACCTGAAGTCTAATGAAAAGTTAATAGCAAAACATGGCTGATCAAGCTATGGGCAAAAGAGAGTAGTTAATGTATACTACAATCTTTGCCCCGGTGACCATTTGTCCTCCAAAGCAATCCCTTTAACTTAGGCCACCAAACCCAACACAAAAAACCCCGCCCACTAAACTAATTATCCAATGAAATCCATCCAAATTTCCAATATAACACAGAGGAATACAACTGCCAATAAAAAGCGCACATCATATTCAGCACAAAAAACATAATGCCTTAAATGTTGGCCTACGACTTAGATTAATGTATGAATGCCTTTGGGGTATAAAAAAATCGCATGGAATGTGTTTTATTTCAGATTATTAATACTAATCTCGGTAGAACTCATTTCTTGCTATTTTGTTTTGTAACTCCCAGCAAAGCAACACGCGTGAACACTAAGTTTGTTTTTTTGAGTATATAATTATAGGGCTGTTTAATATATTTAAAAAATCAACCAAATCTACTGATATTATCTTTATTAGGTTTACAGTGACAGTTTCGAGAGTTTTATATTGAAGAGTTCGAATAAGTTATCAAACTAACTTTAATTTTGATGATTTTTGGATTTAGCAAAAAGCTCTTTATATTGTAGTTGATCCCTTGTATCCATCCCCACTCACCATCTCTTCCCTCTGTGCAGAGACCCATCTCTACCCCAAATCCTGTTTAATATCTAGCCACTTGTAGAACTGATTTTTTCCTTACTCTACTGTAGACAAGTCGGTGACATTAAGTTCATTAAGACAATAGTAGAATTGCGTCCGACCATCCCCCCCCCCCCCTTACTCACTGACTACCCCGTTCAAACCCGCCCTCTTCACCCACTCCATCCATTCCCCAAGACCCTATTATCTTTCCAATTTCTGTAAATCAGAAGCTTAACCTGAGAAGCACATGAATCCAGCTATCCTATAAATGACTCACATTGGGGGGGGGGGGGGCTGATTATCCGGTGGAAGTATCTCCCTCAACACATACACAAAAGGAAACATCACAAAAAAAAACAACAAAAGAGGGTCATAAGCTTTAGTGCAGCTGCACTTGAAGGAGACAAACAAACCAATGCCTCTCATACAGATTTACTTGACGAGTCATTGGGAGGCTTGCAACCGTTCGATAAAAGAAGACTATTTTTACAGACTTTTAGCTGCATTTCTAACTGCATGTGCTTAAAAATAAGTAGGCCCAAGTTTTATTACTGGTCTAGTCTTGAGGTAGAGTCGCTATTGAACACCTTTAATGTATTTTTTATTATCGGGAACATAAATGTATGGTCAGATTTGGATCTGTATGGTGTGCCTGGCTGGAAGCCATAGTTAAGTTATGTTGGTAGGAAGAGTGACATGGTCGTAGGTCAAGATCAATGTCAACTAACTCAATAGCAGAAAAAATCCAAATGGCTCGGATATTTTCAGCTACTAAGAATTCAAACAAGCATTTAAAATTTTGCCCAACTTTGGAAACTGGACGAGTTTCAGCAAATAACCAGAAATAAGTGTCGGTAATCGACTGTGAAGCATAATCTCGTCAATTTACTATTCTGATTGCATTGTGCTATGCTTTTCCCTTTAATGCAGTTACACCAAAATGCAAAAGCTTGATACCAAATTCATTTACAATACTTACGACAAGAAAAAAGCCGCTGCAATAAGAACTGCTATCAGTACCACGGCACCCACTATCGCACCAACAACTACAAGCATAAAGACTTCAAATCAAACACAGTGTAACAGAAACTGTCAAATACAAAACAAGTCCTAAAAAAACATGAATCAACCCTATTCAAAAGTTTAATTTTTGAAATTTCTATGATTGAAACCCTCATCAAAGACAACATGTGTGATACAATACACAAAACGGTATCATTTTTAGCAACTGTGAACAAGTTTGTAGCTAACATTTCCGGGTAAATCGGAATTGGAATGACATACATCGGCCCTGGAATTCCATGGAAACTCTTTATTAACTTCTGAGGATTTCCTTTTCAGAACTTGTGCTGTTGCTTACCGTATTCAGTTTAAAATTTTAAAATAATTAAAAGTTTATGTTAATTCAACTATTTTTCAATTATTTAACATTTGTTTGTTATTGTTAAATAATTGTGTTTCATTAATTTTATGTGAGGGTTGATTGAACATAATTAGGAGATCTTACGGTTTTCTCAGGATTTCTTACTAATAGATGTCATCCCAGCACCAGTAAATTGGTAGTGAAAAATGGTGTCCAACTGTTTCCATTTACACCTTTGTGCCTCCCTTAGTCCTAGACCCCTGCCACCCATCTCCCTCCTCTATATGTCCTTACCCCCACAGAAATGGCCTCACAAGTTTCTCTCACCTTTCCTTGATCGTTTTAATGGTTGACAATCCCGGTTACTAGTGGCTGATAATCCCCCTCCCCCAGAACCCCACTCCAATCCAACTCTATTAAACACTCCCCCCCCCCCCCCCTTTCTTCTCCATACCTCCCAGGTTTCGGTCCTCTAGTGCAAACTGAATTCATCTTTCCCCCTTCCAGACTATGATGAGAACGTTAACCAATTTTACCCGAGTTGTCTCTCAGGTTCACAACTCTCCAGAAGCAGCTCAGTAGACAATGCCGGATCTAAGATGACAAAAACGGGTGTACCAAAGAAACCTGAAGATGAAAATCCCATACACGCCGAAACATTTGGAAAAGATTGTACTGGCCACAAATTAATCTGCTTGCTGAGAGCTAATCGCAGATTGTTTTTTAAACTGCACCCTAAGTTCAAAAATAGCGAAACAATTATCACTGTAGTCAGTAGTTCGTTACTTTAAGTTACAATGCGTTCAAAATTTTGTAGCTTTCACACATAGCAAACTCTATACACTTCTCATCATTAACCAGTTTGTCAGGCAAGTTGCGTCAGTTATGTCTAATAGTTGGTTGGTAGACTACATGGAAGTCGACTCTAGTTTGAGCCAAGGTTGAGTCCAGGTGGAGTGGAGTAAAAAACAGTCTCCATATGTTTGTTGTAAACTTTCAAATTATGATGATCTCTTTCGTATGGCATCCCTGCTTACCCCTTAATCCAACAAAGAAAACTAGAGAACAAGTTGGAGCAATACAAATCTATAGATATGAACTCAACTTACTTTGAGCAGTGATGAAAGGGTCATGACCCCAAAGACTATTGTGATGGTATGCGCTAGTTTTCAAATACCATGGAGCTTCTGTAGTATTGGTAGTGGTTGGCTGTTTTCCACACGTAACTGAAGCTGTATGATTTTTTCCTGCAAGTTTTTTTAATTTTTATTGAGTAACAAACATAGCAGTGATAGAGACTTGCAAGCACATTAGCAAGTATTCGTTGTCTTTTTCCACGGCGAGCCAAGAGATGTGAGATCACAGGTAAATTCATTAAGATAAGCCGTCTATTCTAGTTATTAGCATGCTTCAAAGGCTCAATCTTTGATGCTGCTATTGCAAGTAGAGAGTATTCAAATAACTGTACCGTAGGTAATGGTTAGGCAATTATGTTGTAGACAAATAGTGGCCGGATAACGCAAAAATTCAATAGATCACTCTATTGTCAGTAGAGAGCTGTTAGACGGCAACATTTGCAAAGAAAAAGGTTGTTAGACAAATGTAACAAGGAAACCATACCTGGGTAAACGCCAAACCATGCCCCTCTTCTGGAGTATACACCATCAGACATAAACACAAATCCATGTCTTCCATTATCTGTGTACCTGGTGCTTATGGCACCATTTAGGAACGTCTCGTTGCAATATTTTCTCGACACAAAATCTGCAACATGCAACAAACAGTTATTGCACAGCACACCACTAACTATCTGATCAACTTTCAGGTATGTTTCGGTATTTTTTTTTATAAATTTATCAGCAAAAGTTCAAAAAACTACGAGGACGAATTGATGTTGAATTGTAGTTTTTGGGTTTTGTATTTTGGAGTTGTATGCACACACACTATTGGATTTGTCTGCCCACGTTTTTGTTCTCATGCTTTAGAGGTAGTAAAGTTTCACTTTCTTCTTGTTCCCTGCTTTATAATACAAACAGTTTTATCTAAATTAACTGCACAATACATCCATAAGATCCAGTAATTGAGAGTAGAGCATCGGTTTCATTTCGGTTTATGAGAAGCTTTTGGCATTGGCGTAAATGAGTTAAATTTTGCATAATAAATTATATGATTTTAATCTTACTCCAATTTGTGCTTACATAATGCACACCAGTTATCTCAATATTATAGTTCACCAAACCCGAATCCTGTTGTAATCTTTTTGTTGAGACCAATGATCTATTAGCCAGGAAATTCATAAGCAGTCAATAACTTTTCAACGTACCATCAGAAGTGAAACCAATGTAGTCGTAGCAGTATGGTGGAGTAGAGTGCAGCACTTGTAGGTCAGCAAAAAGCAATTTGACAGTGACTGGGTAACCATCTGGAGATCGCACTGTGCACCTGCAGTCTTCGTTGTTGGTGTATGTTCCCTCTCGGTCTGTAAACCTTGGAGTTATATAATAGGCAGGTTTGTTATGTGTCCGCACCCTTTGACTTGTTGGACACATTGAGTGTAAACTGTAATCTAAATTTAAACAAAGGAAAATTGTATAGATGGAATCAGGTTAGTAAGCAATGAAATTCGACTCTGGTCCAGCTAATGGTATCAATGTATAGCTGTTTATTATTGGGACAAAAATTAAAGTCTTAATTTATAGAAGAATTGAGTTGAGAAGGAATTTTGCCTCTGGGGGAGTTACGCCACAAGAATGCGCGTGGAATTTGCATGCTGTTATATTACAGATGAAAAATACAAGACAAGGATGATTAACAAAAAGCTGGCTGAACAGAAAATGTAATTTGACAACAATAAGCCAGCTTATCACCTGCTGACTGAGCAGTACTTTCAATTGCATCATTTGCATATTTTATCCATAAATATTTTGCATGTTAGTATTATTAGAGAGATTTTGTTTGTCATTTCAGTGAGCAAAGTCAATAGCTGACACACTATCATTGTGATTTATGGATATTGTATATGAAAATATATCAATATCTTTGATAAATGTACACACTGCTTGTTGATTTGGCCAGATGCCATTCTATACGTTACACAAAATTGTAGAATTTGATTCAGATTCTATTCAGCATAGTAGAGTATATCGAGACCGTGCCTGCAGTTGATAAAATGGTGGACACTCTTTACAAAAGTAATTCTCTAGCAGTGTTTGGTAAAGGATGGTGGCGAAATATTTCACAATATTTAGTTGCTCATATTTATGGGTAAATATTGATATTAGAATAATTTATTCATTAAAATAATAGCATTTGTGATAGTCAATACCAATCTAATAGAAAGTTTAGATTCAAGTCTAAAAATGTTGGAGCAAATATTTCTAAGAGTTTGTGAGCTAAAAATGTTAATTACGCGTAACAAAAATAAAACATTAACATCGGGGGATGCCAGTGAAAAACCGTTGTCCACTTTTACTTACTTGGTATGCATTGGAAGGTTATGTCCACTTTGTTTATACCACTGCAGTAGAGTGGAGCTTTTCTACTAACTTCTAGGAAGCATGCACCAAGTTTCCCATCACAGCTTTTAATTGGCTCGTCAGTCACCCAGGCACAGCCTGAACCTGGAACTTGATATTGCAGTCTAAATTGATTATTTAATATGTTTGAACAGTTTGTGCTATAAAACAGCTCTAACGTCAATTGAATGAAAACCAATTTTTTGTTTCAAGTCATTACACCAGACATTTATAGCTTTCCTGACAGGATATCCATTGAAGTTCAAATGCATTAAATAATCTTCGGTGCACAAGAACTTATACAATTTTATATGAATAATATTTCTCTGTCCAAACCAAATAAACTTGACTTCTTATATGTGTTGTAACTCAAGTGATGTCACAAAAACTTTCTGGCTGGAAGCAAATAGAAAACTTCTAATTGACTTTTAATTTGCGGATTATTGAAAAAAGATTTTTCATGTAGTTTGAAAGTAAGTGACTCAGGTTGGTCTACAGCAGAACGGCTGTTCAATGTTGGTTGATGTGAAGCTTAATTTTGTCCATCAACAATTTTCAAAACCTCAATACCACGCTGTTCCACAAACTCGAGATACTAAACAAAACAAAGACTTACTAAATGAACAGTTGGTTGTTGAGGTAAAGCTGACCTGAGTCATATGGATGACCTGGTCGCTGTCACAAGTCAGCCTCACCATATCGATATCTCTACCTTCCACACACTCACTGTAGTTTGCTTCAGCTTCTTTTCCTTTAACTAAAATGTTGGAAACCAAGAGGAGCTTATAAGAAATATTTATTCAAATGCCAAAACAAGTGTCAACTGAAACTCTTTGCCAAACCATCTGAATTTCGAAAGCAAGATGTGATCCTTTAATTATCTTCAACTGTTACAAAGTCTTACTTTTTGCTTTATGCGTGAGAAAATTTCAGCATGATCTCTAGCAACTGTGTACTACTGAGAAAGTTGCACTGTACAGCTGAAAACAATTTAATATTAAGTCTAATAATGCTTTTATGGTTGATTGAAGGCTTTTTAGACAACTTTACATAGACTATGCTTAGGCTAAACATCGAATCTGCCTTAAATCGACCCAGGCTCAATCTAGACTTGATCTCGAACCAATCCACCTACTACCAGATGTAGGCAACTGGCTATGCAAGCTAGTCAATGGTAAAAAGTATATAGAGTTGAATACGTGTGAAAGCAGCAAATCTATAACCTAAGGACATCCGCTTAACAAAACTCACAGCCTACAAACAATACTGAGCATGGCGATCCTGTTTATAAAATGGGATCGGTTGAAATAACAGCCTCCTCCTATTGGCTCACAGAAAGGAGGGGTATTTTCACCCTGTAGACTCTTTTCATAATGCATTGGCTTGTTCAACATCTTCGCCCCCAGTCTCTGTTGGCACATCTATTTCCAACTATCTAAGTTACAATACCATCCGTTTATCTACTTCTGGAGACATGTGCCTGTGAAGGACGGCAGCTTGGGTAGGAGAAGTAAAAATTTCTGCCATCATTTTTTAAGGGAAAAAATTACGATAGAGGGTTAAAACTTCAAGATTGTGGACAAGACAGAGATTTTTTGGACTGTTAGAGTGTCACAGGGGAGCATTATGGGGGCTTAGGGTGGGGAGAGGGATAATTAACAAATAGCTACGAACCTGGGGGAGGGAAATGGACCGAGGGTATCTACATCAGATGGGCTGGTAAGTGGCCAAGGATAATGCTGGAGCTAGGATTGGATCCAAAAAAGTAGCAACTAATCGTTTACACAAAATTCCTCGTATTTGTACATGAATATCACCTACAGTAACTTTGGGGAACTTACAAATTCACTTTTAGCTGTAGACACAAGCTTTTGTACTAGCAAGTCATGCACTGCTCGTAAACAATTGCCAAACCAAAACAATGTAGAAATGGTGTAAGGTAAGAGAAACTTTAAATGTATTAAGCTTACATGTGACTACTTGCAGAGTTGGAGTGGTGGCGGGCTTAAAAGTGTTTAATCCACAGCTTACATACACGGCACCATCAGGATTATCTGCAATAATAGCAACAACAACAAACAATTCATTCAGATTATAAATTATTAAGCAATTCCATCATACCTAAAATTGATTCAGATAACTTGGTTGTAAATAAAAATAAACTTTACAGTCAAAAGTGGCTCCAAATTTAATGTGTTAACTCCAGAATAAGCCAAAAAATGACAGCTACCTTTTTTCGTCAAGAAACGGAATGCTTTTTTCTTCACAACTATGCATTATCAAAATTGTGTAATAATGAGACAATGAGAATATCTATTCTCTGTAAGGCACAAAGCCATTTTTGATAAGAGATAAAGATAATGGTAAAGATTTTTATCAACAAATTTTTAAAAATTTGCTAGTTTAAGTTGTAAACAGTGATAATAAAATAAAAATAATGTAATAGAAACATTTCGGTATATTTTATCATTGTTAACCTTAAAATCCTAATAGACTGGCATACTGTGTTTCTCTCCAGTGGGTACAATGCAGGTATGGCCAGTGCCACCTGGTCACTAAACTTTAGCAAATAAATAGAGCCCTCCACTCAAACCGACCGACCTCGTATAAGTTGTAGTATAACATCAGTTATCTATTTACTATAGTGCTCTAGGGTGGGTATCCACTAGAGGGTAAAGGTGGCTAATGCAAGTGCACATTAAATCTGGGCAAGTGCAATGAATACTGTAATGGAATCCGGTCTTGTTACCACGGACATCCACTAATCTCGAGTATTATACCTCTCTATAGAGGGACACTGTACTGCTCGACAGTGAAAACTGTGCTAATAGGCAACTGAATTACCCGGAATAGCCAGAGCCCATGGCTCACACAAACAATACCAAGTAGTGCTTGTGTAATGGCTATATTCTCAAGACAAAGTCCTAAAGGGTAATTATTCATCTAGATATTCGCGGCAAGACATGAGAATTAATGTAATGATTGTGGCAAAAGTCTCTCCTTTTAAAGGAGAGCTCACAGGAACTAATTAGCATAATTTGTATAACAGTAAGAGCACAGGAAGTCATTGAACCAGTACAAGTGCACATATAAATACCTAACCAATCATGCAATCAATATGGATTAAATAGATAAAGCGCCAAGTGGCTAAGGGCAGATTCCTGTCTCCTACTGTCCAATCAGAGTGTCCAAGGCTCTGGATAGCTTGTGGTCCTTTTTACTGCAGAGGTTAAGGTAGGTAGCTCCGGTTCCTGTCTTAGTGGAAAGTCCTAGCTGGTTTCGGAAGCTCTCAACTATGGCAGCCATCTTAAACTGGCCCTCAGTCATCATACCGGCCCCGTAAAGATCACTATCAACCCTGCCGAGATCACTACCGGCCCTGTACCGCCCCTGTATACTGTGCTACCGGCACAGTATGGCTTTGCCACCGGCACAGCATCTCATCGATGGCTGTAGGTGGATTGCCAGCACACTGAATGGAGATATGGTGGAGCAAACTCCCAATTTACTATGAATGCTAACCAAAATCTACCACGATACAATGAAATTCCAATCTTTTAAAAGCTAGAGCACAAAAAATATATCTGCTCTATGCAAGATCAATCAATCATACATTCAGGAAGTAAAGGTGACAAATAGTGATGGCTAAATTTAAATAACAACCAATGACATGGCAGCTCCAACAGTTATATGGAGATAAGGCCTAGCGGAAAGTATGTGGGCTTAACGAGTGAATGTTTGTTATGTAATTTTCCCATCTTTTGGTAAGCTTTAGGTTCCCTACAGCCAAGGGTCCACCTTTCCTGAGATTTGAGGGTAAGTAAGTCTTGGATTCAGCCTCCAGAGCCAATTTTGTTATCTTAAGTTAATGCATCCATCTTGTCCCAGCCTCATCAGCCCTGCAAGGGCCCATACCAGTCCTGCACAGGTTTGTCCCGGCCTAATGACAGCCTAATGATGGCCCATCACTGTCCCAGCTTCAGACTATAACGGGACTGGTGTGTTCACAGCTAATTGCTGTATATCTGAGACTACAGGTTACTTATTGGCAGTGGTTAGGTTGTGGAGAGGGGTCTCTGGCCCTCATAGACTGACCCTCATTGTGGTCACATGTGTGTAGTAATTCCGCACATTTATTTATGCAAGTTTGTTTCAATATTCATGATAATATTAAGATCGCAAAAGTGAATTTACTGACTTTGCCTACTGGCTCTGCGGTGGTAGCATACGTTAATTTTAGTAAGAATCACTATTATTAAATAAGAACTAGAACTGGCTTTTTTCTAAATAATAAGGTGTTTTGTTCAATTAATCAACTTGTGTCTTACTTCTGTTTAACTTATAATGTGTGAATAAAAGTTTAACATTGGATCAAAAAAATTTTATGAGACTGTCTCCATTTTTGAGAAGTACAATTTAAAGGTGACGAGTAGACACCTTTAAAAGAAGTCAGAATTATTATCAACTTTATTTAAACAAATATTTTGGTAGATTGTTCAACAATATTGTTCTTTTCTCCTTTCCTGCACCCAACTTTTATTCCTTGTCTGCTCCACCCTCTACTTCCCTCTCCCACTCCCACTCTTACATAGTCCTACAAATGCATAAAGAAGTCCCACTGTTTGATGAAGTGGCGATACCGATGCACAAAGTTTTTTGCCTTTGCATCCCCCCCCCCTCTATGTTCCATCCTGAGTCCCCTACAAAGCTCTCTTATGGTTTCTGTAACTTGGCAACTACCCAAACACTTTCGTATGTTATCAAGGTAGTGTGCAGTGACTAAACCTTCAAGATCAGAGTTGTCTTATCTGTTAAAGTTTTTAAACAAGCTTTTCAGACCCGAATCTTGGCAACTTGATTTTTGAGTTTAATATTCATAAATAAACACCACCCTCTTCAGATTGATAACCATGGAGCTTTGAGATTGAGTTGATCTTCTGGAAGTGGATATATGGACAGACAACGATTGAAAGAAAGCTTTTCCCAAAAGCAATATTAACTGTGAAAAAAAATTGAGAAAAAACAAATATGTAAAATTTGAAACAGTTTAAATTGCATATAAGAAACTTTGGAACATTCATATTTTAAATCACTTTTTTTGTACCTTTTGATAGAGAGCATGTATTATACGTTTCGTTAATGTTGTGCATTTAGGTGCCTAAACCTTATGAATATTTGGGGATGTATTCTGGTTGGTCACCATTCCCTTTTTATTGGCCATTTGGAAAAAGCCTGTCATTGGATACCAGAGTCGGCAGAAACTTTGAAGTAGAACATAGTTTGGAGAGATGCTGAAGGAGAATAGAGGTACTGGACACTTCAAGGCAGATATATAAGCAGTATTTGAGCATGAAGGAATTCCATAGAGAGAGATTCCTGCTACTTCAACTCTCCTCTACCAGCCATGAGTGCTAATTACACTATTGACCATATTAGCACAGTTTTTCCAAGCTCCCTCAAGTTGCATCTCAAGCTAAAAAACTTGAGCAAAACTTTCATAACAAATAATTGCAGGTGTGATTAGCAATAATTTTTTTGTTTATGACATGCTTGGCAAAACAAAAACTTGATGCATTAATGACAAAAACTTGAAAACTTCACTGGGCAACTTCCTAAATTGGATAAAGCACTACACAGCACTGGATCTTTTCCAATTTACTGAATAAATCAATGCAAAGTATTTGATATATCAAAGAGCTTCTAAACATTACATTTTTTGATAAGTTGAAAGTATTGCTTAATTTTAAAAGACTTGGAAAAAGATTGCATATATGTGAATCAAGTGAATAAACTATAAAATAAGAGTTGGTACAGGAAAAATAAAAATTGTCAACTTACCTGCTTTGATAGCAATCCAAGCTCCTTTTTCTTGGTAATATGAGTCAGAGTGAAACTTGATGGTCACGGATTGGTTTGTTGGGTAGCTGTTTGCCACTTGACTGGTGCCATTTCTGTTCACATCGCATAACTCGTTGTCTATGATTAAAAAAAGTTACTAATTATCCAAATTTTGTTGTTACTTCATCAAAAAACAAAGAACAAATGAAAAAACTGACTTACATGGGTTTTGGCAAAAAGATAATAATATCCAAATGATCAGTACCTGTTTAGCTTATCTCTGTTATCAACTTCATACTTGAAAAAAATTCGAACAGATATCACATATAAAGTTAGATTAGAACTATACAGATTAAACGTGAAATAAATAACTGAAAATTATACAAATAGTTGCAAGAAAGACATTCAAATTGAGACAGCCAAAGGTAATTATTTTTTGTTTTTTTACAATTATTGTTGGAGTATTTTACTATCAATGCATTACTATCTCATCTGCTTAAAAGCCAAACTATGACAGCATAGGTTTTGGAAAAAAGCGAGTTTGAAACACAAAGTCATATACCTGCATCTATTTTAATGTAATCATAACACCCCCCTTCCAGTCTGGTTTCTAGTTCAGCATAGAGTATTTCTATAGAGACAGCGCTGCCGTTGCTAGGTGTTGCTGTGCACTCACAGTCCTGATAGTTTAGATATTGAGGAATTGTAGATAAAAATCCAGGAGTTATCAAGTAAGTTGGTGATTCAGAGCTTCTATCGAAAGGGGCAATAGAGCAGAAATATTGAGCTCTGTCCACTGAAACAGACATTCAGCTATGTAGTTGAAATTGTGAGTGATGGCAACAGCAAAGTTTCATACTGGTCCCAGCAAACTACATCCGCTTCCTCAGAAATGTACCAACAAACTTGACAAAAAAATTTGACACCATTTCTTTTACATATTTGAAAGGTTCTGCTCATCATAAGTGCCAAATATGGCAAGCAATATTTTTTTTTTGCATCATTTCAGGAAGCAATAAAATACAGACTTGAAACTAATCTCTAATAAGCCAGCGACGAGAACATATAACTAGGGTTTAGCACTTTGTGTGAAGTTTTAGCATTAATAGTAGGCACTACATTGCACTACTTACAAAGTAATGAGTTAATTTTGATCTTAGCGGTATCTTGTCCCGGCCAAAGTAACATTAAACAGCAAGTGCTTAGCTAATTGACAGCGGTCTGATTGTACAAGAGTGTAGTCTCACTGGTCAAAAAATATGGCCAAGCTCAATAAGTATACATATCTCGAGAGAGATGCCGCCAGTATTGAGAGTGACAACCTAGTCTGTGCCAGATCAGTTGGCATGCAAGAAGCCCACAGGTCACACAAAACTATACAGCGTGCAAGTTTGTTAGCGGTATGTGTTCTCATAGTACTGAAATCTAGGAAGGTACATGTAATTGCCCAGAGTGGCAAGTGTATACAACATTACACCTGACTATGAATGCAATGAGGATAACTCAGTGAGCTTTCATATAGGTTGGTCGAGTTAAAGCAATTAGCATAATTCGTACAATCGTCAAATAAAAAGTGCGCAGGAGGTAACCAGGCCAATGACAGTACAAGTAACAAACTGAATGCATAAGGCACAAAGTGGCTAAGAATTGGAATCTTGACTCTAATTCCCAATGGTAGGTGATGGTAGTTCTTGGTCTCCGCTTAGCTTTGGGTTGGAAATATCCTTTTCCTAGGGAAGGGTACTTCCGGTATCCAGGGTGGTGAATCAGGCTAACTTTTGGTTCTGTCATCTTTTGCCGGCACTGTGGGGTGCCCACAGCCCCTGCAGAAGTCACTGTCATCACTGCAGCAGCTATTGCTGACCTGACAGGGGTACCTGCTGATCCTGCAGGTTTTATATTGGCCCTGCACTATTTTCTATTGCTAGAGTAGCATGTCAGACCGTCTTGTGCACAGTTCTTTGGTGCTTCTAATGGTAAATAAGGGTTTCTACTCACATCTTACTCCAAAATTTACTTTATACATATCTTCATTAAATGCATACCCTCTTTTTAACTGTAATATACTAAGTGCAATGAAAAGGTGGAGGAGGGGAGGGGTATCTCTCTACCCAAACCAAATATATTTCATTTTATATAAGAGTGCATGCTATTATGATGTAAAAACTGCAGCATCGTAAAAGAGGTTGTCTCTGTGACTACCCACCTGGTGGCACACTGACTCTGTCTAGGCCATGGCAAGCTGTGACTCTGTCCTTTGCTCTACTTTGTGAGAGGAGTGAGGCAAGGAAAAGACTAGCGTGACAATTGAGTTCTCTTTTTTTGGCATTTTGATGGCAATATGCACCACCATACCAAATTTTCAGTCCTTTTTCCTAGCTAGTGGGTCCACAGCAAGAATTTGGGTATTGGTGAGTATTGGGCACAAGCCTCTGTTGCTGGGGCCACGAAAACCTACTCGGTGTCTCGAGTGGCTCCAGCGTCTCAAGCGGAGCTCCTTTATAGACCCAGGGCTAAAGCTGTGAGGCGGTTCCCATAAAAATCTGAAGTAATTTGGTTCTAGAGGTTTGGTGCACTTTGTTTCTTCTTTGTAGCACCCTTCATGTTGTGCTGATGGTTGAGCTACAGAGCTACATGAGCCTGACCTTGAGGATCAGTATATATAGCCTATAGTGTTTCAGATTACAGCCATCTTGCATTGATTTTTGGCCATGCTTCATGATCAAGTAAGTATGATTGTGGTAAGTTCACACAAACTCGAAAAGGCTGGTGAATTTGGGTTGGTGCTAGGGGTTCTCTCCTTTCCTCTGTCTTCAATTCAATACCATACTTGGTTACCTGTAGTGAACATAGCAAATTACTTGCCTTTTTCTGTATTTTTAGTCTGCTTTTTCCATAGTGCTTGGTGCACTTCCTCTAGCTATTTTTTACAGACTTGGGCATATATGGTCAGGGAGGAGAGGGTGATAGATGAGTTGATCAGGCAAGTGGAATTCTCTGCCAAAACATGAAAAAACTTATCAGTCTTACGGGTCACTGTGGGAGGGGGTGTGGCCAACAAAGCTCTCATGAGCTGAAAAGGTAACGGGTCCCACTCATAGAGTTGCTGTTTCAAGAGCAGAGATCTTAATGATTTGCTTAAAACTTGGTTGTTCTTTCAACCATCCCATTCGCTTGTGGGTGATATGGGGTGGTCCTAGTCTTATCAATAGTTCAGAGGGTACACAGCTCCTGCATAAAACTGCTATCAAATTAAGCTCCCGGGCCTTTACAGGCTTGCTCTGGGATCCCAAAGTAGGCAAAAATTATTTCATTCAGGGCTGTGGCTACTACAGTGGCAGTTTGATCTAGGAGTCCCAAAACAGCCTGCTCCCGAGTAAAACAATTTGTCTGTACAAGGATTCAACTATTGCCTCTCTATGCATCATGCAGCAGCCCCACCAAGTTGATCGCTAATTTTTACCAGGATATGCCAGCGTACATGCGCAGACTATAAAGGTGTAACAAGATCCACAAATTTTGGCCCGCTGACAGACTTGGCAGCTGCAGACTGACTGAATGGTGTCAGCAAAGAGTCTCGGTCAATACGCATTGGAAGCATTTTTTGTAGAGTGCTTGTAACCTATCGGAAGGCAAAGGTGTGGAATTTTAACACTATGGTTCGGTTCTGCCGAGCCTTGGTTGGCAAAGGGCAGGCTATTGGTACTTCTTTTCCATGGCTAGCCAGAAATATGAGAATAAGAGACCACTCTCTCACAACCATCTTATACTTGCGACAAGCCTTTCCCTCAGGGGGTCGATGCTGGCACAAGTAGCCAATATGTAAGATCTGCATGGTCAAGGGTAGCCCATGATGGTGGAGGTTGTGAGACCGGTTTTCATGTTAGTAAACAAGTGTTTTTGTACCGCTCTCCATTTCCAGAGAGAATTCTTCACAGTGACTTGGGTGAGAAGTTTAGCTACTGTTGCGAAGTCTGGTAGGTACTGTATACGACAGTGCCTGGAAATGCCTGGAAAACATTTAAGTCTTACTAAAAAATTCTAAATTGCCACAGCAGCGACCTTATGTCCTGAATAGTGGACTTATTTCTGTATTATATCACATTTTCTAAGCTTCAGCTCAAGTTTTATACCTCTCTGTGGAAGGGTCTCTGATTTATCGGCAGTGACAACATGGTGGGTTATTGCCAGATTAGTTGGCATGCAAGAAGCCCACGGCTCAGACAGACTATGCAATATGTGTTCTATGCATACACTGCATCAAACTCTACCACACCATTACTACTTGTCATTATTTGAAATAAACATCGGTGATTTAGCAGGAGCTAGCTTCCTGCCGGATATCCGAAATTTTATTACAATCAGCAGTAATTTATTTATTACCTAATCATTGTGAGCTGTCAATAGGGATTTCTTATTAATTTCATTTTAACATCGAATTCGTATGTGTTTATGTTCAAGTTTTACATTAGTTAGAGTTATTGAGAATTGGCAATTTAACTCAATAGAATTTAGGTAATTATTAAAACTAATAATAAAATTAAAAAAAATGATGATGAGTGATGATGATGATGAATTGTTCTGAAAGTCAAAAAATA
Source organism: Cryptosula pallasiana (assembly GCA_945261195.1). Lineage (NCBI taxonomy): Eukaryota > Metazoa > Bryozoa > Gymnolaemata > Cheilostomatida > Cryptosulidae > Cryptosula > Cryptosula pallasiana. The sequence goes on along the minus strand of OX183136.1, from coordinate 29,277,754 downwards.
AAATGTAGATGAACAGTGATTACATACCTCATGTTTGGTCCATTCGTGATGGTCGTAATCGATTATTATGGTTACTATTATTATTCAATGCTCCAAATCAATCATGCACAGTATACAGTCACAAGGTGTATATTAATGACAATGCATAGTCATCTGAATCATTTGAATTATCTCTTTGCATTGAGGCCTTAGATGCAGGTCCTGTTGAGTTACAACAAAAGAGTACCCTCATTAATTCATGTTGGCAAACTCAATTAAGCCCAAAATGTCAAACTGCGGTTCAACAACATAGTGTTTCCGAGTACATACTGGATTTTGTTCAACTAAAATAGCCAAAATTAAACATTGAAAAAAAAACATTTCAAATGTAGTTTTGTAATGAATTTACTCAGGTTTCCCACTTTCTTGCTTAGGAAAATCCCATAAACCTTGATAAGTCTATGGGAAATCCCCTCTCTCACTAGTAGTCATGCACTGCCCATACAAGAGAGTGTGAATAGTAATGGTTGATGAGAAACCAATGTCACTAGCATAACATCAGGAGAGACAAGTAGCATTTGAAGTCTATGCCAGCTTTGTGTTCGCGCCACCAGCTTAGCAGTTCAAATATAAAGGAGGAGTTAAGCTGATGAACTACACATGGATGTACAGACATTGCTTCCTATTTTAAACTATAGTTAACCTAAAACTTGAAATGTTCATTAGAATATGTATGTCCATAAATATAGATTGCATTGTAGTGGTTATCAGTTAGTAGTAGCGTCCTGCCTCAGCCTTGTCTAATAGCACCAAACCCGAGAGTTTCGTCTTGGGGTGCGCTCCAGGAGCAGTCAAATTATTTCCCATTACTGTGAGCCCTATAGTGTATAGGCAAATACATCCATGCTAACAACTACAACCTATCTTGTTGGTCTGGCTGGATGCCTATTGATTACAGTGGCTAGAATCCGATTTGGGTTTCATTTCAGCATTATCATACAATGGGTTAGCAGACAGCAGTGTGCATACTGCTTACATACATTACTCTCCAGTAACGTTCAGTAAAGGTAGGGTGCAAATCCTTAACATTATCAATATCTTGAGCTTTCTCCACCCAATTCTTATCTTATAAGCTGCTTAGTCCCTTAAACCAAGAAAATAGCCGAGCAAATAGTAATTTCTAAAGATAAGTTAGATGCTCAAGCAGACTATTTCCTGTGAAATTTAGTAAAGGGAGACCACTTTTACCAGATCCTCATTAAAGTACAATAATCTGCCAAGCATACATGGCTGGATGTGCTGTGAAGGCTACAACCAGTCAAGATTGGCCATGGTAAAATGAATGTCATGAGCTTAGCACGGTTGACACCTTCAAACAAGCAAAGCTCATGGCAGTTTGCAAAACACCAAGGGCTAATGCAAGATTTACAGTCGCCCATAAAATTTGTGATCTTGTAGCCTCATCTGTATACTTACTTGGGATGCACTGAAATGTGACATTCACTTGGTTGGAATTACGACAGCTTGTCTTTGTTAAATCTATTGGACAAAATGTCTGTTTTGCTTCACAAGCCAAACGGAGAGAATTGCTTGTATTGCACTCATCAACTAAAGGAAACAGAAATAGAATTGAAGTATTTGCTCGTAAAAGCCATTGGTGATATGAGTTTTCATCATGGAACAGCTTCGTAAAAGTTGAACTTTTTATGGAACAATTTTTTAGTAACTATTGGTTGCCGATGATAATGATAATACGTTACAATACAACTCAATATTTCATATAAGAGTGAACCTATTGATAGCTGAAATCCACATAGGACTATTGGATCTATTTTCCCATTTTCAAACAATTTCATGTATTCTTACCAAAGAATTGCACAACTTATGCTCTAGTCTGATTGGAAAGATTTTAAATTTTTTTTCATATTTTTCTGGACTAAATGGTTTCATTATATACATTTCTCATTCACCATCCTCGAGTTTCAACCAAGCACTTTGTTTAGAAACTGCAAGTAGTTTCATGAGCATGAGACAAAAAATTTCAATTTGAGCTAGTCATATCATTGGCAATCAGAAAAGCTAATCACCTCAAACAGCCACAGGTATAAATTATTCATATTTGCTCAAGTATAAAAAAACAACTAAAGTAAATTATCTCTAACATAAAGGGGACTTACCTGTGAACAGATTATGTGAGTCATTGAAAGAGAGTTCTAGAAAACTGATATGAATGACTGAAAGCTTGTCACACCATAACACAATCGATGTAATGTTTTCTGGAGAACTGTGCCAGTGGTTGGTTGGTTCTTTAGTAGATTTAACTAAAATGGAAAGTTTTCTCATAAGCATACAAACTATACATGGCTCTACCAATATTTCACTTGTAAACTGATGGAGAACGGTGAATCATTTTTAGAAAATGGTTTTAAAACTTATGGTAACCTTTGATAAGTGTAATCAATAACTTAGACTATTTTCGATAAGCCTCACTATTTAATGTGTTTATTTTTAGCAGTTTGCATCTAGAGAACCGATATAAACAGCACACATATTATTTTGTCATTGTTTGCGCAAGCCGTATTTGATCATAACTCCGGGCATGCTAATTAGCCATTACGATTACTGGCATTATCAACTGGAACTAATAACTGCTGCGTACGTTGAGAGTTATCTTTAATTTAAACCATGGAGCAATTTTAGTAAGATACTGCGCATGCTCCTTAAGATACTGTGCATGCTCCTTAAGATACTGTGCATGCTCCTTAAGATAGTGTGCATGCTCCTTACGACAATATGTTACATATTAGAGTACATAACTTGCTTATTTTTGTACACACGTTCAAGTTTGTGTCGAGACGAGTAAAAGCTGCTGCACTAAACTTTGCTGAAAAAACATTAAAACTTGACATGCCAGTCAGCCTGCAGTTGGAGATAAACAGACTTACCAGAAGCCAATCAGGTTTATGCTTCTCACTGATTTGAGAGCCGATTTGTACTCAAGTTGCACAAAGTTTTTTATCATTTTTCTACGATATGTAAATGGTTACTGCTGTATAAAAACAAAATATTTGAAATTAAAATAAGTTTTAGTCCGATAATAAATTTACACCTAAAACTTGAAGGCTGTTTTATTGAACTGCTACCTATTTAGAGATAGTGTAGAAAACTACACACCACTGGTCAGCTTGCCTGCAGTATTGAATAAAAACATTTAGCCCATTTTTAGATTCTAATACTGTTTAGTGAAAGCTTTGACGGTATCTGTGAAAAAAATAAGAAATCTGAGGCTAGTATGACCTTGTTTTGGTTTCTTAAACTTCACTACTTTGATGCTTTGGTCTACATTGAATGCTTCATCCAACTTCTATCAAGTATGATTGTGCCTAATATTTATTAATAACTAGTTCGCCAAAGCACTTGACAAAAGTCTGCAAAGAAAATGTATAGATTAGCTATAATCAGGAAAAAGCATGCAATACCTACACACGAGGCTGTTAGTCTGCACAGACACTGTAACTGCAGCCAGTATTAGAATTATTTGCAGCTTCTTCATCTTCACAAAGCAACTTCAAGAAAATGGAAAAAAAATTTAACAGGCTAAATATGTGCAAACTTTACAGTCAATTACAAACAGGGTCTTCTGTAAAAAGCAATTAATGAAAACCATCAAAAAATTATTCTGAGTGAGCTAACATGGAATATCAATTCACAGTTAATTTTAAAAAGTATCTAAACCTACATTAGCGAAGTTTTCACTTTGTTTAAAAAGACCCAAAAAGCAAATTTATGAAACTAGAAGAATTCAATCAGGTCAATGCAGTTGTAGTAGTTTTAGGCCTAGTAATTACGGAGATACTCACTGTGTGGGCCGATATCGTGAAATGGCTTAGATGCGTTCTTATTTGTTTAAGGTTTATAGGATTTGATTGCCACCTAACCTTTGTTCACTTAGGTCAAGGTCGTAATGCTCTATCATCTGTTTGCTTCAATGCGTTATCTTAAAGTGTTTATTGTAGCAACTATTTATAAACCTAAACACCTGTTTGTCATTTTTCATGAATAAGGTTAAACAAGTTTTGGATTTTCTGATCGTGCCACTCGCAGCATGTTATACAGTGTGAGATACGCAGCCACTCCTGTATTCTTTTTTGCATTTTAAGGGGAAAGATTGCTTTGTGGTTTAACTCAATACACAACTATTATCCCTTTCTTGTAAAATCCCTGCCCCTTGCCACCCCAACCCCCGGCGCCTCATAGTAGCCTGGTCAGTCATTCATTCTCTTCGAGTAGTAAGATACGAGCAGATCTCTGTCATGGAGTCTAAGGATAAGGTTCTCCTGGTTCCAAGTGTACTTTAAGTTGGATCCAGTTACCATGAGAACCTGTGAGATACCTTTTTTGTGTGCAGCGGGTGTTATAATTTTGAACGTTTGCCAAGTATTTATTGTGCTAGGGTTTTTTTATATTTTGATTTTTATGTTGATTTAGATGCATGGGTTTGATTATTGTATGATGATTTAGATTGGGGGTTTGAGTACTGTATAAAAATGAAGCGTTGTATTATTGTACTGCTATTAAAAGGTAAGATGTCGACAGAGGAAAATGCGGGGATGAGAGTGATGCATGAAAAATGATACTGTTGATGGTACTACGAGTGACATTGTAGATGTTTTGCCGAGTCTGAAACGAAAAGTGCTAATAGTCATGACAATATTGGTATTTGTCATAGGATTTTCTAATTTTGGAGGAGTTACTGAGTTTAGTATATATGAAAATGCTGTCAAGGAAATGTAAAAACCGAGAACTTCTCCCGTTCGAATCATGAATGAAAGTATTGTCGGATGATGAACAACTCCTTTATCAGGAATGCTGAAAACTTTGACGCTAGGTTGCGTTTTCCCTCTACAGTAATGATTGCGGGACTGACTGGATCAGGGAAGATGCAAGCAATTTTACGAATGACTGAAACCTATAACTCATCCTCCACTGGTGGAAATACATCGCTGTTATGGAGCCTATCAAAAAGCCTTTGACAATGTAACTGGAGTGATCTTTCATGAGGGAATGATAGATATAACTACAGGTTTTCCCAGAGATGGACAAAACAGATGATTGATAATTGATGATTTGATGGATGAAGTATCTGATAAAGCCAGTGCCAATGCTTTGTATACAAAACATAGTCAACATTTGAACATAAATGTCTTTTTGATTGTTCAGAATTTGTTTTTTAAAAGAAAATTGTCCAATTCCTTGAATAGTCACTATTTTTTCTTTTTAAAAACCCTTGAGATGCTTCTTCGATTTCCTATTTAGCTCAGCATGCTTTCCCACGATAGGAAAAACATGTACAAAAGGCTTTTGAAAAAGCGACAAAGAAGCCATATTCTTTTCTGTGGAGAGATACTCAGTGAACTGATGATCAACACAGACTATTGGGAAACTTTACATCGTCTGAATCTATGATAGTATAGTTACCCAAGTAAAACCATATAAATACAATTACTGTTCGTTTTATCTTACACATATTTTGTTATTCAACTGTGCAACACATTGGTAATATAATGACTAAAGCTCTGCGACAAAAATCAAGAAAAATTGCTGCGCTATTGTTATCACTCAACACTGCATCCACTTTGATTCAAAAGTCTGTAATAGCTAATGCAAAAAAAGATCTTATTATGACTTTAATGGAATGTGCTAAAGCTATTATAAATGGAACGATACCATTGTCCACTACTCAGTATAATCAGTTGCAACGAAGTGTAAACGATATTGCTAGTCTGGTTAGGAAATCAACGGTAGACGACAAGAAAGCTGTGTTGCAAAGAGGAGAATTTCTAGCTTCTCAACTAGGACCTATCACCAGCTCAGTTATTCCGAGGATATTGAAAACTGTAATAGAAGAAGGACGAAGATGAATCCCTCAACAAGAATGATGAGGAACAGAATGGCTATCTTATCTCTCAATGATCTGAGTGAGAGAGGAAAAGCCGCTATAGTCAAAAAGACCAACTCGGATCTGTTTTAATCATTGATAGAAACTGTTAAAAACATTATATTAGGTAATGTTCTTCTAGGATCAGAACAGTTTATTGAGTTGCAGCGCTACAAGAAGGGACTACGCAAACTAATTGCTAATGGAACAGTTGATGATAAGAGTAGAATTTTGACTCAGACTGGTAGAGGTAGTTTTCTGGGTGCTATAATACAGGGGTGAGCAAAACTTTAGAACTCCAGCAGTCAGGTGGGCCAGAGGTTTTTTGCTTTTATAACCACATGTATTTTCACATAAAACAATAGTGACACAGGTAATGAGCACAGGCAATGAACAATATTTATTCTACTTTCAAACAGAATATGAATTATTATAAATGATGCATATACACTAAATACATCAACAATATGTAATTATACATACACTAATGTAGTGCACACCAAGTACGGACTTACACCAAAGTTCTAATGACCAGGATGGTATTGGGTTTTAGCACTCCAAATGTTTTTGTAGTCTGGTTCCATCTGGGTACATGCTAATCTCATTGATTGATGAAGGTGGTCTTGCGTGAGGATAGACCGTTGCTTAGATTTGATAAGGTTCATCTTGGAAAATGCAGCGTCGCATAGATATGTTGATGAGAATATTGTACACAGCCAAAGTGCTAGTTGAGTCATGTTAGGATACAATGCCTCTGGGGTCAAGACATTCTCTGTAAGCTTGCAGATGACATAGTTCCTTCTGCATTGCAGCCACTGACAAGTCAATAGGAAGTTCACCTATGGCCAATGCCCAACCACCATCTATTCTAGCAATCAAAGGCACTTTAATGAGCTGAGTCAATCTTTCTATCTTGTCAAAGTCACCAAACGCCTTGAACACTCCTGACTCAGGTTGTTAATATGGTCACCGTAGCGTTGGATATCAATGTCCTCTCTTTCATCTCGCAATAACTTGAGGCAATGGAAGTGCAGCATATCTGCTCGAAGGTCACTTGTGAATAATGATAGCTGCCAACCAAATGACTTCACAGCGGAATGAAGGTCAACTACTGATCTGTCCTTCCATTGCAGTTTCAAATTGAGTGTGATGAGGTGCCCGCAGATGTCAACCAGGAAAGCCATATCAGCCATGCGCTCTTCACTTTTTAACATGTTAACAAACATCTCAGCGCTTGAGCCACATGTTTCAAGAAACACAAGCAAGTCTTCTCGTAACTGCCATATTCTGCTGAGAGCATTTCCTTTACTGAGCCAACGCACATTGTTGTGGGTAAGAAGCTCATCATACTGGGCATCAATATCTCATAGAAACTGTCTTAGTTTCCTGTGACGAAATGCCTATTTGCTCTTGAGATAGTTGATCATCTTTATTGCATCTGTCATCAACATGAGGAAATCTCCATTGAGCTTGCCACACAGCACTGTTTGATGAATTATGCAATGGAAGGTTAGCAGTTTTGGCTGACTCGTTTTCAATTGCCCTAACAATCCCTTCTCCTTGCCAGTCATTGCTGGTGCCCCATTAGTGGTAACAGAAACACAATCGGTAAGAGACAGTCCTGCTTCTCTTAGTTTCTCCAAGGTAACTGTATGTATTGTAGATCCTGTTGTGTCTCCTTCAATGCCAACAAGAGTTAACAGCTCTTCTACAAACTTTTCTCCATTAAAGTATCTACAAACAAGGGTTTTGCAAATATTAAAAACAAAAACCATATGTTACAAACAGCTAACATATATTGCAGCTGTCTGTATTCAATGGATTTTTTGATTTCGTATTTCACAACCACGTCCATAAACCTTGCAGCAAAATTGTATTTTTGTGTCACAAATCATGAAAACAGAAATATATTTACCTGATAAATATGGCTAGTTGTACCACATCCAAAATATATGTTGACTCATCTAGGGCTAACGAATACCATTGTGCATTATGCACTTCTGCATGTAGTTGCCTTACTAGGTCATTAGCTAATTCATCTGTGCGCCTTGTACATGTTTTCTGAGATAACGGCACTGATTGCAGCTTGTCAATAATGTCTTTTTTGTCAGGAAACACAGTCTTTGCAACTTCCAACATGCAAGACTTTACTAGTTCAGCGTGACTGTATGGTGCCATAGCTTCTGCAAGCAATTTTGAAACACGCTAGGAAGCCTCTGTAGCTCTCTTCTCCAGTGAAGTGAAGTTTTTGTAACATTGCAGTCTCTGAAAAAAATTGCCATTCTCTAACTTTCAACTTTCTCCTTTCTTGCTTGAGAACCTGGTGGAAACATTTGATCAAACTTCTCTCTGTGCTTCGCATTGTAGTGTCTCTGAATGTTAGTTTTGTTGATTACGGCAACTGTATCATGGCATATCAAGCACTGAGGTTTAGCATAACGCAGTGTAAAAAGAAACTCCATCGTCCAGTTATCATTAAATATTCGAATAGTAGGCTGTAACTTCTGCTTTTTCTCTGCGCTAGCCATTATCGATATGTCCATTTAAGCTTTACAGATTAATAGAAGTATATGAAACAAAACTGAGTTGTCAGCATATTTATAGGTAAGCCACAGGAAGTTACTAGCCAATGAAAGACTGATGCAATTACATGTATAAGTACATTACTATATGAGTCATGCAGGAAGAGGTGATGTAACACAATTACATGCTGATGCAATGCAGAGCACAGTATTCAATTTATAAAGTCTGTATATACTACAGTCTACATATACTCTATATATACTCTATCCAGTGAGTTTCACGAACTATTTCACGCTCGAAAATTAGCACAAGCAAGTGGGCCACTCTAAATAGGCAAGTGGGCCAAATTTTGGCCCACGGACCATAGTTTGGCCACCCCTGCTATAATAACTCCTATTGTACCTGTTTTATCATCAATAAAACTAAAGCTATGAGTCTCCAGCCTTTAACATTTTCTAAACGTCATTTTTTAGTGTCTGAAAATGAGTACACTAAATTAATGAAAAAAGGAAAATAAAAGCACACCTCCTTTGTTTGATTGTAAAGGATTTTGTCGCACCTTCACCTAACAGCTACTAGAGAAGTGTACTTGGTTAGCAATGTAACTATAATTGCTAATGAGAGCTACTTGTTTGCTAGTAGTGGCTCTATCTATAGATGAGCTATGAGTCAATAAGCTCCGTGTTGTGCCGTGTGCAAGTATACCAGTAGTACTATTTGGCTACCTGCCAACTGAACACACCGGGTTACAATAGCTAACACTTTATTGCTTCAAGAGACAAAAGCTTACTCAGAGTACTTCTCTTTGTAAGCGCACAATCCAATCTGCCCGCTGGGCCACATGTTGCCAGAGTTATGCAGTTAAATATGCAAACAAGCAATCCTAATATAGCACAAGATGATTGGTCTATAATAGTAATCAGGTCATACAAAATAATCAAAACAAACAGGAGCAATGAAAATATATATACATGCAATAGGCAACACAATAACGTGCCAGTCAATTTCTTTAGTAAGGCGGAAAATCCCCTGCTTGAGTTCTTTGCTCTTCTCTCTACTGCGGCAGGCACGCATGCATCTCTGTACTAAGGGCAGTCAGGCGTAGCTGAGTCTATCTTCTTATGCGTATAGCTAATGTATGTTTACACAATACATACTGGCTAGCATAGCATCAATGAGAGGGGCCACCTATGTTGAAATCTATTACATTATAATCCTATGGAAGATAGAACGGTGAGAAATATGAAGAGAAAGCAAAATGCTTTGCTGGAAACAGCGCATGAATCCGATCTGTCTGAGCATGAAAAATGACATCAAAAAACTTAAAAATAACCACCAACGAATGGGTAACTGGTCTCCCACCAATAGGCCAAAGACACAACAGAATACTCGTTTGGTTAATAGTACGATTATTGATGACAAAACTATTAACCTTTTACCAAGTGAATCTACTTCCTCTAGCTCTGTGTTAGACGCTAGTGAGTTACTTCCAATAAGAACAAGATTGTTTGATACCACTGATGATTTATCCATGTTCGATAGTGTGGATGTTGCCAATAGGGAGGATGATGATGGAGGAGAAAAGGAACGTTCAGAAGAGTTTGAGAAAAAAGTATCCAGTATAACAAAGAAGAAAGGTGATCAAGCGATTGGTGCCAGATTGCTGGAGCGATTGAATAAAATTGGCAAGTACAGCTGAGATAATGACATACTCAAAATAGGAGACAAGTGGTTGAATTCTATGACTTCCGAAACTTTGCTGCAAGATGTTCTAACCGATGGTGGGGTGGTAGGATACAATTGGGAAACACAAACTATAGCAAATTCAAAAGCTTGCTATCAGATCAAGGAGTCATAACTGTCAGGAGATCACCACAGCAAACATGTAAGGAGAAATTTTTGGTCATTCCAGGCAATGGGAAATGGATGTCGTCGCTTTAAAAGAACTGTATTACAATCCTGCATTACATACATTTCTACAAGGAGCTAGAGCTTTGCTGAAAGCTCATGAAAAATGGGAGGGAGAAAAAAGAATTCGCGAATGACTGAGTGGCAAGGATGCCTACACGTTACACAAAAAATTAATGACCAAGTTTAAGCGTCAACCTAGAATTGTAGCTGGAATAAAAGAGCAGAATTAAGTGGACTTAATGGATGTGCATTCTCGAAAAGAACAAAAAGACAACACAGCATTTTTACTGACAGCTGCTGATTCTCTATCTAGAAAAGGTTGGGCTGTTTCACTGCTCTCCAAAGCCGGACACATTGTAGCCAGAGGATTGAGAATGATACTGGATGGAGAAAGCTACAAGGCTTTACAATTGGATAAAGGTAAAGAGTTTGACAATGTTAATGTCAAGAGTCTTCTCGCAGAGAAAAAAATCAAAAGGTTTACATCTGTAAATGAGACAATAAAGGAATCAATGGTGGAACGTTTTAACGGGACTTTGAAAGAGAAGATTTACAGATTTCTGACGTACAAAGATGATGACAGATACAAGAATGTTTTACTTGAGATGGTTAGAGCATACAACAACACTGTTCACAACGCTATAGGTATGAGACCAAATTATGTAAATGTTCAAAACCAGGAACTTGTGTGGAATCGAGTGTATGAAGGAGTTTGGCTAAAGAACCAAAGTTAAAAGTTGGTGATTATGTGAGAATTAGCAAGGCAAGAGGGGAGTTTGAGAGAGGATACACTCCAAATTGGACCATCGAGATCTTTATAATTACCAATGTGCTAACGGCAGTTTTGGCTTTATAGTATTAAAACTTATTTCTCTTTGGGAATTCCAGACCCATTCATTCTCTTTGACCATCAACAATGTTTTCATATTTACTGTATCTGCCGCCAAACTGGAAGTAAACTTACCCGAGTAACTAATCATTCCAAAAAAACGTTTAAGCTCTTTTCTATTGTTTGGAGTTGGAAACCTTTTAACTGCAGCCAGCGTCTCTGGATCAGCGTGAATCCCATTTTCATCAATAACATGGCCCAAAAAGGTCACCCCTATCTTAAAAAACTCACATTTCACGCCGTTTAATGTAATTCCAGCTTGTTTTAATCTGCTTAGAACCTCATGGAACTTACCGGCATGACTTTGCTCATTTTCAGTATGAACCAAAATATCGTCCATTTGGCAAACCATGCCCTCAATACCCTCCAAAGCCTTTTGCATCTCTCTCTGAAGTATCTCAGGGGCACTTGATACTTCAAATGGAAGCCTCTTGCATACGTATCACCCAAATGGAGTGAGAAATGCCGTCAGCTTTTGAGGCTGCTCATGAAGACGTAATTGCCAATAGCCGCTATTGGCATCCAATTTGGTTAACACTTTTGACTGTCCTAATGCTGCAATCTGTGGCCAGCAAGAAATGACTTTTTTTTTCACTGCTTTTTTCAACCGTGTAAAATCCACATCGACCCTAATCTTACCATTTTTTTAGGTACAACTATACAGGGGGCACACCATTCTGTCGGCTCGTCAACTTTTTCAATGACACCAAGTTTCTCCATTATAAGTAGCTCTTCTTGCCATGGCTGTCGCCTTGCCGCAGCCACTCTTCTTGGTGTCACCTGAGCATAAGGACTGATGCCTTCTTTTAGTTCAATTTTCACTTCTGAACACATAGTTCCCAGCCCAGTGAATAACGATGCAAATCTCCTCTTCCATTCCTGGCTTACAATTTGGTCTACAACTGTGAACAGATTGAATCTCTCAATAGTAGGTTTCCCTAGAGTCTTTGGAATTGCCGTAGCAGCTGAACTTATATCCACCTTGAATTCTACAGGAACAGCATTCATTTTCGTGTTTACATACCTTGCTTTTTCAGTTTCAGTTATAGTGTCAATGTAGTGTTCCTTTTTTCTTTTCCCTAGTCATAACAACATCGATCCCACCCCGTCCTGTCATCATGGTCTTCCTCCTCAACTTCGGCAACTTTTGTTTTTTCTTACACATCGTGGCCCACTGATTCTGTTGCACTCAGAAGTTTTTGCGGGACACCTTCCTTTGACGTGTTTCCATTTACCTCATCTAACAAACTGTTTGTTTACATTCTTTGTTGGTACAACTCTTCCAAACCCTGATTTTTTTACTTGCTGCTCCTCCCTCTGATTTTTGCTGTATGAATTCAAGGTTACCATTGGAGTCACTTTTTTTCAACCCTGCACCATTCTGACTCATTAAAACCATCTGCTTTTGGTTAGACATGTACCGTTTTGCTTTCTGAATGCATGTTTGGAGAGTTAAGTCTGGCACATCTATAAGATACTGTAATGGATTCCGGTCTGTTACCACGGACATCCACTAATCTCGAGTATTCTACCTCTCTCCAGAGGGGACACTGTGCTGACCGACAGTGACAACTGTATAGGGCAACCGAATTACCCGGTAAGGCAAGAGCCCATGGCTCAGACAAACAGTACCGAGTAGTGTCTGTTATAATGGCTTTATTCTCTAAGCTGTCCTGAGGGTAATTATTCCTCTAGGGTTTAGCAATATAAGAGTATATGCCATGGCAACATTGTAATGAATGCAAAGATTAACAGTGGGAGCTCTCCTTTTATAGGAGAGCTAACAAACACAAAACATATAACAGTCAATGCACAGGAAGTAGATGAACCAATTACATTAACTATATAAATAATCAACCAATCAACAATGCAATGTAAATAATAAAGGGAGGTGCCAAGTGGCTAAGGGCGGAGTCCTTTCTCCTAATTGTCCAATGAATGCTCCTACAGGGTTCCCAGGCTGTACATAGAGTTAGGTCCATGAAGTTGGTAATTTAGGGGTAAGCACTTCCTGTTTACGACCTTGACTAAGTTCTTAGACATCTTTGCAGATCCTCCTCTAAGGCGGCCATCTTGTGCCGGCCTAGTACAGCTGTACCGGGTCGGTAGAGGTCACTACCGACCCTGCAGGGGTCAATACCGGCCCTGCTTACTATGCTACCGGCACAGTAGGACTTTCTACCCAACAGCTATTAGCCAAACGCTGTGGGCAAAAGTCTAGCGCATTGTCTCGCAAGGTTTCTAGCGTAAACGACCTGTTTACTACTAGTGTGCACTAAAATCTACCACATACCTCTCTCCATTAAAGTCATAGCCTGGCTTTAATAACAAAATATCAAGAGCAGATATGTGTGGGGGTAACACCCGTACCCAGATTATAAATTTGATTATATATATAGTCGAGTGCTATGCCATGAGATGACATAGCACCTCTCTCCAGAGAAGGTCGCCCTTGCAGGTGACCTCCCATAACTCAACTCCTCCTGGATCATAGGGGAAGCTAGTAATCAGCTCCTTTTCCTCCTCCACGGGAGGGCTTGATGCTTGTACCAATCGTATGGTAAGCTTGGGCGTCACGTTCATTTGTGAGCGTGAGTCTACAGCAACATGTGCATTACCAGTTTTATGCAACATGTCAATGGGCTGCCTATAGTGCAGCGGGGCTTGCTGTACCATAGCGTCATGTATGGGTGCGAGCAGTGGCCCTGGAAGTTCTAGTGCTGGCAGAACCTTCCTTATTTCAACCTTAGGAGACCGCCGTTCCTTTTCTAAGGAAAGCCAGCGCCTTCTCTCCTCTTCCCACTGTACCGTGGGGGTGCAAGCAACATCCTGTGCCGGGGTGTGGTGCACTGTGCTGTGTGGCACTAAGGTTGGTGGTGAAGACGTCGTGGGACCTTCACCCTTAGCTGCCACCACAGGCTTTCTCTTTCGGTAAGCTCTACAAGGGTAACTACTGCCTTGTAACTTCTCAGTCTTCCCTGACTGAATCTCTGGAGGACCCCGGGCCGGTAGGGAGTCATCCCGGGCCGGCAGGCAGGCAGCATCAAGCGGTGGGCACTTGATCTCCCGCTCTTTCTTATCTACTGCCCTTATGAGGGTGTCAGCAGTCCCAACTTGTGGGAGAGCGCATACTCTACTGTCACCAGCGCATGGTGAGTCTAGAGGTACAGGTTTAGCATAGCTAGGTGGGCTGCCACTCCGTAGTGCTAACGGATCTCGTGGTGCGCAGTTCTCAAATAACCATTTTGAAAATGCTGCATTTAATTGCTCACCCCCTTTCTCTTTCTCTGCTAGCTTGACCTTCTCTACCTTGGTATACAGCTCTGCCGTTGCCATCGCTTCCAGTACTTCTGTGTCTGCACAGTTGGCTGATGGACAATTATCAAGGCCTGCATCCTGCAGCAAATCTGCCTTTTGGTCCTCGAGCTCTATGCATTGATCAGCCGCCATGGCTAGTTGGAGGATGGTCCTGTCACTGTCACTGCTAGGTACGAGTGGCTGGTCTGTGCTGCAGAGTTGTTTACAACTTTGTCTCACTCTGCCCGGCTTAACAGGAAGGGTTCGAGTCTTTGGAGGTTTTGGCCACTTCTCCAACATCTTTAGACGGTCAGCTACAGTGATTCTGTTCACTGGAGGTTGTCGGGGAGCTCCTCGGGGTAGTCTACTTTTCTTTGTAGGGGTTGGATGGCTGAAGGGTGGCTGCCTCTTTCCAGCGGTGGGGGTCTCCTCTCTCCATCGCATGGGTGTAGCCAACGGGGGGGAAAACACTGTGTTGCCTATAGCTCCTACAGTTGTTGTCCGATCCGGCTCAAGTCTTCTGCCATCTACCTGTGGCGGGGGGCTCTTCACAGCCTGGTACATTCCACCTGTAGTTCTCTCTACAGCGGGTGGTTCTATGGGGTTATCCTCTTCTTCAGGGGTGTAAGGGGGGTTCTCCGTCAGCTCTGCTTGCGCTAGACGGAGACTATCATTAAGTGGCCGCCCAAGCTTGTCCGTGCAAGGTAACACATGTCCGTCAATGATGACATGGGAGTCTGGAAACCGTAGGGCACACTCGTGTAAGGTGAGGAACGGCATGCCAATTATGGCATCTTCATCGATGTCACTAATGACGAAGTTAACGCTCGTTCTCAGTTTACGAAGCTGCAAGTTTACTTGCAGGGTACCGTAAAAGGGAATCCTAGACCTGTCAGCCATGAGTCCATGTGCCTCACTGCGTTGCAGCGTGTCCTTCACTGACTGTGGCAATTGCTGATACAGATGCTTCGACAGCAAGTTGGTTGTGCAGCCTGTGTCAATCAACAGGGAGGCTGGTCTACCGGCTAACCTTCCAGCCAGGAAGTAGCTGGCCTGGTAAGGTCGCTCCAGCGGCGGCGCTGCCACTTGTGTTTTCCTGGGGGGTTGTCCACTCTCTCCTAGAGTTGCAGGACTGTAAGGGGGTTGACGAGCTTTCCGGCTACTGTCAGTCTGTGTTCTCCTGGGGGGTTGTCTACTCTTTCCTAGAGTTACAGGACTAAAAGGGGGTTGTCGAGCTGTCCGGCTGTCCTCAGCGGGCGGTTGTGCTCTCTTGGGGGGTTGTCCACTCTTTCCTAGAGTTACAGGACTAAAAGGGGGTTGTCGAGCTGTCCGGCTGTCCTCAGCGGGCGTCTGTGCTCTCTTGGGGGGTTGTCCACTCTTTCCTAGAGTTCCAGGACTGTATGGGGTGTCAGGAGTTGTCCAGCTGCAGTCAGCGGGTATTGATGCTCTCTTGGGGGGTTGTCCACTCTCTCCGAGAGTTCCAGGACTGTATGGGGTATCAGGAGTTGTCCAGCTGCAGTCACCAGGCGTAGATGCTCTCTTGGGGGTTGTCCACTCTCTCCGAGAGTTCCAGGACTGTACGGGGCATCAGGAGTTGTTTGGCTTGTCCAGCGGTGGTTGGTTGCTGTCGGTTGTATCTTGGGAGGTTGTCCACTCTCTCCTAGAGTTCCAGGACTATAAGGAGTTGTGGGTGTGGTCCGGCTTGCCCAGCTGCAGTCAGCTGCCGGTGGCGCTACTGCGGGCGCCGGCCGTTTCCCGTCTGTCTGGGGTTGTTTGCAAAGTGAACTGCGCGTTGAGTTCGGGGGCAGGTACCCATCATGTGGCCTGGTTGTCCGCAGCCCCAGCAGCGTATTGCAGGCGCTGTCTCCAACTGTGGAGGGGGAGCTGCTTGTCTGGCCGCTCTCAGCGACCGTAGCTCTTCTGTCAAGAGCTTTAGGCTGTCCATGACTCTTGTCATAGGATCCGGTATGGCAGGTGTAGGGGTGTGGTGTGTCTGCTGTACGGCAGTAGCGGTGGAGACACGTTGAGACGGGCCCTTGGCAACCGTCCTCATCCATTCCTCTTCCTCCTCGTCGGCATCCTCTTCCAACATCCGTAAATGAGCCTGGCGCTCTTCAAACGGTGTCTTTATCTGCATATACTCGTTGCCGGCCCTGACTGCTTCAGCTACGTCAACGGGCTGCATGGCCAACAAGTGCCTTTGCAGGTAAGCATTTCCAACTGTGGTGCTGAAGATGTCCAGCATCATCCTCTGCATGGGTCGGTGAGGTAGATCTGCATACGCAACGCGCACTAGGCGCTCTACTTCACTTGCATGCTCTTGGAGCGACGTCTTGTGTTGGCGGCGTAGGCTGGTCAGCCGGGACATAGCTTCCCTGGGTGTTAGCCCAAAACTTGCTCGTAGTGCAGCGAAGATACCCTGCAGATGTGGAGGCTTTCCACAGTCCAATGCTTTACCTCGTAATGCATCTCTCAGGTACAACATGGCCGTGTTCTCTGGCCACTCGTTCATTTCGGCTACCTCCACAAATCTACTGATAAAGTACTCGACGTCTCCTTCGCCGTCGAACTTCGGAGCCTTTAGCCTAGCTGGTGCATTGTCTTGGTTGGGCCTCATCATAGCCGTCAATGCTTCGGTCAGTCTATCAATTGCTGTAGCTTCTGGGTTGCCAGCGGGTGCTCGACCAGCGCTGCGTGCTCTCTGGGTGGCCATTCTTTGCAGATAGAGGAGTGATCTCAACTCAAGTCTAAGAAATGGTCAGTACAACTGGATCCCGGGCCGGTATAGGTGAGATCCGGGTAGGTAGCTGTGTTTCCAGTGGCTCTAGCAGATCTAGGGGTTGGTCCAATGGATACTGTGGCAGTATCTGGCACTCCGTCGCTTGTAACAACCGTTACGAAACTTCTTGTACTGCTGCAGGGCGGAGCAAAGCTCTACGGGCCTACAGGCAGTAGTGTAGGGACACTGTAAATGGATACAGTGCCGGGGTCACTGTTACCAGCTGAGTAGCACTCCAAGCTGAATAACCTCTGGTAGCTGAGTCTGTATAGCTGATACACGACTCTTTCTTCTTTTCGCACAGTGCCGGTATCTCTACGTCCAGGTCGGAGCGAACTCTACGAGCCGGTAGAAGATACGGTAGCGTCTGTACTGGACTGCTGCAAACGGAGCAAGCTCTACGGTTGATGCAGGCAGCCTTTAGTAGTGGATACTGTGCCGGGATAGCTGCTGCAGTTCGGAGCGAACTCAAACGAACCTGCAGAGAAATCCGGTAGTATCTTGTGTCAATTGCTTCTTCACATCTACTACTTCTGTAGATCAATTTCTTCTCCTCTCTCCAGATCTACACCCGGTAGATCACTTCTCCTTCTTCAGTGGTAGCTGGCCTGCAGTGCATTCGCAGGGCCAGAGGGTAGCGTGAAAGAGCACAGCGTGGGAAGGTACCGTTTATCCCACCGCTGCCACCAATGTAATTGATTCGGGTCTGTTACCACGGACATCCACTAATCTCGAGTATTCTACCTCTCTCCAGAGGGGACACTGTGCTGACCGACAGTGACAACTGTATAGGGCAACCGAATTACCCGGTAAGGCAAGAGCCCATGGCTCAGACAAACAGTACCGAGTAGTGTCTGTTATAATGGCTTTATTCTCTAAGCTGTCCTGAGGGTAATTATTCCTCTAGGGTTTAGCAATATAAGAGTATATGCCATGGCAACATTGTAATGAATGCAAAGATTAACAGTGGGAGCTCTCCTTTTATAGGAGAGCTAACAAACACAAAACATATAACAGTCAATGCACAGGAAGTAGATGAACCAATTACATTAACTATATAAATAATCAACCAATCAACAATGCAATGTAAATAATAAAGGGAGGTGCCAAGTGGCTAAGGGCGGAGTCCTTTCTCCTAATTGTCCAATGAATGCTCCTACAGGGTTCCCAGGCTGTACATAGAGTTAGGTCCATGAAGTTGGTAATTTAGGGGTAAGCACTTCCTGTTTACGACCTTGACTAAGTTCTTAGACATCTTTGCAGATCCTCCTCTAAGGCGGCCATCTTGTGCCGGCCCAGTACAGCTGTACCGGGTCAGTAGAGGTCACTACCGACCCTGCAGGGGTCAATACCGGCCCTGCTTACTATGCTACCGGCACAGTAGGACTTTCTACCCAACAGCTATTAGCCAAACGCTGTGGGCAAAATACTAGCGCATTGTCTCGCAAGGTTTCTAGCGTAAACGACCTGTTTACTACTAGTGTGCACTAAAATCTACCACAATACTTTTTGAGTTGTGGGTCCAAAACACCAACCACAATGCAATCTCTCACTAAGTCATCTTTCATAGTGTTATACTGACAGCTCACCACTTTTACTTGCAATTAAATGATAAATTGGTGCATTGACTGCCCAGGCTCTTGAACCATTTTATTAAAAATTGATCGTTCAGAAATAACATTATTTACTGGTTTAAAATAAGCATCAAACATTTTGATTCAAATCTTTAAAGTTTTATCTGATGATAATGAGCCAAATGTGGATAGATTGTAAACCGGGATCACATCACTTCCCATAGCCATAAGCATGTGTGCAATTTGTTCATCAACTGTTAAATCTGTAGTTTTTTTTACCACCTAGTAAATTTCAAACTTACTCTTAAAAACCTTCCACGCAGAAGCCAGATTACTGGCCAAGAAGTTCAAAGGTTTGACAAACCTATCAGTTTTCACTTCCGATTCCATCTCTTTTGATTAATAATATTCTCTAACAACCTGGGTCTGTCCAATCAACTGCAAACACAATTGATCACTATCTGGAATTCAACCAAATCCCTGTGATAATGCCACTGCTTCGTCTGTCCAACTATCAACTCTCCTTATTACAATTATTACTTATTATTTTCTTTTAAATTGATGTCCAATTCAGTCGAATTCAATATCAGTTTCAACAAGGTCAAAGAACTATTATACTTATCAAACGAGAAAAGTCAATCGACTTTTATTTCCACTGTTCTTTCTGATAAACAATTCACTTCTGACACCAAGTGAAGCTTAGAAGCTTGCCGTATGCTCTGAGCTAGTGCAAGTTGATAAGTTACTCATGGTCGACACATCCTCTAGCTAGCTATCAAACTCTCTTCTTTGTGCATTCTCCAGCTATTTCCTCTTCTCCAATATCCTTTCCGGTACGCTACACAGATTTTTAGCCTACACTAGCGAATCACTTATTATCTAGTTTAAAAACTTGTCAATATGTGTAGGGGTGTACAACTCCAAAGTTTGTGACTGGCTTGTTGTGAAAATGGCTAGAGAGACTCGACTTGGCTCGAAGCTGGCTCGCACATGTGATACTCGGCTTGACTCGTTGTTGGCTCAACTCGACAAAGCACTAGTGGCAGTGGTGGGATAGGTTTCTAACTCTGTTTAGCTACATTACTTTGGGTCTGAATTTTACAGAATCAGTATGCCCACCCAGTATTCCGCAGTACAGGCTCACTATTCAGTTAGAAGTCAACTTAACGGCTTTCACTTGGTTAATTTATCATAAACATTACTAGCAATGCTTTGTTATCTATCAAGTACCCAAAAGCTGATTGATGCACAGCAGGTATTCTTATTTTCATTTACATATGATTATGGTTTCTACGCAACTGGAATGTATAGAATGTATGAAATAAATTATATTTATTCAATTGGACCTAATTTTCGGATGCAAAAACTGAAATTTGATGTAATGCTTGGCTGCTATTGTGTTTTGATCTGATATACAGAGAGTAATTAAATGCAGCCTATCAGAGGTATTACACTTAATTTAACAATAAGGTATTTTCAAACACTGTTTGCCGAACAAATGGGCTAAAAATAATTAAACCTGCAATTGGTACAATTGGTAAAAACCATTTTGTTCCAAAGTCGAGGCTGGCAAAAAGTACCTCACTAAAGAAAATATAATCGACGAGCATTTACATGTATTATTTGTGGATCCTGAATGGAGCTAAACAATAAATATTTTATCATGAGTGAGGAAAGTTTTTTTTTATTTCAACAGTCCTGTTTTATATCCTCAATAATGTTGAGAAATAAATACTGTGGGAGATTTGTGTAACATCAGTGACCCCAGCCCCTTCCTTCCCCCTCAACCCCCCCCCCCCCTACCCTGCACCCTTGCCACCCCAGAAAAGTGTAATAGAACCCATTCCCCTTGCACAGCTTAGGTGTTTTTATGGATGCTTCTAGATCAAGCTGTGCAACTACTAACTTATAATGCATGCCCAGCCACCCACTACACTGATGAGTCATTCGGAGATTCACTCGGTCATATATGGCCACCATTCGGAGATTAGCCGGGCATATATGGCCGCCAAAGGATAAGCCTGAGTGAACAAGGAATCTAAACAGCCTAATGGAGCTATACAAGAAGAGGAGTAGCAAAGTAGGAACCAAGCTTACAGAGGAGGAGCCTAGGAGCTACTAAGACAGTCAACTAAAATAGTGCATGCATTTATGTCTTAATTATTATTATTTGTTAGTGACTTGTAAGAAACTATTGTATTGGTTTACCCTAATAAGGGAGTGTGCCTTCCTGGTCTCTCCTATAAAAGGAATTGTTGGAGATCAGGAGGGCAGAAGTTATTGTGGATTACTGTGGAGTTACTATGCATGACTTGCAGTAATAGTGGAGTAATTATTATACTTGTGTCTTGCTAAATAGAATGTTAATAATAAAGATTATTATTAACAAGGAGCATTCTTGTCGATTGTCTGGACATTATTAGTATTAACAAGGAATACATGGAAGCCGTTGTGTCGGTGGTGTAACTAAAGATAGAAAAACACTACATTGGTGGCAGCGGTGGGATTCTATGAACAAGAGAGACACAACGGATAGGAAGAGAAGAAGTTAGAGAGAGAAGAAGGTAGGAAGAACTAGGAGCTATACCAAGCCTGTATCTCTTGCATACCACCTTCCCCCTCTTCAGAAGCTACTCTGTGTCTGTATCCCTCTGTATACTACCTACCCCGAAGTCACACCGAGCCTGTATAGCCGTATACTACCTACCCCGAAGCTACACCGAGCCTGTATAGCCATATACTACCTACCCCGAAGCTATACCAAGCCTGTATACCCTGTATACCACCTTCCCCCCTCCCCAGAAGTCACACCGAGCCTGTATAGCCATATACTACCTACCCCGAAGCTATACCGAGCCTGTATACCCTGTATACCACCTTCCCCCCTCCCCAGAAGTCACACCGAGCCTGTATAGCCATATACTACCTACCCCGAAGCTATACCGAGCCTGTATACCCTGTATACCACCTTCCCCCTCTCCCCAGAAGTCATACCGAGCCTGTATAGCCACCTACTACCTACCCCGAAGCTATACCGAGCCTGTATACCCTGTATACCAGCTTACTCTTGCCAAAAACAGTCACTCAACCCCCCCCTAGCTTGCCATTGTATCTAACACGGCCACCCAAAGAGCTAGGAGTGCCGGTAGAAACCCTGTCGGAGCACAACCTACCGTATCGCTGGAGCAACTCACCGAAGCTCTGCAGATGTTGGTACAGCCTCCCCGAGGACCAATACAGACACCCTTCAAGGCCCCAAAGTACGACGGGACGGGAGACATCGAGTATTTTGTCACTCGGTTCCTCGAGGTCGCAGATGCCAATGACTGGGGCCAAGCTACAGCCCTGATGCATCTCCGAGCAGCACTGAAGGACGAGGCACTACAGTGTGGACGCCCCCCTCACGTAGAAGGTATCTTCGCCGCCCTCCGAGCCCGTTTCGTACTCACCCCAAAGGAAGCGCAGGCCAAGTTAATTGTGTTGCGTCGTTCTGCCCAAGCCTCACTACAACAACACGCCAACGAAGTGGAGAAATTAGTTCGTGTGGCATACGATGACCTACCCCCCCCCGAAGAGTCGACCGAATGGTGCTAGAGACTTTCGCCAGCACTATTGGTAATGCCTATCTACAACGGCACCTGCTGGCAGTCCAACCACACACGATTGAGGAGGCTATTAGAGCTGGAAACGAATTCCTGCAAGTCAAAGTTGGATTCGAAGACAGGCCCTCCAGAGTGAGAATAGTGGAAGAGGAGGAAGAACACTTACCCCCACCCAGTGACCGGCCCTCCCCAATCTCCCCCCCCCTAACCAAGTCCAACAGACGGCCACCCTACCAGAGGACACCCTCAGTGCCTTGATGAAGAACCTACAGACGTTGACCGAAGCAGTTAAGCTCCAGTCCGACGCATTGCAACAATTACAACAACAAGTCAACCCACCCCTTGCCCCCTCCCTCCCCCACCCTTTCCCTACATCCGCCCCCCTCCAGTGTTGGGGATGTGGCACTATCGGCCATTTACAAAGAAGCTGCCCGGTCAAACCTTGGCCATCTACCCCGCCCCCCCCCCCCCCTAACCAGCAGTCAAAAAACGGGCGCCGCCCGCAGTAGGGAAACCGGCCCCTCACTGCCCCCGGGCACCCCGGCGTTATCAAAGAAAGTTGGCTAGAGTAGAACAGTACAACCCCGTACTAGAGATTCCCCCATGGCAGAGAGAGAGACGGCGTGTAGTACCCATCTCAGAACCCTGGCAACTACCCACCACCAACCGGTATACCCCCCTCCAAGATATAGGAGACGAAGAGCTCTACTCCCCGGTACCCAGTGAAGCAGAGTCGGACTACTACCCTACTGACCTGTATACCCAACCCACCCCTTCTCATAGACAAAGTTTTGCTGACCACGGTCACCTGGTGTGCCACCCTACACAGGACACCGAGCCACCCCCACCTCGTCAGTCTTTGGCTAAGAAACTACTCCCCCCCTCAACCCCGTTGACCACTGAGCGACCCTCTCGTACTCGACATAGACGCTCCCCTACCCCCCAACCCTCAGCAGTTAAACCCGCTGACCTCACCTACCCCCCATCAGAGCGCCCTTACAAGGCAAGCTACTTCCTACCCGGTCGAGTAGAGGGAAAACCGGTGTCAGTACTCATCGATACTGGATGCACCACCAACCTCTTATCGCAACACCTGTTCAATCGACTGGCCCCAACTACTAAGAGCTCCCTGCAAGAAGGTGATTCACACGGTGTGTTAGCCGACGGATCTCACATCCCCTTCTTTGGTACCATCCGCCTACCCATTCGGCTGCGAGATGTCAAAACGGAAGCCACTTTCGTCGTAGGCCAAATAAATGAGGACGCCATTCTGGGCATGCCGTTTCTCACTTCTCATCGGTGTCGCATGAAGTTCGACCTGTCAGTGATAGAAGTTAATGGCCAAGAACTGCTGTGTACAGACCAGCAAGGCAGAGTACTGGCTACTGGAGTCCAGGTGGTTAGAGACACTCAGATCCCCCCCCCCCCCCCACACCGAAGCAACCATACTGTGCCGAACTACGCACTCCATACACCTTCCCCTCGGTATCGTAGAAGGCATCCCCAACTCCCCTCCCCTAGCTGCCAGTCTCAACACCCCGAATGACCGGCATCAGCTATTGGTGAGGTGTCTCAACCCCACCAACCAACCGCTGGACTTGAAAGCTGGCAAAACGATAGGAAGGTACACTGGAGTACACAACGGTGATGTAGGATCACCAGTAAAAGAAGATGAGCCCACTGCCCCCCCCCCTCCACCGCCATTCCTCCCCCCGTCCCCGAACATCTAAAAGAGTTGTATGTCCAAGCACTAGGCAACTGTCACACCCCCCAGGAGGCGTTCAAATTGGCACAACTCTTGCACTCGTATGAGGAAGTATTCAGTAAAGGTGACCACGACGTCGGCCTTACCAACCTAGTAGCCCACAGCATTCCCCTGAGACCTGGCGCACAACCCATCCGTCAACATCCCCACAGGCTAGGGCCTCATAAAGAGAGAGAGGCTGAAGAACAAGTAGCCAAGCTGCTCGAACGGGGTTTGATAGAACCCAGCACTGGCGCTTGGAGTTTCCCCGTAGTATTGGTGAAGAAGAAAGATAGCACCTGGCGCTTCTGTATTGATTACCGGCGTCTAAATGCGGTAACCCAACAGGACGCTTACCCCCTCCCCCGTATAGACGAGAGCCTAGATGCGCTGTCTGGAAGTCGGTATTTTAGTACCCTTGACCTAGTGAGCGGGTATTGGCAAGTGCCCCTCGATGCAGACGCCAGCGACAAATCTGCCTTTTCAACTCGCTCAGGCCTATACAAGTGGAAGGTCCTCCCCTTCGGCCTCACTTCTGCCCCAGCCACCTTCCAAAGACTCATGGAACAAGTACTACATGGACTTCACTGGAAGTCACTCCTCCTATACCTAGATGACATTATTGTCATCAGTCCCGACTTCCCCACCCACCTACACCGGCTGGCAGAAGTGCTACAGCGGCTCAAAGCAGCAGGACTTAAGTTAAAGCCCAGCAAATGCGAACTGCTACAGTCACAAGTCCGCTATCTTGGACACCTCGTCAGTGAGCATGGTATTTCCACGGATTCCGACAAAATCGCAGTAGTCCGTGACTGGCCCACCCCCACCTGCCTTAAAGAACTCCAAGCATTCCTCGGTACAGTCGGGTATTACCGACAATACCTCCCTCGCTTCTCCACTACGGCCAAACCCCTGACCAAGTTAACCTGCAAGGACGTTCCATGGGAACGGACCACCCCTCAGAGAGAAGCTTTTGTACAGCTTAAAGCTGGACTGCTGTCTGCCCCCATCCTCGGCTACCCAGATGCCGATAGCCCGTATATCTTGGACACCAATGCAAGCGATGACGGTGTTGGAGCTGTCCTCTCCCAACTACAGAATGGTGAAGAGAGAGTGATAGCGTATTATAGCAAAACACTGAGCCCCCCTGAACGCAACTATTGTGTCACTCGCAGAGAACTACTGGCCGTAGTCAAAGCCACAAAACATTTCCGGCCCTACCTCTACGGTCGAACCTTTCGGGTGAGAACAGACCACGCTTCCCTCATGTGGCTATGTAAGCGTAAAGAGCCGTCCAGCCAAGTAGCCAGGTGGCTCGAAACTCTGTCGGAGTTCCAGTTTACCATCGAACACCGGAGTGGACACTTGCATGGAAATGCTGACGGCCTTAGTAGACGGTGTCCCTCCGATTGTAAGCAATGTAATCACATTGAAGCCAGAGACGGCGGACCTACGAAGAAAGAAATATTGCAAACCTTGCCCCACCCCTTTTCCCCTCCCCCATCCACCCCAGCTGACCCCACCCCGTCACACCCTCAAATGGTAGCTATCACTCGCCCCCCATCCCCTGACACCGACCTGCTGGACGCTCAGAGAACGGGCCGCCACCCGGTAGCCATCATCTACCAGGCAGTAAAGAACCATACCCCTATTCCCCCACAGCAGTTGGAACTCGGAAGTAATGAACTCCGACAGCTGGAGAAACGCCAACACTATATGCAGATCCGCCCCGATGGTATTCTAGAGGTACACCAAGCCGGACAGAACAGAGCCCACTGGTGTGCTGTGTGCCCCCCCCAGCCTGAGAAGCAAAGTAGTGTGGGAGACACATGTCTTGGCCCACCAAGGCATACAACGGACATTAAAGAGAGTCGGCCTCACATGGTACTGGCCAGGTATGACCGCGGATGTAAGGAGAGCCATTAACAGCAGTGAAACCTGTCAGCGGGCTAAACATGGCGGTACAAAACCCAACCCCACACGGCAGCGAATGTATGCTGGCCGCCCTTGGCAAAAGTTGGCCGTAGACCTGGTGGGCCCCCTCCCTGAGACCAATAGAGGAAACAAGTGGATACTCGTCTTAACAGACCACTTTACCCGTTGGCAAGATGCCCTCCCCCTCCCTGATGCCACTGCCCCTGTTGTTGCCACTGCCCTCGACGAACACGTGTTCTGCTACTTCGGACTACCCGAGCAGATGCACACCGATCAGGGTGCCCAGTTTGAGTCGAGTCTCATGCACGAACTCTGTACTCTCTGGCGGGTAAAAAAGACTCGGACCACTCCCTACCACCCCCAATCCAACGGTTTAGTAGAGCGCAATAATAGGGTATTAGGAGATGCCCTACGCTCTCTCCTATTGATGAGGCAGCCCGGAGAATGGGACTTGATTCTCCCCCAAATAATGAGAGCGTTCCGTGCCACCCCCCATTCTACTACAGGCGAAACACCAAACTTCTTGATGATGGGAAGGGAACTACGGCTCCCCGACCAACTAACTTATCACCCCCCCTTGGTTGAGTGTGTGCCCGTACACGAATACGCCCAAGCCCTACAGGAAAGACTTGAAGAGGTTCATGAGACTCTCCGAATGGAGCAGCAACAGATAAGAGGAGACGAAGGAGAGGAGCCGTCTCTATTCAAAACGGGAGATGAAGTATGGTTGGAGAACCGGAGGAGAAGAAAGGGAGAGAACCCCAAACTCCAACCCAAGTTCGTGGGCCCCTATATAATAGAGGAAGCCTACAGTAACCACACATACCTGATCAATCGACACGGCCAACAGTCAGTGCAAAACGGCAGTCGCCTGAAACCATATAGGGCATGCCTGGAGCCGTACGGACAAGCCCCTGCAGCTTTAGAACCCGTCCGCCGCCCCAACATGCGTGGCGCTGCTCCCCGCAGGAGAACACAACCCCCTCCCCCTTTACAAGAAATACCCTTTCCACTCCTGGACCTCCCAATGCCTTCCCCTTATACGGCGCCCCCTTCCCCTCCAATCTCTCCCCCAGTAGAGAGGCCAGCGCCCAGAGCAAGTCAACCTGTAGAGAGGCCAGCACCCAGAGCACCTCAACCTGTAGAAGAGTGCTCACCGAATCTCTCCAGCGAAAATCAATCCAATCGGACGAGAACTGGCCGAGCAGTAGGTCATACGGTAAACCCAGAAGTTGTCCTCCCGCCAGTTGCACGCCCCCCTCCCTTAGCCCCAGCACCTACAGGCCGCCCTAGACGAAATGTAGGACCACCCCAATGGTATGGCCAACCTTGGTGTCACCAAGTCACTGCAAGAAGTGATACACTACAGGAAGAAAGAACCAAGTTATTGGCTACAGTTAAAGCATTCACCACCAAGCCTGAGGACCACAACCCCCCTTGCCTAGTCTCAAAAGAATTGCTAGAGTCTCCCCTACCCCCCCCTCCAAACTTCAACTGGCTCTCTCCATTCAATCCCCCTGCAGGAGCCCCCAAAGATACCCCTCTTTTCCCCCTCTGTCAGGAGTCATACCCCCCAAGTGGCGGAGCAAACCGGTTTGCAGCTGAATAGTCAAGAAAATATTGCCCTTTTGTCTGCTAACTTGCTTACTGAGCAGTCCGCTCGCTTACTACAGCTCCTTCAGAACTACTTGCAAAGTATGAACACCGAAACTTCCGCCTGCTTACAGCTCGAGGATGACGACGACAACCTCCTGCTCGAAGCTAATCTAGCTGAATATCAGCCACCCTCTAGCCGCAGTGAGGATCAGCTGCTAGGCATAACAGGAGAGTCAGCACCCACTACGCTACCAGCAGCCACGTCAAGTCAACCTGGTGAATTGAAACGGGCCTATGATAAATGGGTACTCGAGAACGCTACGGCCAGTGACCCTTTAGCTCTCACCACCCTTGTGCCTTCCCCCCCCCCCCAACCGACTTAGACGAGTTTCCACCCCTTGCTCCAGCTAAAAGACCACCCACTAACCTCCCCCTGGTCCCTACTACAATCATTCCTTCAACAAAACTTGATTATAGCTACAGCCAATGTGTGAAGAAACCCCCCAAGCCAAATCCCCCTTTTCCCAGTGACCCCGGCACTACCCCGGCTCGGGATAGATGGACCACCCTCAAAAGAACCTCACACCACCCCCACGGAGTAGATCTGGCGTTAGAATGCAAAAAGGTATTAACCGAATGGCCAAATACCACTTCTCCAACTAGTAATAGTCAAGTAATAGTATCCCCCCTATCGTCTCGAGTTACCCCACCCCAGAGTGCCCCCCCTACCTCCCCACCTAACAAACGACACTGTCATCATGTTACGTCTGTTGTAGAGACAAAGAGTACACCACAAATCTTTGTTGTTGATTCATTAATTAGAGACGGTGTCCCTAATGGAGCGGAGTATGTGGGAGATTTGTGTAACATCAGTGACCCCAGCCCCTTCCTTCCCCCTCAACCCCCCCCCCCCCCTACCCTGCACCCTTGCCACCCCAGAAAAGTGTAATAGAACCCATTCCCCTTGCACAGCTTAGGTGTTTTTATGGATGCTTCTAGATCAAGCTGTGCAACTACTAACTTATAATGCATGCCCAGCCACCCACTACACTGATGAGTCATTCGGAGATTCACTCGGTCATATATGGCCACCATTCGGAGATTAGCCGGGCATATATGGCCGCCAAAGGATAAGCCTGAGTGAACAAGGAATCTAAACAGCCTAATGGAGCTATACAAGAAGAGGAGTAGCAAAGTAGGAACCAAGCTTACAGAGGAGGAGCCTAGGAGCTACTAAGACAGTCAACTAAAATAGTGCATGCATTTATGTCTTAATTATTATTATTTGTTAGTGACTTGTAAGAAACTATTGTATTGGTTTACCCTAATAAGGGAGTGTGCCTTCCTGGTCTCTCCTATAAAAGGAATTGTTGGAGATCAGGAGGGCAGAAGTTATTGTGGATTACTGTGGAGTTACTATGCATGACTTGCAGTAATAGTGGAGTAATTATTATACTTGTGTCTTGCTAAATAGAATGTTAATAATAAAGATTATTATTAACAAGGAGCATTCTTGTCGATTGTCTGGACATTATTAGTATTAACAAGGAATACATGGAAGCCGTTGTGTTGGTGGTGTAACTAAAGATAGAAAAACACTACAATACCATGGATGAAAATAGACCATATAAAAAGGATGAATTTACAAAAATTATTGGTTGGCAAGGATGCCACTTATTTTATTTCTAGGAAAGATTTGAGCTTCATTCTTTATGATTTGTTTGGTAATCTATGACTCATTGAGAAACTATAACATTGTAAAGTAATTTACCATTTCATAAGCGACATATTGATTTATAATTGTTTTTAGATTTTCCTCCTTCGTTTGATGATCACACAACAAATACTCTGCATATAACATAGTTTGTTCGAAGTCACTATAGTTGAAGATTTAGTGTAGGAAATCAAAAAGCACTGTATATTATGCACATAGTAAGTCTGTATGTTGTTCAAAAATGTGCTAATGAGCGGGGGAACCTTAACCAATCAAATGCAACAGCTTATTAGAATCCCTGCTAAGGGTTTAGAGTTGAGAGAAACAGCAGTAAATGGACTATCCAGGCCCACCGCCTCCACTCACTCATGCACGCACGCACACACACGCACACGCACGTGCACACACACGCACACACACACACACTACAAAGTAATTAAAAAGATGGAGTTGGCTTGTCAAAAATGGTGACCTGTTTTTTTACGGCATCTGCTTTCACGTGGTCAATTAGAGGATATTTCCCCAGTGCATGTGTTTATTCAGTACCAGTAGATCACCGCTATGCTGATCGGTATTTTCAAACTCGGAAGACGTTTACAATAAATTTGAAAATCTTGGCTCAAATTTCAAACATAAATTACTTACTTTTACACTCCACATTGAGATTCCCAACTACTGGTCAGAGCTTTACAGGAAGGATGGGGTGGATGGGGTGGATGAGGTTTTTGGTTTGTAAGAAACGATAAAGTTGTCTATACATGAGAAAACAGCTCCAAAAGCAGTGATTAATATCTGTGGTCGCTTGTGTGAAGATACCAATTATATGCAGCTTGGCTTCAAAGTGGAGGCAGGTAAGTGTAATGGTGCGTAGTAAGAATTGGCGGAAGGAGATGCAGGTGAATGATGAGGTAGAAGGCTTGTTGTAGAAGGATGAGATAAAGGTGTGAAGGTAGAGCCATACTTAATAATCACTAGACCAACTCAGATTTAATAAAACGAAACTTCAACAAATTATAATAACTCTATGCTGTCCATCTGTACACCAGACATACGCTTACTCATGACTGTCTGAATGCTTGTATATGAAGGACCTCCGCGATCTTTTTTATCAGGCTTTTCTTACCTGTTACTATATTAGGCATGCAGTAGTAGAGCCTCTAGCTTGATCTGTACGGTTGACGTCATTTTTCGCCAGAAATAAAAAAAAGAAAAATTTGAGTCAGCTGACTATAAATAAAGCTTTAGTTTCCTTTAAACTATGAAGTTGATTAACCAGTTAGCATAGCTTTTGCTACAAACATTTTTTACCTCAAAGTTACAAAAACATTGCACATAATTTTGATTCAGTTTTAATGTAACTGTTAGCTTTTCACAGTTTTTGCAACAATTTTCAAAAATATTCAGTATTGCCAAAATAAAATCACCAATCAAACCTGTACAAAAAATATCAGGTAAATGGGGCTGAGACCATGAGCTTAACACTAACACTTGTGCCTTTAAAAAATGATCCTTAATTAAAAAATGTTGTCAAAAAACAACAACTCTGGTAAAGCCACTTGCCGATGCCTAGTCATAATTCGAACCCGTTTGTGCTGAGCAAATTAAAAATTTAGCAACAGCCTCAAAAACTACAAAGAAATGTAGTGTTTGAGGCAAGTAACTAAACTTTAATTTTGCTTTTTCTGTTTTGTTTAATCAAACTGATTAAAAAAAACTACTACTGGAAATATAAAAACATCAAATCAATATTTTATATGAACTTAATAGAATCGTATTGTTTTAAAAGCCCCTTCTAGAACCAAACAGCCTTTAAATAAGCAACGGCTACAATCCTCATTATTATCAAAAACCAGCAACCAATACTTGCTCATTGAGAAGCTTTTACTTACATGAATAAAAAAAAGTAAATGATATTTGATGAAAGATTATTTAATATTCAAAGTATTCTCAACCATAACATGCTGCTGAAATATCAGCTGAATACAAAGTTATTTTGGTCGTGAACTCTTCTGAAGAGGTTGTACTTCATCCATAGCATTAGCAGGTGGATGGTTTCCTGACTGAAGTTGATCATTTCTTTCAGTTGTAGGCGCATCATTAGCAGTCAGTTGCTCTAGAGAAACAAAGTGATCAAGTGTTAATGGTAAAAACTACAACTTTTAGGTCTTACTGCAGATTTCAGATTTGGTTTAATGACATGTGCTATATATTTATAATAAATAATAATACGCAGTGATTTCATAAAATTTTTCTATTAGATTATTACTGTTGTTATAAATAAATTGTTGTATATGTGCATAATGTTGGATTAGTGAAAGTTAAGGTTAGCTAAAGGATTGTAAATAGCTAAAGGAGATTAAAAAGCTTGGGAGACACCTTTAGAGTGGCCATGCATGGTGGTGGTAGTGTCTTGTGACAGAGCTTCTATATTATATTTAGTGAGTGATTCAACATGGAGTCGTAGGCAAAAGGAAATGAGGGTTGTCATATACTATTGTGCTTAATCATCTGGTGAAAGGAGAATTGAAGGGTTTGTGGTGATAGTGAAGGTCAATGTGTATTTATCACTTATTAAAGCCTTTGTTATAGGATTGGTGGGAGTTGGTGGTGGTGGTGAGTGTTAATTATTTGTTGTTGAAGGATACAGTCGAGGCTATTTGCTATTATAGGATTTGTAAAGGAGTTGGCAATTGCTGTACTTCGCCAGTTTTTAAGGTCGGTGTTGCCCAACACTTCAGGCTAGTAAGGTATGGTTTTAGGATTTGATTTTAATGTTTTTTCCAAGTTGGCGATCAATCCTGGTAACACTTATGGCTCATGGAAGGCATGGTTAGACGACTTTGGGCTCAGTGTGGAAATGGTTATCTTTAAACTAGGGAAGGAAACAGTAATTAGTAGGATTAAAGATATTTTCATGGTGGAGAATGTAACTGCTGCCGTTACTGCGTCCCATTGGTCAAGGGGGTAGAGATGCCCTAGAGTCTTGTGGATTTGATCTGAGAAGTGAGGCAAGTAGTTATGAACAAGCAATGGCTCATAATTTAAAAAATGCTTATGGTTGCGAGGAAACAGTTTATGTGAAAACATTCAAGTTTGTCACTGTTAATCAGGCTGTGAGAGCGAATGAAAATGATTACCTGATACGGGTTGAAAAACTTCGTAAGTCAGTAAATTTTGGAAATGATGATAACGTTAGACATGAATTTGCATTAGCTATAGTTTACAATGGTTTGAGAGAATCCTCTCTTTGCAATCAGCTGATGCCAAAAGGTAATTTGAATTGGAAAGGACTGACTAACACTTTTAGGGCAAAAAATTTTCTTCCGAATTCATAGAACATCATAGAGCTGGGTAAGGCAAATCGGTTGAACTCCACACAGGTGACTGATATAAAAAAAGGAAAATGCATGTTGGTGAGTGTTACAGCAGTATGAAGGTACCCAGCATTTGCAATGGTCAATCTGCTGTGAAATATGGTAGATATGCTGAGCAATATGCAGGAAAGATAAAAGGTGAGGCTAGCCACAGCTGTAAGAATTATAGGTGTCTATAGATGTCTACCTAGGCATTTTAACAATGAAATGATCATGCCTGACTGGCATAGAAGAGACTCTAGTAGGAGCAGGGTTGAAAGTGCTAGAAGAAATAATGGAACCAAGTCCAGAGGTTATTTGGCTTTCCTTGACGCTAAAGCGTGATTTTGCTGTGGTAGAGATGGTCAAAAAGTTGGGTTTTGCTCAGCTGTGTACATTGTTGGGTTTGTGATGGTGTGGGTCATACTTCCCAGGTCTGTCCCTATAAAAGGTATAAACATACTGCTTGGCCTAATTATTGAAGTAGTAGCAGTAGTAGTCAACGGAGTTGTGCTAGTGAAATGAGTGAGGTTCACATAGATCATGCAAGATTTGCTGATTCTGAAGAGCCATCTTATGAGCCCCAGAATATAGAGGCCCATGCAACTCAATCTGTGAGAGGTGTACCTCTTCCAACAAAACAAGGAGGAGGAGGTTGAGGAGCCAGCTGCGGTCCAAACTGAAAGTGGTGCCAGAGCTGGGGAGCTCACCGCACCCTTGGAGTACCTAACAGGCCTACCCACTCTGAGGAGATGGTCTCAGCCCAGAGGGAGTCCTTTGTTAGGCCTGAGGAAGCTTCGCCTCCTGCCGAAGAAAGAAAGGAGGTAGCTGCTGAGCAGTCATTTGTAACCTGGCAACAGCTCATCTTCGAGGCTGTTTAGAGGCCTCACTCCGGTGAGAACATGGAATGTGTTACTCACTCCGGTGAGGTGGATAGTGCTGCTCACTGAAGTGAGATTCTGGTAGGCGAAGGTGAGAGTTAGCTATTAATTAATAATAAACCTACTGTGTGTTACAGCTACTCATGGAACAAATTTATGGATGTGGGAGTTATAAAAATATGCAATAGCTGAATGCCCACTTACAAACGCACCTATTCACTATAAAACTTATTGAGCAAAAAATAGATAATATTTAACAGCCTACTGTGGTAGATTTTGGTGAATGTCAATCTCGTAAACTGCTTGTTTGCTAGCAGACACCGACAAGCAGTGCGCTAAAATTCCGCCCACAGCAACCGTAAAGGTGCTGTATTAGTGAAATAACTTGCTGTGCCGGTGGCACAGCTTGCACGGCCAGTGTTGATCCCTGCAGGGCTGGTAGTGACCCCTGACTGATCCGGTGCGGTGATACTTGGCCAGTGCAAGATGGCCCCCATGGTTGCAGATCCTCAAACCACCTAAGAACTTGCTTTAACCCAAGATGACTTGAGCACAAGATGGAGATAGCATCAAAACCTTGCAAGGCCTACTATTGGACAATGGAGATAGGACTCGGCCCTCTAGCCACTTGGTACCATTTACATTTAATTCTAATTCACCGCATGACTTGTTCGTTATTTATATACTTGCTATGATTGGTTAGTTTATTTCCTGTGCATGTAAAATTATATGACTTATGCAAATAACTTCCTGCCAGCCTGCCTATATGATGCAGTCACTTCTATACCTCATTGCATTCCGTCATTGTGTCTTGCCAATCAGCCTATTGGGTAGCCACTCTAAGAGTTTGGTTTTTAATGAGTAAAGCCACTATTCAAACAGCACTCTCTGTAGTTTTTCTGAGCAGTAGGCTCTGTGCTTGCCAACTGATTTGGCAGTAACTGATCATAGTTTTCACTGTCAAACCGGCACAGTGTCCCCTCTGAAGAGAGGTAGAATAATTTCTAGGTTCGTGGAATTTTGTGGTAACCGGACCAAAATCCATTACACTACTGTGGGCATAGACCAGCCTCAGAGACAGGCTATTGCAATTTTTGTGAACGCAACGCCGGAAGTGCACTATTTTCTAAAATCTAGGTTTATGCAATCGTTGACCAATCATAGGCTTCATCATCATACATGGGCTGGACCACATCATCAGCACACGTGTGCTAGTGCATGTGGGCTTGTGCCGTTTTATGAGAGCATTGCCTAGTGAAGAAACACAAAAGCAAATTTCACTTCAATCAATTATTTATAAATCGCTGTCGGCTGAAAAATTTGATATTTTTTAAATCGAAAAAAAATCAACATAAATGTCAACCAGTAACTCAGCTGCTACTGAGGAGGCCAATTCCATGGCCAGTTGGGTGTAGAGTATTGCAAAGATAAAGTAGAACAATTAAATGTCTTAGTGATATTGTCTCATTTTAGATTCTAGTCCCAGATAGGAACATGTAGGGACAAAAGTGCTAACGATTCTATATTTAGAATGGACCCGTTCTGGGTGCATTAAGTTGACCACCTTGTTTTTTTCATGGAGCACCCTACACTTCCATGGTGTATATAATATGTAGTATACAGCAATTGTGTTGTTCAACCGATTGCATAAATCACAAATTAGCAGCGTAAATTATTGTTATCTAATCATCGTAGCAAGTAGCAAGCTTCTAATTGCATAAACACATATCACAAATTGCAACTGCTTATCATTGATATTATTCTTATTATCATTTTTTGCATGATAGCTATTTGATTAATTGCCACTTATATTTGTGTTGCTGCTGTAGGTTTTTTAATGCTTTCCTTCATTATTATTCTTACAGATGGATAAAACCCCAAACTGTTATACTGAGAGAAGAAAAACTCTAAAAAATTATATAGTAACAGTCTAATGTATAGCAAAAAAATAAAATTATTTTAAAACAGCAAGTGTTAAAGTTTTACACGATCAAAACAAAACCAATTTGTACTAGAATCGTGCTTTCATCTGGCTCCTCCTTCATAAAGTGTACCGAGGGTCACAAACTAAACCGATGTGCACAATAAATGGTGATGATTATTGGATGGTTTGATATTGTGATAAGTTGTATTTTAGAAACAGATCAAAAATATCTTCAAGTCTGTTTAGGTTATTGTTTTTGTTTCCTCTAGTACAAGTATTTTACTCAGTTATGAGTTATAATGATGTAACTTGAATTTTAGGCAAGTGTCAATACAAAGAAAATGTGCTATTTTTTTTAAATATTTACAAATTTTTCCAATAATACACAACGAAGGTAATATGAATTATAGTTACTACCACCATTAATTATCATTACTGTATATAATTATTAGTAATGCTTGTTGTCTCTTCACTTCGAGGAAATTCCTCTTTAACATTGTGGTAGAATTTGGTGAAAGTTCATAGTACTCGGGTAGGTTACTTTTCATCCTTTGAGAATAATGCGCTAGACTTATACCCACAGCTTTTGGTAGACTGCTGAATAGGTGGGAAGTTGTGCTGTGCCGGTGGCATGGTATACAGGGCCGGTATTGACCTCTTACTGATCCAAGATAGCTATACTGGGCTGACACAAGATGGCCGCCATAGAGGAGGAACCTCAAACTAACCTAGGATTTTAGTCAAGGCCGAGAACTGGAAGTACCCTTCCTCAGATGACCACACAAGTGGACCATAAGCTAGATATAGCCTGGGAGCCCTGATTGGACAATGGAGACAGGACACCACCCTTTAGCCACTTGGCGCCCTTAACCTTTAAAACTTTACCTCACCTGGTTCATTGATTATTTATATATTTCTTTGTATTGGCTTATCAACTTCCTGTGCTATTACCCTTATATACAATATGCTAATTACTTCCTGTCAGTTCACCTATAAAAGGGCTGAATTTACCTCTATTCATTGCATTCATTTCTCATATCTTGCCAACAACCCTAGTGGATTGCCACCCTAGGACTTTGGTTGTTGAGAAATAAAGCCAATATTTAAACTGCAAGCTGTGTTGTTTGTATGAGCCTTGGACTCTGCCTATACCAAATGATCCAGCTGTGTTTACCTAGTTGTCACTGTCGGGCAGCACTGTTTCCCCTCTGGAGAGAGGCATAATACTCGAGAATAGTGGATATTCGTAGAAACTAGACCGAAATCCATTACACCATTATAATGATATTTTCTTGACTTATTTCAATTCCTAATAATTATTAGGTTTTGTAATTATTATAACTATCATTATCATTTATTACTTTTATATATTTTAATTCTTCTCATCGTTATTAGTAATGTTTTTTTTTACTAATTTCTTATTAATTTTATTACTATCCATTGTATTTTACTAGCATTATTGCTTGCTTTTAGTGTTTACGCTTCAGACACCTGGTTTATGACAGCCCTGTTAAAAACTATCTCAGCAAAGAGTTACTGCCAGTTGTGTGATTATTATTTAATTAGGTAGTTTTACAAAAATAAGAAATCATAGATTATAATAACTATCAGATTGTCATTATATTATTACTTAATAATGTTGTCATTGGGTTTTATTATCACCACGGTTCTACTGTTCTACTGTTAAGCCCAATCAAAAACTATGAAGCATAAATACTATTGCTAAATAGATTCTTTGACAAAGCTTGGCCAGGTTTTTTGGCAGCTTCGATTTAGGTGTCTTAAAAGCTATTGGACAAAGTAACAACATGGTTTGAGATAGATGACGCTTACCTGCACCAGTATAGTTGGGAGAATGTGCAGCTTGGAAGAACGCTGTTTGTTCCTGATTAGCCAAAATATTGTTGTTGATTGGTTGGTTGACTAAACCATCAAGCGTTCTCTTACGACTAAAATGATAGTGAAAATTGAAGATATTTAATATTCACTTCAAAAGAAAAAGTATTACTACTCAGCCTCTGAAGACACACATTGATGCGCTGAAATGGTTTTACTAATTCTAAAGCTTTCACCAATTTTTTTAGTTTAGTTTGTTAAGCAAAAAAAATTAAACGGCGAACATAATAGGGTGAGGTACAGCCATTGGATTATGCACTTACGCTAAACAAAATGCAACCACAGCTGTAATCATGATGATCAGTACCAGAGCTCCGATGCATCCTCCAGCAACTAGAAATAATAAGTATTTAGAGTGGAGGGATGGTGAGTTTTTCCTTAATGCAATCACAATGCCCACTGCACGTTCTAATAATGTAGTGTACGGTAAACAAATGCAGGTATTTTGTAGCCAAGGCTAAAATCTTTGTAAAGGATGTGCTGCGTCTTTAGAGAACATAGGCTTTTACAGACTGCGATATACTCACTTGCTCCAATGGTGCTAGCCTTTAGACTATAATCATATTTGCGATCTAACCAGTCGTTATTGGTTGTTTGTCGTCGGTACCACGGTAGTGAAGTGATAGTAGTTGCAGGGTCTCCGCAGGTGACTGTTACTGTGCTCGCTGACTCGACTACAAAACCAAAGTGTGAAACAGTTTTTAAAAAAGAAATTGACAAAACGTAACTAAATGAAACGGAAGTTTCAAGCAAGAAATGACCCTATATATCCATTTTGAATATACAAGGTTAAACAATCTGTTGCAGGAGCAGAAAGATTTTTTAGCTTTATTTTAAGCAGAAAATAACCAGAAAAATGACAATTAAAGAGACGTATTTTTAGGTAAAAATATGGCTTTATAATTGTAGAATGCTAAAACAACTCTTACGTATATAGAACGGGAAACATAACTCTACAGTGATTAGATTGCTTTGCTGTAAAGTATAGTGGCTAGAGACAGCTATTGTAAGTATAAGGTGTCTAAATAACTTTATTGTAATTGCAGAGTGGTTAGATAACTTTATTGTACAACAAGAGAGAGAGTGATGAACTAACTCTTTTGGGTGGACAATGGTTGGATAACTTGTAATTTTATGTTTTGATACTGCACTAGTACCATAAATCTTTGATGAAAACCTGCCCAGAAGTATTTAATGCCGTTAGTCAATTAGTCCACAGTCCCACTTGCTCCCTTTTTGGGCATCTTGAGAGTTGAGATAAAGCGTGAACAGCTTGGCCAAAAGTTATTTCGCTTATCTTCTATACCCAGCATTTCGT
Organism: Cryptosula pallasiana; assembly: GCA_945261195.1. Taxonomy (NCBI): domain Eukaryota; kingdom Metazoa; phylum Bryozoa; class Gymnolaemata; order Cheilostomatida; family Cryptosulidae; genus Cryptosula; species Cryptosula pallasiana. The sequence goes on along the minus strand of OX183136.1, from coordinate 29,238,901 downwards.
TACATTAGCAAGTAGTATAATCGCCACAAGTAACTTAAAAACATCACTAAAAAACTTACAAAAGATGAATTACCGAAACTCACTTTATCTAATTATACTCACCTGGGGAAACTGTAAGCCAGCCACCTCTTTGAACAGTTGAAGCATCCGACGAAAACCTAATGGACACTATCATTCCAGTTGAGTATGTTTTGTTGATTGCAGGGTCCAGTACCCTTTTCTCACAGTAATTGGTCTGACCAAAAACTGGATAACACAAATACCATGAAAATATGACTTTTATATTAAACTTTGATCACATTCTATCCCAAATATTAAAGTTTACCATTTAAAAGATTCTACCAGCAGGCAAACCATAGTTTTTTACCTCATAGAATATTCAAAGAACTTATCAAGCAGTTGAATTCGAGTTAAAAAATATTGTTTTCATTTTTTTATTTATCTGTAGATACAGGTCAAAGTTGTGACTCTATTTATTGTTAATAATAATTTGGATTTTTGTTTAGCAAGTCATGCTGTAAGAGTGTGACAAGTTTCTTGGAAAACCTTATATAAACTGCACTTTTGAAACTTTTTTCGAAGTAAAAGATACAAAACTTTTTACCAAACTAGAATACTTTTGAAGTGAAATGAAAACGCGACTGTTATTCAAGCCGTTGAAAGAAATTTTTACTTTTTACTTACCCCCTCCTCCAAATCTGATGTAGTCATAGCAACCACTTAATGCATATTTTTTTTCCAAGTCAGCATATAAAAGATTTACAAAGACAGAATTGTAATCAGATGGTACAGCTTGGCATTGGCAATCCTTGCTGGTGGGATATTCACCATCGTAGTTGGTGAAACCAGGAGTTGCCAAATAAACTGGATAGGATGGTGTTGCTATGTCACTAAAACTCTCACACATTGACTTTATCTGTACTCCTGTAATTCAAGTAACATTAAAATAGCGATGACAGCAAAACAAGAGCTCGCTGAAGAATACCTAATTGTCATGTCTCTTTAGAACTTCAACGCATTCTTCTGAGATGCAAAAGTATTTTTTAGTCCACTTTCATTTTAATTCAACACACAGCAAAAAAAGAATGTACAGGTGTGCTCTGTCTGGTCAAAATAAAGCCTGATAAAAAACAAAATGAAGCATGAATTTGCTTAAAAAATAATAATTTTGTTTGTATCACGTGGGTTTACAACAAATGGTTTATAGAAACAAAATTTTGCAGGTGTTTATTAATCTAGTTTCTTGACATGAAATGGAAATGAACCAGTTATTATGACTAGCGGATGTGATTTCTCTTTTTAATCAACCTTCTTTTATTACCAAAACTATTATGTGCAAGGTTACTTGTCATAATGCTGATACAATATAACACGAAACAATCTAAATCATAGTACTTCTATACAGTAATTATCTTATTTTTTTGTCAAATGCTGACACAGGAGAGTTATCTGCTCTGTAGTTGTCAAGCAATCACGCCATTGACTAAAATTTGTCAGACTAGTATATCGGTGAATCAGACAGTGTTCTGTTTGATTTAGTCACCTAATAAATTGTTAAGTTGAAAGATCTTTGTTTTGCTTTTAACCACTAAAGGGCTATCAACATTCAGATTATTATAAATCTCATGTTTACCTAAAATAATCGGTATTATGATCATTATTGATTGTGCTATAAAATTCAGTATCATTATTACCATCAGCAATGTACTTACTGCTTTGAACGAATGCTTACCTGGCACGCACTGAAAAGTGATTTTCATTTTATTGAAAGCAGTGCAGTTGAATGGATCGCTGTACATCAACAGAAGACAAAGTATCTGCTTTCCTTCACAAGGTTCTGCAGATGGCTGGTCAATAGAGCAGTGGCCACCTAAAAGATTGGAAATTTAAAAAATAGTAATACTTCCAAAGGATCGTTAAAATTAATTTTATTCTTTCAAATTAAAAAATTTCAATACTTTAGTACTCAGTAAGAATTTTAAAAAGTGTGCAGAAATGCGACTAAAAGCCTGTTCCCTTAAATTTTCTCTTTTAACTCACTGTTTAAATGGCTGCTGTTTTCAAATTGAAGCTCATTAATGTGGATGTATGCAATATCAGAGCACCGCAGCTCAATCACCTGATGACCTGATATGTCCTCTATGTAACTTCTAGGAGTTTCTCCTGCAGTAACTTCAAACATATATAAAAAAATCATCATTTTAGAAGGCCAAATCATATTTGTTTTATTAATTTGAGTACAATCATTGCCATGTTTTGTTTTTGTTACATAATTTTCTCAACCAAATAAGAGCAATCTGCTGTTTCAACAATTGGTATGAAAAAGAAGAACATAGAAATGGTGGCTTACATTTCAAGGTTGAAGAACTCGCATCATCAGCAAACATTGCCGCCACCAATATAACAAGAAAACGTCTCACAGTCTCAGCCATCGTTGCTTGCTGCCGTATAAAAAGCAAACTATGATTCATGCTTTCACAGGTTAGTTTAATTGTTTGACAAGTTAAATAACTCAGTAAACTTGAGGTACTTTAGCTCTATATTGATACAAATAGTACTCTCTCTAGCACCTAGTTTAAGAATGAACTTCATTTTCGTTTATTTTGTTTTTTTTCAGTAAAAATGCAAACAATTCCAGTTTCCATTACTATCATTTTTAAGTGCAAAGCTCAACGAGAAACATGGGGCCTGAATAATTATCACTTCTTCCAATAAAAAATTTCCTTTTGCATATATTAAAAAATGATGTATTTGTATTTTCATAATTTTCATATCTAACCAAATAATAACAAAGTATTTTATTTTGGTAGTAATTAAAAAAAAGAGTTTGTTTTGTTCCAGTTTTGTCAATAATCCCGTACCTAAAGCTAATTGAAATTATAGTTATTGCTTTTATTTACGTTTATTTCCTCAACAACAATTACTGTAAGGCTGGAGCATTGAGTTCTTAATTTTCTTTTAGAAAATTTTGTTTCACAATTTTTTAAAATAATTGTTTGGAAATTTCAAAAGCTTTATTTATTAGGCAAATTATTTATTGTTGAAAATATGGGAGCAGCATTTCATTCAATGAGCATAATGTAGCAATTATTTTTCATCTTAATTGGATAAAAATATTTAACAAAAATTTTTGGGAAATAATTTATTCTTGTAAAATTTTTTGAGTATTTAAAAAATTAAAAACTTGAAAGTTAACGTGTCTGGAGATGGTTCTCACTATATTTTGAAAATAGGGAAACAATCTAAGTATTAAATTCAATGACTTTTAATTGTTAACAATAAAATTTATTAAACAATGTAATTATTTTCATAAAAGTGCTTCGCATCAAAGCAGTTTGAAGGTGAACTAATTATAATATTCAGACTTACCATTTTTTACTAATCATATAGAAAAATTTGTGCAACTACTCAGTTTTATTCATGTGTTTATTAATACTTAAACATTTTCATTTTCATTTTCATTTTCTTTCGGCTAAGTAGATGTGAAAAACTCAGCTAAATTTTAACTGTTCTTAAAACTTGACGCACCCATCTCTGGCAGAACCAGTGGCCATGAAAGTAAAAAGATTTATGGAGTTGTCTTCTCTTACAACAGATATACGTCGTGCCAGCTACTAAACCAAAAATCAATAATAATAAAATAATTTTTTTATCATTATTAAAGTACTGAAGAATTATTTCTACGAAAACAATGAGACACAAATAAATAATTACTTATAGCACCGCTGATGTATTGATTCTGTGAACCAAAGATATTTGACATAATAAATTATTATTATCCTTATGGCCTTGCATCAATGATCGTTGCTTGAATGATAACAACTCATTTTTATTCACTATAAAACGGCTGTTTTTAATCGCAAGATATAAATACAGATAAGACAGCTCCTGATTTTTAAACCCACATTGTTTCCCGTTGTCATCTTCACTTTGAATTTCTTGTGGTGCCACAGCGTAAAAAAGTTCTATTTTTTACTCACCAAAACTAAAGAAGTTCACCAATTTGTCACGAATTGTGTTTTCATGTTCAATTAGCTGAAAGAGCTTATTATTACCAAAAATTCAGCTTTCAGAAAAAAACAAGTTTTGTCCCCTTTTGGAGCACTTTTTTGCTGAAAACTTACAAGTTTTCCCAAACGAATCCCTGAAGCATCATATTGGAAAATGTTTATCATTTGAGCAGTTTAGATTTTTATCGCGCAAGATGATAAAAGCCAATTACAAAGCCATAACTACTATTACTTAATATAATGAAGAAGGTTGTGTGGTTGTTGTTTTTCTATCACCCAGGATGGATGATAAGGTCATATTTACAAAATTAAACTTGTCGTGCAATTATTTTGTGCTGTAGTCTGATATTTTTGCTCGGACATGACAACCGGTGCTTTGCAGTCGTTTTCTTGTTTTTGGCCACGTCGCAATGAAAACAGAAAGAATAGATTGATGTAAATTTTTATTTTCTCTCACACCATATAGATACAAGCATCACTATGGAGTAGAACTTTTTTGTCGACTTTGTTCAAAAATTACACCATATTAACTCAGGCTTTTTGCATACAATCACTTGAAAGCTCGTAATGCAACAGACTTCAATGATCTTTCATGTACTTAAATCATTTCATAACTTGCATGAGAACACAAGACCTCTTCAAAAACATCATAGCAGCCTCTATTGAGTGTGATTCTTACATCATTGTGCTCTTAGTTTTTGCATAGCCTTGTATCGATTGACATAAGACAACGCTCTCCTTATCTCCACGTTCAAATAGTGTCATAGTCTTAGTAATACTGCTGTAGATTTTGGTGAATGCCAGTAGTAAACCGTTTGCTTACTACTAAAACATGAACATCAGTGAGTTGGTATTCCACACACATTGGTGGAATGCCTTACTGTGCCGGTGGCATAGCATGTGCGTCCGGTATTGACCCCTAATGAATAAAGCCATTATTCAAACAGCACTCTGTGTTGTTTGCCTGAGCTGTGGGCTCTGTGCTTTTCAAGTGATCCGGCAGTAACTACCATAGTTATCATTGTTATACCAGCACAGCGTCTCCTCCGGAGAGAAGTATAATACTCGAGATTACTCGAATTTTGTGGTAACCAGACCAAATTCCATTACAACACTAGCGAATATTCACATTTATTTAGCCTAGCTTTTAAAAGTGGAACGTTCATTTTATCTTGCAAGGAGGCAGTCAGGCTTTTCTTATGAGCTGGTGTTGATGAGACAAAGAATTAGACTGTATTACCGGCGCAATAAATAATGGAGTTGGAAAAAAGCCAGCCTTTTAACTTTTTCTGACCCGCAGCATTTTCTCATGGATACACGTGCCAATCATTTTTTTAGGTCAAACAACAACACCCGATAGGTTTATAATCATTTTAGCGGCTACTTATCTTTTTAATGGAGAAAAAGTATGGCACACTCTTTGTTCAACTTTTAGTTACCACACCACACGTTAGCTCAATAACCTGGAAAACTAAGCAGGTGTGCCTTTTTTGGGCTTTGTTTGAATCACCGAAAATCTCTAAAGGCTATGCCAAAAAAACCAAACCCGCATTGCTTGATTTTATCACTTTGGGAGCTCTTCATTCCATTATGTTCCTAATATACGCCCATGGAAATCCAAATTCAAAAAATAAACTTTCTGTTCCAATTAACTGTTTTTATGTTAACCAAAATTACAAGAATGGTAAAGTTACGAGGTTTTCTTCATTCTTGTAATTATCGAGCTTCTTTTTAGATTAATAACACGTTTGGAAACTTAATACAAAACTGCTGGAAGTATAGTAATAAAAAAACCAAAGTAGCTGTAGTTGCTATTATTATTTTTTTTTCTTTTTGATCATTGATAGAACTAATCATATGCTTGTTGTAGTATAAATATGTTACTCACAAAACCTAGTTGTGTAAAATAATTAAAAATGGATAACACACAGTTGTGTGAAATAATTTTTATAATAATTATTTTTTGTTGTTTTATTCAGAAGAAAATAAAAAAGTATTTGCTCCTAAGTATTTCACAACAATTACAATCTTAGGAACAAAAAGATCGCAACTCTATAATAACTGATTAATGCTTTTGAAAGTCATTATATGAAACTTTTGCTCTGGTCAATCTTACAACTAGTATTCAGATGTACTTTCCCATACCACTGCTTACAGTAGTGTGAAAGTTCGTCATCTAAAGTGCCTATCACTTGTAACAGCCTGTAAGATTGTATTAGCACAGCTACAAAAAATAAACTATTCCAAAGGAAAACATCAGCAAAACTGCACCTAATTGCCTAAATGCCGAGGATGTTATGCAACCTGAGACTTTTGTACGGCGATAAATTTATGCCGCTAAACACTGAAAGGGCAATATAATTTTTGATAAAAGAAAGGCAACGTGAGTGAAAAGCATCCAACTGCACGTATCATCAACCAACAGGTATAGTTAAATACCTGCATTTGTTGCATAAAAAATATTTTCGCTCATGATGAGTAAGTTCCAAAGGTAGAGTTGCATCATAAAAGCTTTTAATCACCTTTCGCTAATGCTATTTTGGAGAAAGATCTCAATACTACATATGCTAGCCAAACAGAGCTTTTCATATAGTTGAATAAAGTGTTGTGTATTATTCAACTAGTTGTAGATATTCATACATGACACGAGAGTGCAGTGATTTGCATACTATTAGATCATATTAAATGAAAAACAGGAAACAACACTCAACTATTGTATAAAGAGTGTTCTTGGCAACAATTTCGATGTTGCGCTTTTGTAATATACAAATAATTTCCTTTGTATTATGTTGCATCACCAATAATAAAAAATGGACAAAATCGATAAAAAACCTTTTATCGTTTCATTTTTTTTCATGGAACAGTGGTTTTTGGGGAAAAAATTTAATTTAATTTTGCCAAATGCAATAGAAAGCTTAATGCACTGATGCTGCCAATTAACCTGATTTAGCCAAAAATTACCAGCAGGTCTAGTTGTAGTTGTTGTTGCTTAGTAGCAAGAGTGTAAGTTAGTGAACTAGGAGCAGCTGGCAGTTATCCATTTCGCTGCATATGCAGAAGGCGAAATTATCATATCAATCGTTCACCATTACTTTCTACCCACACATCATGCAGCGTTGAGTTGTTATCAGTATTTTTAATCTCTCATCGGTGCATTAAATATTAGCCCAGGAGATCTCAAAGACTTATATTGACTTTAAAGTTATTTAAACATGGTTGCGAAGTATATGTAAATGCTTTGATCACTTTTGTGTCCGCTAACCATAATGCTCAACAATCATTAAATTTTATCGCATTTGAATGCCATTTTGAAGTTAAGGCAAAAGTCAGTTGCATTGGGAAGATAATATCCTTTCAAAGTTTGTTATTTTTTTTTGTCATTTGAAGAGGAAGATGCTGAATGCCACACATTTTATAATTTAATGTAAAAGCAGATGTAACTGACATTTGGCAACCCCAAAACAGTGAAACATGTATCAAACCCTTTTTATGACCATATATATCTTACACAAACTGTGGTGTTGCCAAAAAACACTCGGAAGTGCCCCATCATCTAACAGTTAATAACCCAGGCAGCTCTAGCGGTCACAGCTGCTCATTAGTGAGTTATATTGTTCAACAAACAAACAATTAGGTGTGCCTGATTGAGCCCAAGCATTTGTAAATTATCTATTGATTAGGCAATTCTTTGCTCATTCATAAAGAGTAGTTTGACTGATGGGCACTTTTAGTAACAAATTTCTTATTTGCAGCGAGCGTAGAATAAGTTATGTTAAACTGCAGCGAAATTAAAATAATTAGTTCTCAAATCACAGAAAATATGACCTCATTTTCAAAGTGAGTTTTCACATGGAGGTTGGCAATGCTCCAAAAACATAAAATTACCTATGGGTGCTAAAACACAAAACTTTAGAATTGTGTTCTGATGTAGAAGTTGAAGAGGTAAGACCAGTTAAGCACAAACATATAATGTTAGATATAAAAACAAAATAGGGTTAGAATGAAACATTACCTTCAGTCTATTGTCGATCCAGTTCTAGTCACCTAGTATAAGTAGTGATACACTAGCCCGTATGAGTTGATGCTATCGTTAGGTTGCGCTATACATAATTGATTGGCAGTGGTTTATTGCAAAGGCTAACTGTAAGCTATGTCTGCTATATTTGTAGTTTATCTCAAGGGCTTTATTAACTCACACATGAGAGCAACGCGTGTCAACATACCGATACATTGAGTGTAAACAAATTTGAACAGCTAAGGCTTGGCCAGGTTTTTGTAAACTAAAGTAGCTTGATGTATATGAAGCTTATTATCATTACCGATACTGTATGCTGACAAAAATCAGGAGATACAGACAAAACTCAACGAAGCTTTAAGCTTTGTTTGTCGGCGGTGGTAACCAATCACACTGATGCATAACCAAGGAAATCAGCAGTAGCTGGTTCATGTTTTCTTGTAACCATGACAGCCTATCAGACACACCTGAATAATGGGAATCACACAGCAAACACGAAACTAAGGCCATTCCTATTTGGTTGTGCTACTTAAGAAACACCCATAATGTCGCGATGGTGAAAGTGTCATAAACTGTAATAATCTTAGAGAATACTGTATTGCTCTGTGACCCCAGGCTACTATGTATTCTAGTTAATAAGCCACATCCTCTGAGCACCAGAGGCCAACTGAAGCTTCAATGGCATTCCACTGTATAATGAGTATTTAATATTAAAAAGAGATATTACATTGTGTGGACAACTTCTAACTGGGATAAAACTACCAGTTATGATAAGATAACTTCTCACTTTAAGATTACCACAAAATGTAATGGGGGGGCAGAAAACCCATAGATATGCTTTGGGCAAGATATGCAATGAAGAGGTATCAAGGATAAAAAGTTTTTACAATATGCATTTCAAAATTGAGGTTTATTAATGTTATAGATAAATCATCAATATATGTGAGTCATCCGCAAAAAATAGTGATTGGCTTCAGCCCGGAGCATTGATAGCGCTGTCAGTGCATATTGTAGTATATTTCTGTCCTCTTACTTCCGACACAATAGCAACCACTGTGTGTGCATCTTGTACACCTCTCACTACTTTAACACTTCAGGGTGCAACCCGAATAGGCGTTAACAACTTCTATGGGGTCCACGACCCATACAAACTATACCAGAGTTACAAGAACAAATACGTTGTTAGCTAATTCGATTTAGCAATATAAAAGGTGTTATCTAGGCACAATCCACTAAACTTTTAATTGCTATTAGTACAGCAGCTCATTATATAGGAGAAGATCAGGAACTACCAACCCCTTATTAAGAGTGAGTCAATCATATGTAACAAAAGAAACGATGCACAAATCAAAACATACAATACAAATCAGTTAAACAATGCAAGCCAATGACAAAGGTAAACCTATGGCAACGCAGCTCTAGGCTGCTTTCTGGCTCTTTCTAGAGTAATGGAAAGTTTCCACCCCTTATAAAGGTCCTTTACTTTCTAGGTCTGTGTTCCTATAGTCTGCAGCTTCTTGAATCCTTCTCTAGTGGTGGGCAGCCAACTCCTTGGGCCTCAGGTTATCCATTCAAGCCATATTTGTTGGCTGGCCCGGGGTACTGTCCCGGTATATGTCATATTTGATATATAGAGGAGATCCTATGTCAACACAGGCCCGGGAAAGACCCAGCATATATGGTATCTTTAACCAGGTATAGGTTATATATGTTATAAAGGGAGAATCCCGGGTCCACTTATAACTAGTGTAAGGAAATAGGTGAAGGGGTGTAGGGGGAATCTAAGGTAAGGGGAAGGTGGGGGTAGGTGTCTGGATGTCTTTTATCATTAAAATCTTCCACAACATTATGAAAACCTTTATCTCAATCTGTTAAGTAGTAGTCAAGGAAGCTTACTGACTTACAAGTGGTATTTCCACAGAGAGTGAAGTTTTCTTCTTTTTATAAACTTGAATGACTGAGCATTATTTATTTTGACAGTGTGAGTCCCGTAGTGAAGGTTTTCTGCCTTTGTTGGTACTCTAACATAACACAGCAGACATTTATTTTCTAAATAAAATGCGTAGGAACTTTGCACATTGTGATTAACTGGTCCTATTGATGAAAAAAAACCTGCACACTTATCGTTTTTTGTTTTCTATTGATGGTGCTAAATCAGAGAAACCCAAGTTCCTCAATATTTTTTTTTAAATTTCTAAAGTAAAAGCAGAACTAGTTTTTGTGATACAACAGGAGTAGTAATGTAGGGACAGATCTCTGTCTTGGTGTCTAAGAAAAAGAATGTTCTCATTTTTCCAAGTGCTTTTTGTTGCACCAGGTGCTACCGGTGTTTTCATTTTTTTTTATAATTGTTTGATAAACTAAATATTTCATGTACAGGAGTCATTTATATTGGGATTTGTATGGCGATTTAGATCACGGGTCTGACTAGTTTATAAAAATGGTATGCAGGTTTTATACTGAAGTTTGTATTGTTAGTTTGATTGTTGGATTAACATTTTATGGTTATTGCTATAGTTTTATTACAAGAAAAAAAATTAAGCTTTTCATTTACATATATGTCCATGTACATATCCATGTACATATCCATATCTATATTCATGTCTATTTATGACTATGTCCATATTAATATCCATGCCCATGTCCATATCCATGTCAGTACCCGTATCCACATTCATAATAATTTATCTACATCTACATAGCCATGTCCATATCTATATCCAATTATGTCTATGTCCATATCCATAACTATGACCTTGTTCAATTATGTTCATTTACATGCTGTAAAATTATAAATGTATGTACAATATATGTTGACTTATAATCATGTTCGTTTATGCTCAACCATATCCGAAAGAAATTTAGTGTAACAAAAACATTATATTAGAAACTGTTTTTTTTTTCAGATAAGGAACAGTTTATTGAGTAGCAGCGCTTCAAGAAGGAACTACATGTACAAAAATTTGATTGGTACATAACAATTGCTGACAAAGGAGTTCAAGGCAGACTGGTAGAGGTTGGTTTTTAGACGCTATAGTCACTCCGATTGCACCGGTTTTAAGCTCAATACAAAGTGATTCTTCTGCCTTTAAAATTTTTTAGTCGTCTCTTTCTTGTATCAGAAGAGGAGTATCCTAGGTTGATGGTAAAAATAAGTGGTGCTAAGCCGAAGGTCCAAGACAACTACGCACCATCAATATATGACAACTTGACAAGAGACAAATGGTGAGAGATATGGGGAGAACCCAGAATGCTTTGTTTGGGACAGCAATGGAAGTCAAAATCGTTTTGTCCGAGCACAAAAAGTCAAATGAAAGTTTTCAAAGCACAGAAAACTATTAGGGCGATGTGTGAAAGATTACGGGAGATTACAAACAACCAGAGAGCTTGAGCTCTGCTAAAAAACCCAAATTTTCACCATCATCACAGTTTGCTAGAAACACAATTACCAATAATGAGGATGTGTCTCGCTTACCAGAACGTATGGAAAATCCTAGTAGAAGATTTATAAAAAAGGTATGATGCCTGTCTTTCTGCTTGTGCTTCGTTCTGAGTTCCCAGCCGGTGGAGAGGTTCGAGTACAGCTTTAGTACCCAGCAACAATGGGCTACTGTTCTTCACCAGCTCAGTTTATCCCATGTCCTGCTCTCCTTCTCTGAAGATTGCATCATACTTGCTTGAACGCTTCTCCTGTGTTACTGTAGTGGTAAAGAGTTGCATTATACAGCTTCTGGAGGTGTGTTGGTACAAGATGTGCGGAAAGGGGCCGTGTGGTCCAACATTGCCTCTTCTGCCTGAGTATTTTCCACAACACACTCTTCAGGTGAGACTGCTGTGTATTGGCCAATCTTCTTTCCCACTTTCAGCTTAACAGGCTGGTGTGTGGTATTCAGGCGTTTTATCAGGATGTCTCCTTTTTGATTGGGCTGATTGAGACTGGCAGCTAGGGATGGCACATCTGCTGGTTCTTTCACTCTACAGAGTAGGGGGTAGCTCTGGGTGCTCATCCTGCACAAAATTGTTGCTTCCAAGCAGGGGGAATGTCTGTATCCCTGAGCAATGCACTTTACTTGCAAATAACCTTCCATGTTTATCTGTGCAACGGAGTTCCTGTCCATCTGGAACAATCACAGCATTATCAAATTTCATCTGGAGCTGATGCGACAATAAAAATTGCATTCCGATTATCATGTCCTTATTAATTAGACTCACTACAAATTCAGCCTCCATTTTTATGTCTGGAATAATGGGAGTCAGCTTGATAGTATCATAAAAATGGAATGCAGGAGCCGTCTGCTATCAGTCCCTGATTGTTGCTCTCCTGTAAACTACTCTGGGTAGCTGGAGACAATTTGTTGAATGTGTGTTGGGAGAGCAGGTTGGTGGTACAACCTGTGTCCACCAATATAGATATTGGCTTTCCCTCTATCTTGCCTGGCAAGAAATACCTGGGCTGGTAAGGCTGTTTTAGTGAGTTTTCCACTGCTTTGGTTAAGCGGACATCTGAGACCGCTGGTCTAGTCAAATGATTTTTCTTTGGTCTGGGTCTGTGTAAGGCCGTGGAAGAGTGAATGGGTACAAGATCTTCTGTAGGAAGTTCACCGGGCAACTCCGGATTTGCATCACTTTCTCCTAACCCTGGTAGGACAGCAAAACAGTTAGAGTGGTCACTTTCCATGGTTCATGGATGGGAGTGATTTTGCACTGGATTTTTGTCTTGAAACCCACTGGGTTATCCTGCTCCAGTATATGTAAATTATTTTTGTATATCCCTTTTGCCCTGTTACGGCTGTTTTACTGTGGCGGTTTGCTCTCGTTTCCCTGCTGTAAATTCTACTTGGTAGATCTGGTTGTCTATGGCTGTACAGTGCAGCCCTGACGGTAACGTCCTTTACTGCCACACCCCAACAATTGGGTGGGACAAGCTCTTTACTGGTAGGTCTGACTTGCTGCTCCTTTACCTGTTTCACCTCATCCATCCGGTTCTGCATTGTCTTCATCATCATCACTACCACATACCAGCTGGACCTGATTAACAGGTGGCTGTGTTGTTGGAGTTGAGAGATGGCTTAGACAACTTATTTTCTTCTTCCTTGTCAACTATCTCTTTGACCCGAGTAGGCTTTTCATCAGTGGGAGGTTTGATGGGCATAAACTCGCAACCGGCTCTGACAGCATTTTCCATGGCCAGAAAATGTCTTTGTAGCGCAGTGTTGCCTAATATGCTAGAGAAAGTGTCTTATACCATCCATTCCACTCGCTGAAGTAGCAAATCATCATAGGCAATCGGCACCAACCTCTCTGCTTCATTTGCTTGTTCCTGCAAGGTAGTTTTAGGCAAGTGGCGCAAGTTAGATAATTTGGCCTGTGCCTCGCTGGCTGTGAGCCTGAAGCTGGCTCGGGGTGCAGTGAACACATCATATATATGATCTGATTTGCCACACTCTAAAGCATCACGCTTCAATGCCTCTCTTGACTGCAAGAGGGTCGTGTCCTGTCCCCAGTCATTTGCCTCAGCAATTTCTATGAACCGAGCTATGAAATACTTGGTGCCTCTGGCTCCGCCAAACTTTGGTGTACTGAATTGGTTTTGCACTGCGGCTTTTTGGGGTGGCATCACACTTGGTAGCGCCTGTATTAGCATTTTTATGGCAGCCATTGCTGGTTGTCCAGGTGGCTGTGCTGCTGGCTGTGCTGTTGGCTGTTGTGCTGGCCGTGCTGCTGCTGCCCTACCAGCTCTTCTTGCTCTCCTGGTGGCCATAATTTACATGTCAATGCTGGCCCTGTATAAGTTGGTGGCTGAATCTGTCCAAAGGTGGCCAATTTTGTACAGCTGATGATGGGGTTTGTGTTGAGCAACTGATCTTGCACAATATGATGACTGGGTCTGCATTAAAATGTTATACTCTGCACAACTGACAGCAGGGTCTGCACTAAAAGCAACTCACTTTGCTCAGGATGGTGACAGACTCTGCAACTTTTTCTTGTCTGGAAGTGTGGACATCTGCTCTTCCAGTTGTATCTGCTTGTGATTCGTATCAGCGTCTCACTACTCCTACCGATGTAGCAGATTTGTGTGTTAGTACTTGGACACAACCGATGTTTCCTTTACTGAATTGCTGAGTAAAACTGTGTGAATCTCACTGCCTGCCAACCCTGTGTGCGACTATGCACAATTTACTGATTTGTGCTACTTAAGTATGGATGCTTGCAGGCACAGTAACAGTGTACAGCACACAGATCACACTAATTGCAGTGGCAGTTGTTACAGGGGCTTATCACCAGCCGTGTACTGCCCAATTATCGCTGTACTTTACTACTAATTGCTGGCACGGTAACACCAAATGTCAGAGCACTGCTTCAAAGATGGGTGCTAGTAGTATCAGCTACAACTCCTTCTTATAAAACATGGCAAGAGTGAGATAATGAGTCTTATTACAATCTGACAATCATAACCATTACATGGCATTTTATAATGTGCAAAAACATATAAAACATAATGTGCACCCAATCATTACCTGGTGTGCACTCATCCATTTATCATATTGTCCAATAACATTGATTCAGCAGTATTAACCCAATCATAAGCTGGTCATGTATTTCTACTTCTCTCTGCGGGAGGAGCTTGACTTTCTATTTAGCAGTAGTCTCTGCTAACAATCACGTTGCATGGTCCTGTCTAAACTTCCCCAAACCTGCCTGTTGTACTGTGACTAACGCTCAGGAAGTGTGTAGGTTCCTTACTACTGCAACTTGCTGGCTATATGCAGTACAACCACCAAATTCCCCAGTAATAAATAGTAGCTTGGAATAATTATCAAAATTCTTATTTATGTTGGTTTTTTTTTAATTAACTACCAAAAAATTGTCACCAGGATGCATCTCTTACTCGTCACTTCGATACAAGAATAAGAGAAGACAACAATTCTACATCATATAAGCTGTTGATGTTAAACATTCGTGCATAGAACTTATGCCTGAAATGAACTTCCAAATTACATTCAGATGTGCTTTCTCACACCATTTTTTTCAAGGCATGGACGTTCTCGATCCGAAAATGCCTAATAGTTAAGGTACCTAGTGGCCAAGATAAGAGACTACAGCATAGTTCACAGTCTTTAGTTAGCTTTGAGTCCAAGATAGATGGCATATGCAAATAGCAAGGCCCTGCCTGCACTGTTTTGTGGTGACTTAGGCTATATTGGAGCCTGTTGCTAAGGCAGCGATCTCGTTCCCACCTCAAAATGATACTGCACTTTAAAAGGCTATCTAGCTGAGACCACTACCTAGAGGTACCTCAAGGGTTATATATACGTAGGTGTAGTGCTGGTCACAGGATATGCATAATGCTAAAATGCACCTCATCATGCATTAACAGCATAAATCAATGAACCAAGCCAATTTCAATGACATTTTAATGATGTAGCAAGCTGCCTCTTGAACAAAGGGAAGACGATGTTTAATAGTTCGCTTACATTTACAACAGTACGCTATCACATATTTGACAATTTTTGACGAAACGAAATCATTGTAATCAAATGTTTGTTCTGAAAGGATCATACGTGATGGA
Source organism: Cryptosula pallasiana (assembly GCA_945261195.1). Classification (NCBI taxonomy): domain Eukaryota; kingdom Metazoa; phylum Bryozoa; class Gymnolaemata; order Cheilostomatida; family Cryptosulidae; genus Cryptosula; species Cryptosula pallasiana. The sequence continues at coordinate 29,223,306 of OX183136.1, read as the reverse complement.
TTTTGGCAGCACACATGCTTTTTACATACCTATACCCTAACCCACAGGTGACTCTGACACTATTAAATAGTCAGACAGGCCTTCCCAAGCGATGTAACCAGTAGACATTGCTTAGAAGTAGATAATTTGTCACACCGAGCTTGCATCTTACCTACCCTGCAACTACCGACCCTGCAGCATTCCTTACCGACCCTGTAGTGACCTTTACCGGCCCTGCAGTGACCTTTACCAACCCTGCAATGGCATACCGGGTCGGCAACAAGATGGCCGCTCTAGCCAGAGTTCTAAGAAGATCTGTATCAACTCCCGAGTACGTAGCCAGGACCTAGCTACCTCCACTTACCATCTACCTGGATAGTAAGGCTAAATAGACTAAGGACTTAATTGTATAGCTTATACCATTGCCACTCCGCACCCTATCCTTTTAACATTGTGTGATTTTGTATGTATTGTCATCTGATTGGTTGCAGCACTTCCTGTTGTTTTATTGGTTGCACCAGCATGATGCAATACACTTCCTGTGATCAGCCTAAAAGGCTCCTTTTTCATATATACTTTGCCACTTATCACTCGCTGCTTTTGCTTTGGACTTCTTTAGGCAATTGCCTCCCTCGAGTTTTATATGTGGACAATAAGTTTATTCTATTACTAACATGAGACTTAGTTTTTCTGAGCCGAGGGCTCACTAGTAGTGAAGTCATTACCGATTTCTTTGTTGCTACCAGCAGGTCTGACCGACCCTGCGTTACCTCTAGGAGAGAAGTGTTGCTTTGCTGTTTCACAAGCTAGCACTGTGAACGGCTGTTTTCAGTGGACGGCAGTAGGAGCCCTGCCAACAGGATCCACTACACATGCAGCACTAATCACAGTATACCTTATATAGTCGCTTTAGAACAGCTGACTACAAAAACTGAATTATCTGAGAAATTGACAAATAACCGAAACGACTTGTGAGTTTAATGCTGGTTTATACAAATAATGGCCAATGGTATCAGAACAGAAGTATGCAAGTATTTATGTTTAAAAACTCCCATGAAACAATTTTACCCTACTGAGAGATAGTAGTTTAAATAGCAGTAGAAAACCTGAGCAGTAAAAGAGTAGTTGAAAAATTCAGAAAACATATAATCACTATCAAAGTGTGAATCAATTAGGCATCTCACGTCAGTCCAGCAAATAAGGTTCAACTTGCTACCCAAAAATTTTATTTTGGTTTTGAGGAACTATCAGAAGGCTGTGGTGCATGTTCAGAAGGCTGTGGTGCATGTTCAGAAGGCTGTGGTGTATGTTCAGCTGGTGGAAGGTATCCAATTCCAACTTGAGGTTCTGTTGCTGTAGTGTCTCCTGGATTGCTTTCTGCAGCGCCCATTGCTGGTTGTCCTGCAGTTTGGAAGAGAAATGATTTTATTACGGAAATATTTGCATCAAGTTTTAGCAAGAAGCATTTTTCTTGCTCCTTGCTATCACAGTTGGAGAGTAGCTAATTCAAAACTTGTGCTATTTTATTAATTTAATTTATGTAACTAACAGTCCTACTTTGATAGGAATGAGTTAGGCTTCGCAACTACTAAAATAAGTCTTTTTTCTGGTTAATGTTACAAAAACCTAAATTTAACATACTCGAATGCACATTTAAGCAAAAGTTTTGCATACTCACTTTAAATATTTCTCTTTTGATATTTTAGTGAGCTTAAGCAAGCAGCAAAAGTTTAAAAATTGTTTCTTTGCATCATGAAAACCCATTTTCCATAACTTAGCAAGAATAAACCATTTACCAATAATATCAGCTGGTTATATATTTTGCATGTAATCTGCAGTGCAGATAGTTAGGTCTGCGTAAAAGGCATCACATTTTTACCAAAAAGCACCTACCTGCACCAGGGTATTGAGGTGGAGCTCTACCTTGGTAATACACAGGTGGTCCCTGATTGGGTGCGCCTCCATAGTTGAATCCTTGATTGGCTAATCTATTTAGGGCTCCCTTGCGTCTGAAATAATTGGTGCAGGCACATTCATACCTGATGGTTGTCTTCATGCAAAATTTATCAGTAAAAATTTGTGTTGCAATGTAGCATATACGTAGATACAAAAAAAACTTAGAAGTTTCCGAAACACTTTCAAAAGGCAAGAGTTTCCATCGTGACTTAGTTTAGGTAATCATTAAATTGTGAATGTTGAGAACCTTAATTAAAGCCTTTACACACACAACATATTGGTCACTAAAAATGAAAAATGCCTGTATATTTCACCCTGTACAAATTGTTCCTCCGGTTATTCGTGATCCTTGAGAACCAAGCTTGTTTCATCTCAGCTGGCCAGTTCCAAATAATTATTTATCCCTGACATTGATTGGTAGATGCAAATCGTTTGTGTGCATTTTTTTATATATGAATCTTTCTCGGTTGTGCAAGAATGCACTATAAACCGTTAATGAGCATTGTCATACGCAAATCAATCACGTATGGATTGCAGCAACGAACCATGGGAGGACAATTTCCCTAAATCTTTTGCATTTGAGACCATAAACTGCTGTGGCCATAAACTGTTCTGGCCATAAACTGCTGTGGCCATAAACTGTTGTAGCCATAAACTGCTGTGGCCAAAAACTGCTGTGGCCATAAACTGATGTGGCCATAAACTGCTGTGTCTCAATACATCTTTACTGGAATTTTCATGTCTAGTCAAGTTTTGGGTTAAACCAGTGTAGTGACACTCAATAGCAATTTATTGGAAACTGCCCATCGTTGGACTGGTGCAAAAATGCATGCCCCTTTCTGAACTTTTTCTGCTGAGCCTTTTTTATTCTGTTAGGAGTTGTGTTACTTTAGTATAAAATTATGCGGATACGCTGCTACAATAGCAGCTCACACAAAATTTTTCTAGGTGCGCTGTTATAAATTGTAATTCGTTTGTTACAGTTGTCTTTTCCTTTGTGTCTAAGAGTGCTAAATACTTTCGACTAAAATGAACATTAACTAGCTCATATTTACTTGTTTACCTGTCTCGTTATTTGGATCTACCTAATGTGTACAGCACTGATTAGATTGAAAGTGCCTACAAAGGCTACACAAGATTACAATTTATATGGCGAATGAGGCCAGTTAGTAAATAACTGAATAAATACTTTAATAACTTTTATATATTTTTTGCTTGCCAATGATCTCTTTTTTTGCAAATCTGACTAAAATATTTATTTATGCGAAGGGCTTGCCTTACTTTTTGGTTTAAGTTAAATGCATTTTCAATCTTGTGCAATGCAAGTTGCAGTGAATCTTAAAAAAAAACTTTGAATTAACGCAGAGTTATTCGAGCTGTATTTCATCAGAGAAATTATCAAGTCTATAAAACTTGTCATCATTTATCTTTAAGCAACAAATGCAACTTCATAATTTATACGCAACATTTTAATTGGTCCGTTCAGAAAAACTGTTTTGCTAGCATTTTACGCGTAACTGGACCCAAAAGAAGTCACTTATTATTACCAAGAAGTAAAGCAAGATGCAATAAGGTGAACATAAATAAATGTGTTATGATTTCTTATTCTAAAACAAGTTTTTTTTTTAAAAATTACTGAGTAATGTTCTTGCTGAGAAATATTAACTTACATTAGTGACTAAAAACTTTTTTTGGTTTACTGGTGGGCTCAGCAGACAACGAAAGTGAAGTGTCACTTGTCTGATGACTAACTCCTTGTTATTGATTTATTAGTAGGGTTTACTAATTTTATAAAAAAAGTTTTGTTCCAAACATCTTCTGACTGCATCGGCTATATACTCATTAATTTTGTCACCACAATAAAATTTAGTCCGCATGGCCAGCCCTTACCCACAAAAAAAATGAATAGAAAGTTTATCTGTAAACATTGTCATTACAGGATTGCTTTATTAAATTGACTATTTATTGACCATAAAGGCTACCACTACAATTATTAAACAAAATGCATAAACTTGAAGAATTAAACCGTTTTTGAATGACCACAGTTTTGCACATATTTTTATTTAAACTTTTTCAATTTTTTTGCTTATCTAATATTTTGTATCATGAATTTTTTTTTCATATGTTTTTCAAATTTTAAGTAAACAAAGTAATGAAAGAAGAGTTTTTGTTTATGCAATATTAAAATGCATTGTTTAGAAAGTACTTCAAAGAGCTGTCACTTACGCTATGTAGACTGAGATCACTGCGATGATTGAAGTAACAAATATGAAGACACCAATACACCCTCCAACAACTACAAATAATAGAATGAGTTTTATAATGACAACAGAAACAAAACTATATTGAGATTGGCATGATTTTGAGGTACAATGAGAAATATGTATTTGCTGATGAGTTGTTGATAGCTTCAAATGTAGTTTTCATAACTCTATTATTTCATTCATGCATTGAGATAACAGAGCGAAACTTCTTTATGAGCTTTTACAGAGTAAACATGATAGAGGCTCACTTGCACCAATTGCACCAGCACTCAAGCCATAATCATCATCATCATATGACCAGGAATCAGTGGTTGTACGTAGGTACCATGGTATGGGTGTACTGGCACTGGTTGTTGTGGGATTTCCACAAGTGACAGTAACTACGCCTCCAGGTACAGCTGTAACATCAACAAAACTTATATGAGATCAACTGCAGTTGTTACCGAAAATGAGTTCAGCATCGTAACAGAGGCTAAAATTTATTTTAAATTTTCACATAAAAAACTAAAATAGTAATTCCTTATTTTGGCTGTAATTAGTTATTCTGTAATTAGTCAATAGTATACAATGGAGAGTGAACCAGTAATCGGATTTTAATCAGAACGTAACTAAAAACGTATGCTGAAAGGAGATGAAATTTTATCTAGAATTTAATACACCTTATTCGCCATTTCAGAGTAGGCTGATAATTTACATGTAATAGTATCTGGACTAGATCATCACCGCAAATGAAGTGTAAGAGTCGAATGCAAAAAAATATATCGATTGCCGAAAATTAAAATCTAGTCGTGTAGCGGCACATCAAAGTGCTCATAAGTCAAGGGTGATTTTATACATTCATATATTGGTTAAACTTTAACCAGGTGTTAGTTCACATAAACACTAATTCAACTTTACTCACCTGGACTGACTGTGAGCCAACCACCTCTACTTACACTTGAAAAATCTGAAAAAAATCTAATGGATACGGGAGAATCTACCAAATAAGTTTTGTTTATGTCTGGTTCCATCAATCCTTTTTTACAATACTTTGTCTGTCCAGAACCTGCAACAAGATGTCCTAAGTTCATCACAACTCAGTTAATTTAGTTTTATTCCCAAAAACACAAAATTTTGTGGCTGAAACATTAAATTTTTTCTGTAATGAATGGAAAAAATTGCTCCTGGGCTATTTCCAAAAAAAATTGCTCCTCACAGTAACAAAATTTATGAGATCACACTGTTGTCCAGTAGATAACCTTGTTAGCAATTATTTTGTTTTAAATACCTTTCTTGACCAAAGTTCAGTGCAAGACAAAATCTGTGTTTTAATAACTTGTTCATAAGTTTGAACAGGAAACTAAGGCCAACTTATAACAGACGGTATTTATAAATACCCAACAGTTTACTAGTCTGAACAGGAAACCACAAATTAGAGTTTCATGTGATGTAAGAAAAAACCTGAGAGAGTGTTTAGGATCTTGGTCTAATTGTAGAAGTTTCTCGACCTGAGTTCGAGAAGTAGCCGTGTTTCTCAAAAATCAATCAAAGATTACTTTATTGAAAGTCTACAATGTTGCATTTTGTAGAAAATGTATGTCCAACAAAATTTGATAAAGTAAAATTTGTATTCTTGCGGATAGTCTTTTGCGTATTGAACAAAACTCACCACTTGATCCAATACTGAAGTAGTCATAGCATCCGTTTGTGGAAAACCTGGTCTCCAACTGGGCATACAAGAGTTTTATGGAGACAGCATTGTATAGGGATGGCACAGCATGACATTGGCAGTCTGTGTAGCTGGAATATTTGCCATAAGCAATGGTAAAAAGGGGAGTTGTTAAGTAGACTGGATACAGGCTAGTTGCTGTCTTAGTGAGCCCTTGACATATCGACATGACCTTCATTTCTGCAATGAACCAATGATGGATCAGTATAATTATGGCTTTGGTAATGCTTGGCTTTTTCGAAATATTTTACAATTACTGAACTCTTTGATTTTAATTCAGGAGAACTGAATGGCATAAGTTTTTTTATGTTTCAGTTATTTACCAATCAACACTCATAATAGTGTATCTATACTTACCTGTCGCGCATTGAAAAGTTACATTCACTCTACTGATTAGGGTACAGTTGTACCGTCTATTGTACAATGCCACAATGCAGCTGTTTGGTGATCCTTCACAAGAATCCATCGCTGGCTCGCGAGTATCGCAACTACTCCCTGAAACAATAGCCTAACACATTCAAACTAAGGCATGGTTTGGACTAGTAGAAAAAAATTTGATTGAATTAATGCAGAAAGTTACAGCTATTTTCCTGAAAGAGTTTTGTGATTAAACCTTACTAACTAAAGAATAGCCTTTTAACAACTTACCATTTGTAACATTGCTTCTGTCAAACCGAAAGTCAATAATGTGGATATTTCCAGGATAAATGCACTTTAATTTTATGACTGGAATACTATTAATGTCTTCTATAAAAGTTGTTGGAGCTGTTCCTGCAGCCACTTCAATAGAAACAGTCACAATGAATCCAACTGTGCCCCTGGTTACACTACGCTGAAAGTTCATTTAAGTATCATATTGGCTAATTAGAGTGTTTTTTGTGACCATTGCGCTCATTAGAGACCAAACTCACTTTGATCTTATTTTCAACAATCCCTGCTTTGCATTCTCAATAAACCAAAAACCAAAAAGAGAGCAATATTGTAGTGGAATTTTTTGAGACCCATCGAAATCCACCAACAAAACCTCTCTCTCCCTCCAGAGGTAGTTTAACTAAATGCGCTGTAGAGAAGTCTCGCTCAAACTCCAACACTGTAACGAGCCCACAGTTCAGTTTCAATACTCAGGACTTTAGAATATAATACATTTATTGTCTTGCAAGACTCGTACAAAATAACAGCGGCATAGTATATCGTTAACAAGGCATAAGATACAGTACAATTTGTGTAAGCAAAAAGCTCAGCCTTTTATGGAAAGAGACACAGCAACTGATTGTCCTAATTATATGCATAACTGATATCATATATGTAGAAAAAAAAATTGTAAAAAAACACCGAGATTATATATAGCAAGCAACTATATACAAGAAGCAAAGTTAAAGGAATAAGGTGCTCAGAAGCGGGAGGAAGTTATAAGCAACAACGCAAAGTCATTGTCTGTATCGCACCATTAGTTCCTTGGGCAGTTTTCCCCAGGCTCAGCTAGCTTGTGGTCAAACCTTTAGGGTATCTGGGAGTAAATTTTGTGTGGGTCCCGGCTTGGTAACATCTGATTCTACTCTGGGTTCTCAGACTATACTGGATCATTTTTGTTGTTGACCCGGTATAGTTTGGTTACAGGACTGGTCAGGTGGACTGCAGGGCCAGTAGTGGGAACTACATTAGTTTATGGCCATGTAATCTTTTACAAAGTAACACTGCTTCTATGTACGATAGTACAACATACCAAGTTGGTTATCACAGGAGATGCACAGGCCTCCCCATAGGACAAAATCTTCATTTTTCTAGAAGATTAGCTTATAAAAGTTTTTTCCTCAAAGAAGTTTTTTGGAGTTTGCAATACTCCCACAAAGCCCATGCATGCATTTTGCCAGTGCTCCTGGACTATTGCAATCGCATATAAATGGTTGGCTTTATGCCTCAGAATGCTTTAAATAACCATTACTTAATACACTCTTTACAGATAAATAAATGAGCTTTAATTGCTTGAGATTGCTGCAACTTAACTGGCACAATGGATCCTGTACAACTGCTTAAAAAACTAAGTTTTTCTATGCAGTGTCAGGTAACATCAAAAATTTTATTGTTGAACATAGGAAATGTCAATTTCTGTACAAAATGAATATAACACCTACTATAATAATTTTTTTTTTTATTGTCACATATTTTGTAAATCACCACAGATATTGCATTGCTGCTGGCTAGTTTGTGCAATTAAATTACAAATGCGAACTGCTTAACTTATTATTTTTGGAGTAATGAGTCATTCGTAATAAGAAAAACTTGAGTCGATGCCACGTCTCGTACTATTGCTGCTAAAGTTTCCAATTTATGTTGCTGTTAATATGCAAAACTGTTGTGAGTTAAGCACATAAACTCTCAAAAAATTTGTCGTAGGGCTGCACTCCATTACTAGGGGCGCTGCCCCCTAGTCCCCGTCTTGGTGCTGCCATGGACTCCTGGGTGTGGTGCTGCCCTGGACCTCCGACTGTGATAAGAACATTTTACTTTAAATCCAAAGGACACTGATCACCAGAACTCTACAGTTGTCAGGGGACTTGGAGTTTACAATTACTATGTTTCCAAATCATGGAAAAATTGGCGATACTGCCGGCGATAAAGGGAAATTCCAGTTGGGAACAGCATTGGCGACAAATTTGTCGTGAGACTTGTCGACAAACATTTGTCGCTCTACGAAAGCGAAAAATTGGCTATAAGCAGAATTCCAGATGTTTATTGCTATTGGAAACGCTAATGTCGCCAAAGGCGATAAAACTAGACATGCATAATAAAACAGGAAGCCACAAATTATCCATTGTAACCGCATGGCATCGTTAGCTCGTGTGTGTTTATATTTAACTAACGAGGATCGTTTGTGGTTTATTACACAGTTATTTATGAAACAATACAACTGATTTGAAACGAATGATTCTTAGCTGCTGATAATTAATTATTGCAGTCGTGAAAAACAAATGGTAGTATTTTTTTTAGCAAAAATTTACTTGGTTCTTTATTATTATTATTTATTTATCACTAACTAATAATAATAAATAATATCATTTATTGAATCATAGCCAGCGTGCTACTAAAATTCTTTGTCACCACACAGCTTCCTTAGCTAGCCAACAACTCAGTGATGTTTTATTCATATATTTCACAGTATAAGAAAATAATAATAAAAACAGCCTGCAACGCTTGTCGGCTAAATTGTAACTCAACAGCACACTGACTGCAACTGCCTCTGTGGGCGTGGTTTAACCAACGGCGATAAAATTTGAGTCTTGGAAATATATGCCCTTGTCGCCAATTATTTGTGGTAGCAAACCACAGAGATTTGGCGATGTTTTGCCATGATGTGGGAACATAGTATATGTTGTGCACAAAAATCAACTACAATACCAGTAATAAAATTGTTTATTACATCGCATGCAATGTTCGATAATCCATCAAAATTTTAAATGAAAGTTTAAACCAAACGCGGCAAGCACAGGGCCAAATGTAACAGTAATAGATTTTACTGCAGACTGGCTTCACACATCAGCACAACCATCATGAGTGCCACTGACAGTCACTAAACCGAGGAGACTTAACAGCTACTGCACCTAGACCTATGACAAGGAAATCGCCGCGAATGCGCATTATTTTAATGACAAATACAGTCATCGTTTAATTGCATTCATCACACTATCTGTGGACTCTGGCTAGTATAAGATCCCATTCTGCCTCTTTGAAAAACCCAGTGACTCAAGGTTGGCTCAAGTTAGGGTGCTCCTCAAATACGCCGCTAACTTATGAGGCCCATAGTTAGTGATGCCTTAGCAACACAGCACCAAGAAACAAACAATCAGTATTGCATGCGTAATAGTATTGGACAGACTATGTCCAATGCTATTACGCATGTTATTTTTATTTAAACTTTGATATTGCGTCTTGTTTTGAATGTTACAGTTACACCTTATTATCATTAGATGTCATATTTTGTATATCATATTGTTGGGCTCTGTAGAAGCTAGAGCAGTTGCTTTCAGTGTGCAGCCAATAAATGAATAGGGTTTCATTCATTTTACTCTTTTTACTATTAAAGATGGTGTTGCTTGCACACTGAGCAAATGTACGCTTGCATTATTAAAAAACTGACTTGCATGTCTGAGCCATAGCTCTTGACTGACAATTTATCCTAATTTTTTATGTTAAGTAGACTTGGGAAACAGACGGGTAGGTGACTGTTTATCGAGAGGGAAGGAAATATAGCAAGGTTCAAAAACTAGCTGGCAAGCCATTGAGTTTGTATTAAACTACCTAGTTGTTTGCTTGACACAAATAAAGCTTTATTGATTAGCACTAGATTCAACAATCCGCTATAATACATTGGTTGATGATATTCATCTACATAACAAACAGAAATACTACTGACTAAGCCTAGTAATAACTGCTGTTAACTAGCAACACTAGGAGTCATGCTCTGACCACGTATGTCAATGCAATGTTGGCCAATCAACTTTTAATACCAGTTCTTATCTAGACTGTGCACGATGTTGAATCACCATCAGCCCGGGCATGTTTTAATGTAAACTCTGACAGATGAAACGCTATTTATTGACCTTGGAACTATTTGGATAAGCGCATTTTATTATTGTTGGCTAATTTTAACAATGGCATCACATGTTAAACAATGTCTTGATTACAGTTAGAGTACGAGTGGAGATCCTTTCCATTAACGAGCTTACAACAAAGTACTCGCCATATGCTTTTAGAGCAGAAAACAAAAGATAATGTGTGTTTGTCAATCAATTGGCCACTTGAAAAATTAGACTCTGGTTTTTCGTATTGTGGAATAGTAAGTTAAAAAAACTATTGAATGAGTAAACCACTTTTGCTGCAAATTGTTTGACAAACACAAAGCACTAACACTCGTATTTTTTATAAGAAATTGGTAAAATTATATGCATAAAGGAATATTTGAATGTATACAAAGGTAAGTAAATTAACTTACGTGTAGGATAGGAAGCATTCACACAGGTAAGGATCATCGCTGTCACTAATGCAATCAGCCAGTTTTTTGCCACAAGTTCCATTGCCTCCGATTGCTTTATAACATAAATAATTAGATACAATGAGATTGACATGAAGGTATACTGTCAAGTGAATATATATACTGAGGGTTACTCAGGCCTGCAACTACTAGTAAGTGACTAGACAAGTATCAAACCTAACTATTGTCATTTGAGAATTGAGAAAATAAGTTTGCACAAATGGGAAATGGTTTTAAGTATTTTACTATGGGCTTCAATCAATTTTTTTTCAAGAGAATCACTACAAACTTTACTTCTACATAAACTGATCAAAGCATTTTTTTTGCAAATAAAAATTGAAAAACTGAAAAAATTTTCTTCAAAGGAGCTCGCAGCGCAAAATATTTATCATTTATTTTATGCTTCAGTCATGCAATAGTTAAAAGATAGAGACAGTCAGTCGCAGCAACATGACACTAACAAGCAGAGAAAATTAATGATTTCTACTTACCACTAGCCTTATTGATTACTATAGTAGTTGTACTAAATATACTGCGCGCACACTAAAGGATCACATCCAAAGTATTACAATGCGTCGCGTTTTTTGACAATCAACACATATTTATATTGATTGTTAACTTGCTAATAAACACAAACCATTATACAATTTCCACAGCTTATTTTTTTTTCAGACAACTGCCCAAAAACAATAAATTTTGCAAAACGTATTTTAATTTATGGTCTATTCCGAAGAGCAACTATGGTTTCTCCATTTTTGGTAACAAAGTTTAATTTTTATGTAAAATGATCAAACTTAATCGTCAACTCTCAATCACAAAGTATCAACCCATTTCATGTATCAAGAACGAGCCTGTTTTTCCAAACAGTTTACTCTCTGCCCATTACAAAGTATTTGACTTAGCACTGATGGTTTTCTAACTTCGACAATCCGCAACACCAAGCTACTAATTGCTGCCAAAAAATAAAATTTCGTAAAGCGGTTGCTTTGTCTTTAAACAAGCCTCAGTTTTGTAGTCGGATTGTTATCTTACCAAAAATTCTGCCTATGCTATGGTCAAAGCCCAATTGTGTGCAACAATTATTTTGGTACGCGGGCTAATTATCTGTTAGTTACATCTACTTACCAGTAACTAGTAAAGCTGCGATAGTAGTACGCAAGAGTTGTAGTACCTGCAAATTAGAAGTATCTCACCAATTTTTGCTGCCACAGCAATGACCTTACCGCACTCCGAATATACTACAGTAAGAGTGGTACCACAGCAGTAACAGTCAAACGTTACCCCTGCCCACAAACTGTGATAAGCTAATGCGTTTGTGAATAATTCAATGTATTATCTGTAAGCGCTAAGTTGGTTATCAACTAACTGCACATTGCTGCATAGACATAGGTTGACCTATAGCCGTATCTCAGACATTGAAAGTTAGTTATGTTATCATCTCTTAAATGGCATACTTGCTTTCTCCCTGATTAAAACACAAATGATAGGCATACTATAGTTATAATGCAACAGCTGGCACCAGCCTTAGGTGGGTGAGGTCATGTGATGGGGTGATTTGAGGGTGCATGAGTAGTGGCGTATTAAACAATGCACATTTACAGGAAACCCACCCTCTTCCAGCATGCTGATCAGTTACAGGTTTTTGTGAAAAATTTCACTTAAATCATGCATTGACCATTCGAAGTGAAAATGTTTATTGAGAATTCACCTGGAACTCTGTTTCGCTTGCATTCATTATTAGCCAGAGTATGCCAACAGAACATTGCTAGCACTTTTACAACCTACTAGCCATTATTTTAAATTTATAAAGTGTGAATGACTTCTGTAGATGGGCACTAATACTGTGAGAGATTTTCATGATAAGTCTACCCTCGTACCCCCCCCCCCCCCACCTCACCCTAAGACCCCCCACCCCCTCCACCCCTTGCTCTGTCACTAACGAAGAGTGAAGTTACCCCTGAACATTCCCCTTCCGCATCTGTACAAATTCCCCCTTAAAATTGGATACTGAGGACCCCGGCCCTGTATAGACCCTATACAACATGTACGACCTATCCCGGGTTACTCCGGGTCTACCCCGGGTCAGCTACCTCGGGCCAGTATCCAAAGAAGTTGATTTAGTTTACCTGGGGCCTATAGGACTGGATGCCCACCCCAGAAAGTGAATGAGCAGAGTACCGTAGCCTAGAAGACAGACTAAGGAGTTAGATGCCCTAATAAGCACTGGAAAAGTTTCAAGCCAAGAAAAGAGCGCGAAAAGTGGCCCAGCATAATTTGGCAAGTGCTTGCTAATACTATTGGCTGGCTTTGTTTACCAACTTTGTATTACCTGTTTTGATTGATGTATCATTCTTATTGTATTATGTGATTGGTCCACCCTAATAAGGAGATGAACTTTCCACATTTTCTCCTATAAAAGGAGCTCTTGTGCTGCATTACAAGCAGAAGTCTTGAGGATCTTGTTAAATATCTTGTATTATATTGCTAAATGGATTTTGTAAATCAAGTATTATTCGTGCAAGCTCTGTTATTGTGTGTCTGGGTCGAGGAACCCGTCAAGTTAGCAACATTAATTTGGAGTGGACCCCTAATTCTAACAAACAATTGACAGAGGATACCGTTGTGTCGGTAGTAGAGAGCACAAAACTACTACAATACCACTCGGGCTCCATGCCTCAAATGCAAGAAGTGAAATACAATGCATTCAGTGACCAGTTTGGAAGATTAATTTATATATTAAGTTTTTTTGGTTTTTTTTAGAAAACCATGAAGGAGATAACTCTTCTTTCCTAACAGCTTTATAGATAAAAGATAGCATAGTTGCAAAAAAACAATAGTGATACAGGAATACAATAACCTAACATGAAAAATGTAAACATAGCTTGAAGTTAATTGTTTGAAATTAATCTCAAAGTTCATTCTCAAGAATAATGCTTTTCTAGCATGTTCATTGATTTTGTGTTTTCGGTTTCAAAATTATCTGCATATTTGATCTCGATATCGATTTACCAACTGTGTTCTTTTATCAATGTAAAATTACAGTCTACTATCTTGTCTATAAGCATGCAAATGTAGTGTTCTGAAACTTCATTCATTTAAGAATCTGATCATTGGTGTTTGGATGTGTGAAAGGAAAGGCAAATTTAATGTTTTCTCATTAGTGAATCTTAGTGAAAATTGTATCTAAGGCCAGAGTTGAGCGTTTCCGAAAAACAGACAGCTTTTCTTTAATCTCCATTACAACTCAAAGCACAGTGTGCTAAGCTGTTGGGTTAGTGATTTACCAAAAGCTTTTAATGTATGTCATCCATAAACCAATCTATGTGGAACTAAGCCCAAGGGCAAGGAGACTGGTGGGAAGACATTTGCCCAAGAACTGGCGTCATCCGTTCAATGGAAGGAGAAATTGGACAACAAAATTACTGAACTCCACCTCAGAAAGTATGCACTGTGCAAACATTTGCATCATTGGGTGTGATAATTTTCATATGGGCTACCAACAATGCACAATGCACAGTTTTACCAACTCTGACTACAAATTTCGATAATCAAGGGAGACGTGACACTGAAAATGTACGAGACTGAATTTTTTATTATAATAGTAACAGGCGTATTGCGTTTTGACAACTACAAAGCATACAAAGTAAACACTAATGGTACATGCGTTTATGGAAGTGACTGTATTGCACATTGTACAGGATTTGTCTCTATAAAATACCACTCGACTCAAGTATTCTACCTCTCTCCAGAGGGGACACTGTGTCGGTATGACAGTTACAACTTGTGACCTTTTAGCACCGGACCAGTTGGCTCAGACAGACTATGCAGAGTGTTCTGCTTATAAATGGCTTTAGACGCATAGCACCAGCTCTAGGGAAGCCATATTCTAGAGTAGAGGGCAGTACAGAGATTAATTTAATAATCATAGTGAAACTCAGCCAATATATAGGCTGGCTGGCCGGAAGTTATTTGCATATTACATATAAGAATACATTAGCTGGAAGTAATTCCACCAATACAACATACATGTAATATATAAAGTAAGTTTAAATAAATAAGGCGCCAAGTGGCTGAGAGGTGGAGCACTGGTCCAATTATCCAATAGCTGGCTCCTACTCGTGCTAGGGCTATAATTAGTTTGGGATCAAAGACATTTTTCCTTCTTGTTTTAGGGCAGGTGAAGGATCGCTAACAATTTCCAGGTTCCTATACTAAGACGGCCATATTTTGCTGGCCCGGTAAGTTGTATACCGGCACACCAGGGCTCAATATTGGCCGTGCGGGGATCAATACCTACCCTGAAGACTGCCCTACCAACACAGCACTTTGTTTCAGGGCTGTGATAGCGCTTCAGTTTCTCTAGCGCATACACCTTTGGTGCGCTCAAAGTTGGTATGGGTCTTTACAAGTATCATGCACCAAACCTACCACAATATTGCAGTTTTCTTATTATATGCTTTTTAGACACTCGGGAGAGAATTCATTCTTTGAATTTAGCTTTATTGCATTATCATTGGGCATACAAATATTGATTACACCTAGTCAGAATGATAACTACACATAAAGGCTTCAGAATGTGTTACAGATCGAATTCTCTGTAGACAGTTTATTGATGCAATGTTTATCTGTCCACATACTATAATCTTCGACTCAAAGACATTTGTTGTTAGACTTTTATTTTTATTGCTCAATACACTTGCTGCTTCTAATGCACATCGAGGATATCACAAGAGTTATGTAACGTAATCACAGCGGGGATATCCCTAAAGTTATGTAGCCTAATGACAGACATTTAAACACTACATTTTCTGAAACTGGGTGCATATTTCTTGGTGACCGCTTTGTTGGCGAACCCTAATGATTGAAACTGTTTCATAAAACCGGCAAAACAACAGTTTGATAATTATACCTCGGTGATTTATGTCATAGCTCTATTAAGGTAAAGCTTAAAAAGATCTAAAATTTCAAGAGAGCGGCTAATTTGTTGGCGAATAGTGATGCTATTTAATCAATTACAGGTATGTGTATTACCAAATGAGTATTTAGTAAGGAAAAGATTTTCTTCAGTAACATCATGGTTGGGGGAAGATATCAATGAGCTTTGATAAAATGCAATGATATTACAGCTCTGGTACTTGCAGTCACTTAAAAAAGATAAGTCAAAGTTTTATCTAGCTATATGCAATCAGACTTTAGTTCATGTCGATGTGCGATACTAAGCCAAGGTGAGTACAGCTAGTTGTTTAACTTTACATTGATTCCTTTCCAGTCTACCGTGATTGTTCACTTTAAAGTGCTTAATAGCTCAGGGGTGGAATTTTCTAGTTTCTGAGGTTTTTCCATTACCCAAAGTGTTTAGGTATTTAATAAAGAAAATCACACAGCCTGAGAAAGTTTTCAAACAGCAGGAAACCCCAATTATTTCCAATAATTGTGCATTAATTTATATAAGCCCGCAATAATCATCTTTTGGGTTTCCCCAGTAATAAAACTTTTGCACAGTTTGCGCGGTTTTCTCTATTATTAAAGAGGATGTGGTTTATAAAACATCTCTGACCGGTAAAACCAGAGGTGATTTCTTTGAATGTTTGCTTGTATTAATAGGACCCGTTTCACCATATTCAAGCGCCCACGCTGACACTGACTGACTTAACATTATTACGCTGTTCAATGTTGACAATTGGCAGACATTGAATGATATAGTACAAAGGGTTGACAATTGGCAAACATTGAACAATATACATGTAGTAGAAAGGGTTGACAATTGAAAAACATTGAACAAAATAGTTGAAAGGGTTGACAATTGACAAAAATTGAACGATATAGTGTAAAGGATGTTAGTCTCACCTTTACCAAACAACTACTAGAGAATGATTACCTTGTTGTAATAATGGGTAAACAATACAGTTGTTTACTTATTAGCAACCAAAAGTCAGCTACACTATGAATAGTTCGGTTTCTCCTCAGCAGATTTCTCCTGTCTATATGCGTGCAGAGAGATACAGGGTCTACAGTATCCAGTAGATAGATCACCAAACAACCAACCTGCCAAATTAATCACTAGAAGTTCAAATAACAATGTATTTATTGTAAGCAAGAAACATGTACAGGTAACCTTGTTGTACAAAGTCCACACTAGCTCTGCCTTTTCTATGCTCTTGTCTATAAATTTATTAAGTAGTTATGCAAATATAGCAGCTGAAATTAAGGGCGTTTTCGGTGTGCTCAACGTTTACATTTAATCCTCAACGGCAGTATTTTGTCGAGGGATTATCGGCCCCTTTGTAGTCAGCTTTTTTCAACGTGCATCAACGCTAATTTTTGCGTTTGTCAACGAGTTTATTGTGCACGTTGGCCAGCGCATGACTACAAAAGTCAACGAGTTGGTTTTCCAAAAGAGTCGTCTTCTCAGTAATTACGGCACTGTACCCTTTTGCGGCATTATAATAACAACAAAATGCTACCAAAAGCTATGATTTTTTCTTGTTTTTTATGGATATGTTACTACTGTAAAGGATTTGTTTGAACGTGTTTGCTCAAGACCTTCACAGGACCACTGTCTACTAGAGCCTTCCTATACTATTGAGTGCTAGGGCAAATGGTACCGAGCCGACTAGCCTCAGGCACTAAACTCCGTATTGTGGCTTCTACTAACAGGTAGTATAACCCAGCTCACAATAGACACTTAAGTAATTAATTGATCGATACGTCTCAATACTGGAGACTTTCTCTAACAATACGGGGATCTATCACACAGTATGACCAGATCCGGTTTCACTATCAATGGCGATAAGTCATCACATGTACAAGTTTTGACAAGTGATAGTCTTTCACTAGCGTTACCTTCAGTTATCTATTTCACCAATCAAGTTAGGCAGACTTGCACAATATCTTAGAGTGTAGTTACTTCTGAGAATATTACGAACCAACAAGCTTTATACTGCTTCACCAGTTGTACAGCAAAGGAGAAAGCTACAGTTGTTAATAATAAATATACATTCTTCGACAAGATACAAAACTTACAACAGTGAGATATGTTTCAAAGTGTGTATAACAATCCTGGCACGTTGAACAACAACGTAAAACTTCCAGCTAATGATTGCGAAGAACACCAACATTACATTCGACGACACAGTTCTACTCTAACACAACTACTCAAGAGCTCTAAAAGCTTTGGGCGATTTGACCCTGTATTCACAGAAAAGTAATGCAAATTAGTACAATTGAAGTAAGCTCACACTATTGGATGAAATATAATAATATAGTTGGCTGATTCAAACATGTTTAACTGACAGTAATTACAGTAGGTGCACACAAGCATATATACAAAGGCGCCTGCATAGACATACAAATAAGATAAAAAAAGCGTTCGTATTTCGAGCCCTGTAACACAACGATAATAATTAATGATGTCATCAGAACAGTTCTTAGTACGAGGTCCTCTAGGGTACATCTGGCTAGGTCATCTCCATCATCTGTGGGTACGCAGGCTGTCGCCTGTTGCTAGGCATCCAGCTAACATCCATCTCGTAAGGTGAGACAAGGCAACCCCTGGCACATCTTTTCACACGCACTCACTAAATTCCATCGCACTACTTATTATTAATGTCATAGATTATCATTTTTAATATTGTCATTATTATCAATGCTATCATTATTGCCAATAATAAAAATATTATAACTTTCATTCATTATCTTATTATATTATTATCATCATCATCTGAATGAATATGTTATTTCTTATAACAATGAATCAGCACACCATTATGATTATTAATTGATAATTTATGTTTTTGTTTGTTACTGTCATTATTATTTATCGTTTTCATTATTATTCTTATCACCATTATTATCAATAATAATACTATTTGTACTTGGTGGTTGGCCGAGTTTTAATCACATTGTATATAAATAGCAAATGATGCAGGTGTTGTCAGGGTGAAAAATCTCGCAATGAATAGCTACTTTTTAAGTCAAGATTTTAGGCTAACAAACTTATGATTGCTGGGCTATAAGTATAATTAACGGCATAAAAAGAGAAGACAACTCTTTGCAAAATTTTGTAAAATGTACGCACTCGCCTACTCCTATAAGTTATTGTTCGAGGGATAAACGCGTTGATTAAACTTTGCCAAATCAACGCGTTGAGACACCGAAAACGCCTAATAAGCGTCTGATTGGCTATAAAAGTATCAGATCATACACACATGAGTAAGCATGAAAGCAGCATACAATAAGCAGCTGCTATCCAAGACAATACTGCAAAACAAGCTGCAAATTTATAAAACTGGTAGCAATGATGGTAAATGTTTTCTAATGCGCAAGGTTGCTTACTGTGACGAGTAGATAGGGAATTCCCTAGCATAACATCTTCTTCAACCACAGCCAACAGCGCTATCAACTGAGCAAGCCTAAGCGTGTTCAGCTAGTGCATCCAAGTGACTCACCGGCTGTGCAGTCAACGACATATTAACCTACTAAGCTACTAAGCTATTCTGCGCTGCTCAATGTTGACAATTGGCAAACATTGAATGATATAGTAGGAAGGATTGACAATTGGCAAACATTGATCATTATAGTAGAAAGGGTTGACAATTGGCAAATGTTGAACGATGTAGTAGAAAGGGTTGACAATTGGCAAACATTGAACAATATGATAGAAAGGGTTGACAATTATTTTGTCAATGCTTTTTTCTATATATTGTAATGGAATTCGCCTGGTGCGGCCATGCAGTTAGATAGTGTGCCTGCTGGTTTGATTTACTAGTAGTGCACACCTGAGTGAGCAGTGAGTTGAAGGAGCTATCAGGACAAGCACAAGCTTGTTTGGTTAAAAGCACGAGTATGCTGCCCAGATGAAGAAGACAATCCAGGCACCCTTTCATAGTCAAGACCAAGTGCAGAGGATTACAAGCTACGTACGATGGTTTGGCATCATCTATCTAAATTTCTAATTGACACTTGAATATTGGCGGCTAGCCAGCTATCATTCAGCCAGTTTATGTACGTGATTTTCTATGCTTAGCCAACCCATTGTGAATCCTCTTTTTTGTAGTTCCAGGTATTATTTAAGCCAATCACATGTTACCATTTTTAACTGCTATTCTTTTCTTTAAATAGCGAGGCAGTTTGCCCAGCTGGCGGAGTTATTTTAGATTTGCTTAGATTTAGTCAGAACTAGTTTCAGCTAAGGCTGAGATAGTCTCTAGTCAATCAGTGTCAGTGATTGGTTGTACCGACTCAGTGTTGCCTAAGAAACAAATTGCTGAATGCTTGTAAGGACCATTTTTCCGACAAGCTTTTGTATTATAACTAATAAATTGTTATTAGTCTTAAACTCTGTGTATTTAGTGAGGCCGGTTGCCTGTTTCACTATTGTTTGCATACCTTACAAACCAAATCTGTCTGCAATTCAGACTTTCTTCAACCGAGAGCCTATACTACCATACCGGTAGCGCTTGCTGTTCGTATCAACTGCCTTCCACAGAGAGCCTACGCTACCAGTCTATTTGCACTCTGTATTATCATACTCAGCAAACCATACTCAGCATATATTATCACACAGTACAGGCTATTTCTAACAGTTGTCGGTGAAGGTATTCTCGAGATCACCACGAAATCCGTTACAATAAGATGAAAAATTGTTCAAAAAAACAAAAAGATTATAATACTGGTAACTTGTAACAAAAAATGCACTACCTAACCTTCTTTTATCCCAATCTTAATTTAGAAAAATTTGCTAAAACATAGTTGAAATCCTACAGTTCAAGTTCTTTAAAAGGAAAAATAGCAAGGGAAGTTACTGTATAATAACTCAATGAACTAATGTGGCCAGCTTATAAAATTTTATCCAATGTTTTAAACAGGTACTATACAGGTAGTTTTTTATTTGTTTATTTATGATTTTGATAGTGTATTATTAAAACACAATTAATAGATTGCAAAGGTTGAGAAACTTTTTTGTGGGTCATTCTAGCGAGCTTTTTGGATCTAGGCTTGCTATAGCTATAATAGTACAATACATGGTTGTAGACCTTCACTATATACGGTTAGGTTTTGGAAATAACTAGTTACTGCTCACTAATGTGAGTTCATGGTACAAGGACACCCCACAGTATTCAAGGTCATCAGCACTCCATAATCAACACAAACTTCATGGTACAAGTTGTTCGCTATCTCACTGCAACATCATGCATATTGAAACGGAGAAAAGTTTTAAACGATAGCATGACCATTATCAGACACAAAGTGATAGTAAAAGTAAACATCTTAAGCCTGGTTTGCATGCACAAGAGTGTGTGATGTGTGAAAAAACCAGGTTTTTACAGCCCATGGTATGTTTTCCTAGTTACACTAGACAAATATAATATAAAGTACAAAGGAGCAAAATATTCTGCTATTTTATACAATCGTCACTTCTGTTGCCCCTCAGTTTCAACAAGAACTGCCATCTCAAGACCCATTCATGTCTGCATTGCCACCATAGGTAGTGTGTACACTTTACTTCACAAAGTAGTTGGTTAGCTCTGGTACAAAAATTTTAAGCAGAAATTACCTCTAAATTATTATTATTCATTTAAAATAATTCATTATCGAATATTGATTAAACTACAACAATAAAGCTATGAATAGCAATTAAAAATTTGTATTTGTGCAATAAAAATAATAGTAAGGTAAACAACATTAGTGTAGGGCAATAATAAGTAACTAAGCAGTAGTTTGTAATCTCTTGTAGACAATCAAAGTCACATATTGTGCAATTGCAATTCATATGTATTGTATGAAAGCATCAGTTGTACGATGACCTGTGATGTTACACAAAAGAACTTTATCAGCTATAGTCTGTATGCTAACCAGACATAGCCTCTGAGAAAGAAGATTTTGTAAATTGATAAGAGTAGAGGTTGCCCATCACAAAAGCCTCAACTTGAGGCTTCATTCCATACCAAAAGATAAAACTGGGAGCAGTGATGGCTCAGTGGTTACTGCGGAATGATTTTTGTGAGCAGCCCACGATTTCAAACCGGGAGAAACTTAGAGCATGTAGATTGGTATTAGCAGTTCATGGTTTCTGGCCCCAAAATAATCATTGGTGGTGTCAGAAGTTAATGTTAAGTTGCCCTAGTGCCCCAGTGCATGCTTTATCAAAGTATTGTAGTGGATTTTGGGGGGCCGACCAAACGTCCACCAACAACGCCTCACTCTAGAGGTCAATTTCCAACAGAGGAGTATGCCAACTCCACAACTGTTCCCGGAGCCCACGGCTCAAACGTACAACTCAATGACTTGTTGAGTAAACCATACTTTATTACACAGCGTAACCAGCAATGTATAATAAGGGTAAATGTATCATGCTACTTGGCTTAAGCACAGGTAGAATCCCAATACAATACAAGGAGTCTAGTGAAATGTTCTGCCTTTTATAGGCAGAGCATAATTAAAACATATGCCCAAACAAGGGGCAACAAATCAGTAATGGCAGGAAGTGTTTACTCTAATCAGATCATAGGATATAAATATGCAATACAGTCATTGGCTAATATGAGGTTAAATATGAAGGGCGCCCAGAAGTAGGGGGCGGAGCTTCTCAGTCAATCTTGCTTACTCATGGTGGTGCAATGAGTAGCCCTGGTTCTTGGTCTTTATGGCTTGTGGTCCTTGGCTTTGTCTTGTTTGAGGACAGCTATGTCGCAGAGTCGGGCTCCTGCACCTTTGGTATTAATTTCGGTTCTCAGGCTATCGTAGAACTTTTCTCACCGACCCGGTATAGGTACGGTAATGGCACTGCAGGGCCGGTAGTACATGCTGCAGGGCCGGCAGGGTGTGCTGCAGGGCCGGTGGTACCTCTGCAGGGCAGGCAGTGAGTGCTGCAGGGCAGGCAGTGACTGCTGCAGGGCAGGCAGTGACTGCTGCAGGGCCGGTAGGGTTTCTGCCGGCTGACTTGCTTATGTTCTGGCTGTGCCAGGCTCTATTCAGGCTTGCCTGACACTCAACAGTTGTCAGGGGGACCTTGCGCAGTGGTAGTAGACATAAAATTCCACCACATTCCCCTCTCCATTAAAGACTGTATCTCTTTGGTCTTTAATTACATAATTTAGCAAAGAGAATAATAGTGACGAGCAACACCCGTGCTCGGTCAAGTTTGTGGGGAGAGCATCTTACTGCCTCCCAGCATCCCTAGGGGAGGCGTCCCAGGTCCTGGTGAAACAGGAGGGAGTGGGAAAAGATTGACGGATAGCTGGATTCGGTGGAGGCAGAGCAGGGAATTCTTCTTCGTAGGTAAGACTGACTTCCGCTATCTGGTGACAATAGGCTTCACCGTATCGGGTGGGTGGTCCTACATTCCGTCGGGGGCGTCCTCCTGTGCTGTCTTGCTCGGCTCTCCTCGGAAGCTGGGTTGCCGTTAGGTCGTTCTCCGGCAAGGGTGGTGCGGCTTCGGCCATGACTGGCTCAAGGGGCGGCACCGAATCCTCAAGAATAGGAGTTCGGGCCGTACCGGCTCGTTCTTGACGAGTTGGGGGTGTTAGCTGCTCTAACTCGGGGGATCTGGCCCGCGGCTGTCTTCTCCTCACTGCCCCCCTCATGTTAGGTCGTCGAGTGGGTTCCAGCGCAGCGGGGGCTTGTCCCCGGGGGTCTGTGCAGGGGTGATACGGTTTTAATCGGCAACCGTTCTGTACAGATCTTTGGCCATGCCTAGCAATTAAATAAGTGTGATTGCTGTAGGCTTCCTCTATCTCATAAGGCCCCACAAATTTGGCCTGGAGCTTCGGATTTTCTCCCTTACGCCGTCTCATGTTCTGCAGCCATACTTGATCACCAGGTGCAAACAGGGTAGGTTCTTGTCCCTCCTCGGTCCTAATCTGTGTCTGTCCTTCCCGTAGGGTTTGGTGCACCTCTTCGAGGCGTTCTTTGAGTGCCTGGGCATAGGCATGTACCGGCAGACTGTCCGAGAGTGGAGGGTGGTAGGCAATCTGGTCCGGCAAACGGAGCTCTCGACCCAACATCAGGAAATTGGGCGTCTCGTCCGTCACTGTATGGGGCGTAGCCCGAAAGGCTCGCATCAACTGTGGTAGCAACAGGTCCCATTCATTGGGCTGGCGCTTCAGTAATAATGATCTTAAAGAATCTCCTAAGATCCTATTATTCCTCTCAACCACTCCATTGGCCTGAGGGTGGTAGGGAGTGGTCCGAGTTTTCTCGATGTTCCACAATGAACATAGCTCCCTCATTAGACTGCTCTCGAATTGTGCTCCCTGATCTGTGTGGACTTGCTCGGGGATGCCAAAGTAAGCAAAAACCCTTTCATCTAGGGCGGTTGCCACCACTGTAGCCGTGGCATCTGGTAGTGCTAGTGCGTCTTGCCACCTTGTAAAATGGTCCGTCAGGACGAGGATCCAACGATTTCCCCTCCTTGTCTCCGGTAGTGGCCCCACAAGATCAACTGCCAATTTCTGCCATGGTCGTCCAGCGTACATGCGCTGCCGAGCAGGGTTGGGCTGGGTGCCCCCACTTTTGGCACGTTGACACACCTCGCAGCTCCGAACCAGTCTGCGGGTGTCAGCATAGATTCCTGGCCAGTACCAGGTCAATAGCAACCTTCGTTGGGTGCGTTTTATGCCCTGGTGTGCCAGAGCATGTGTCTGCCACATAGTTGTGCCTCGGAGGCCGGGTGGGCAGAGGGTACACCACCGCGCCCTTTTGTTCATAACCATCCTGATTTCTAGGACACCGTCTGGCCTAATCCTCATAGAGGATTGACGACGGGCGAGTACTCGTAGTTCACGACTTCCTAGGTCTAGTTGCTCCTGAGTTAGGGCATGGTTATTTCTAACGGCTTCATAGACCACGGCCACCGGGTGTTGTCCAGTTCTCTGCATATGGACTAGCCCTGCATCAGGCGGTGCCGGGTCTCTTCCGTGTATTGCCCCCACGGTATCACCGATAATGGTTTTTGCAGTGTTAGAGGGTCCCAAGGGCTTTGTGTCTCCAGGAGTGGGCTCTCCTGCTACCTCCTCTTTTGTTGGCCCACCGTCCCTTTTTTGAATGTGCTGGCACTGTCGACAATCGGCTGGGCAACGTCTACTAAGCCCATCAGCGTTGCCGTGGTGGATGCCTTTTCGATGTTCAATCGAGTATTGGAATTCCGAAAGGATTTCCAGCCACCGGGCTACCTGGCTAGTTGGTTCCTTCTTGCGACAGAGCCATAATAGGGAGGCATGGTCAGTTCGTAACTTGAATTTTTGCCCATACAAGTACGGTCTGAAGTGGCACACCGCTTTTACTACCGCCAGGAGTTCCTTCCTGGTAACACAGTAGTTACGTTCGGCGGGGTTGAGCGTCTTACTGTAGTAAGATATGACTTTTTCCCGGCCATCTTGCACCTGGGAAAGGACTGCTCCTAATCCGTCATTGCTGGCGTCCGTGTCCAGCACATAGGCACCCTTGTGTTCGGGGTAACCCAAGATAGGAGCCGTGACCAAGCTGGTTTTCAATTGCTGGAAAGCTTGTTCTTGCTCTGGTTCCCACCTCCAGGGGGTGTTCTTCCCGGTCAGTTTGGTGAGGGGTTTGGCTACTGTAGAGAAATTGGGCAAATACTGTCGGTAGTACCCGACGGTGCCAAGAAATGCTTGGAGGTCCCTTAATTCTCTCGGCGAGCTCCACTCTTCTACTGCCTTCACTTTTTCAGGATCGGTTGCCACCCCGTCCTTGCTGACCACATGGCCCAAGTAACGAACCTGCTCCTGTAGCAGTTCGCACTTATTGGGTTTGAGTTTTAACCCGGCTTTTTGTAACCGGTCAAACACATCTGCCAATCTTTCCAGGTGAGTGGAGAAGTTTGGTGCAATCACGATTATATCATCTAGATATAAGAGAAGGGTCTTCCAGTGTAGCCCATGGAGAACTTTCTCCATGAGCCGCTGAAAGGTAGCGGGGGCGGAAGTGAGACCAAATGGCAGCACCTTCCATTTAAACAGTCCAGCCCTGGTGGTAAATGCGGACTTCTCCTGCGCATCTTCATCCAGCGGCACTTGCCAGTACCCACTGACAAGGTCCAAGGTGCTGAAGTATTTACTCCCTGAGAGTGCGTCAAGACTCTCATCTATACGTGGCAAGGGGTGAGCATCCAGCTGAGTGACAGCATTCAGTCGCCGGTAATCGATGCAAAACCGCCACGACCCATCTTTCTTCTTCACAAGTACTACCGGAGCGCTCCAGGCTCCTGATGCGGGCTCGATCAGGCCTTTCTCTAGTAGGTGGGCTACCTGTTTCTCCGCCTCTTCCTCTTTCTGGGGCCCCAGTCGATGGGGGCGTTGGCGCACAGGTTTGGCGCCAGGTAGGAGGGGAATGCTATGCTCTGCAAGGGTGGTACGGCCTATGTCATGATCTCCCGTACTGAAGGTAGACCCGTACTGCTCCAGCAATTGAGCTAGTTTCTTTTTCTCCTGAGAGTCCTTGCAGTTGACTACTGCCTGATGGTAGAGATCTCGTAGGTGTAGTGGTACCAGATACTCTGGGTTTCTCTGAGGTTTGCCCTTGGGAGGGGAACAGGGTATGGCGTCAGGAGTAGAACACTGGTCCGTGTCTATGCCCGTGTACCGACCTATGGTCTGGCCAGCTTTCAGCTCCAAGGGTTGGTCGGTGGGGTTTAGGCACCGAATTGCCAGGCGGCACTGTCCGTCTGGTTGGTTGATGCTTGTAGCTAGAGGGGGGGCATCAGGATGGCCTTCTACCAATCCTAGGGGGCTGTGGTTTTTGGCGTTGAGTCTACACGTCAACGTAACCTCTGAACAAGCGGGTAAGGTAATAGCTCGTATCACTTGCACCCGGTTAACTAATAACCTCCCGTTCCGGTCGGTACATTGTAATTGGCGGTCGCCAATCATAACAGCCGCTTCATCAACTTTGATCCTACATTTATGCGCAGTTATGAATGGCTCGCCTAGGATGGCATCCTCACGGATGCGTCCAACGACGAAGACAGTTTCACACTTGAAATCTCTGAGGCGCAGGGGAACCGTGATGGTTCCGTAGAAGGGCACCTGTGAGCCGTCAACCATGGTGTCACAGGGGCGGCTGCTTTTTAATGTATTTCTAACAGCCGGGGGAAGGCATTGGTAGACGTGGTAAGACAACAGGTTGGTAGAACAGCTGCCATCTATGAACACTGACAGAGGCCTACCATCAATCTTCCCTGGGAGGAAGTAATTGAGTGGCGGCGTGCCATTTTCAGGAGCAGCTGGTTGGTTTCCAGACCGGATTCTTGTCGAATCACACGGGGTCGTTGCTTCCTGATGGTGCCTTCTGGGTTTGTGTTGCTCGTCCTTGACTGGATTAAATTTCTGTACGCGTTGTAACTGTCGGGCACGCTTTGTTGCCAGCCAGCTGTTGTTGCTGGAGGAAACATCATTTGAAGGTTTATCTTGTAATACTGATGGAGTGTCTTGGATAGCTGGTTTGTTGGCCCGCTGGGGGCACGTTCCTACCGTATGACCGACTTTTCTGCCACCTAAGCATTGCCGCATGGGCAGTGGTGGAGGAGGCTGAGGGGTAGGGGTAACTCCTGGCTTCAATGACTTGATTTCCTTTGTGAGGTCCAACAATGCCTCCATGACTGATGTCAGATGGTCTTTTTTGTCCGGAGGTGTAGGGCGGACATCCTTCACCGAAGCATTCGGTGTGTCGGGCGCATCATCCACGCGCTCCTCTTTATCCGTAGATTCATCTTCAACCGTGCGCACGTGAGTAGACCTCTTCTCTGGGCCCGTCTTTATCTGCAGGTAATCATTCCCTGCTCTCACTGCGTCTAAAATCTCTACTGGTTGTATTGCCAGGAGGTGTCTCTGCAAGTAGGGGTTGCCTAATGTAGAGCTGAAGATATCTATTATCATTCGTTGCAACGATCTGTGGGGGAGGTCCGCATACGCGACCTGCACCAGTCGTTCTACTTCAGTGGCATGCTCCTGCAGCGTAGTCTTATACGCCCTGCGGAGGCCAGTAAGTTTGTATCTTGCTTCACGGGGGGTTAAACCAAACCTTGTCCGTAAAGCAGCAAATATGCCTTGCAACTGTGGTGCCTTACCACATTCAAGTGCACTCCCTCTCAGGGACTCTCGCAGATGCAGCAACGCTGTCTGCTCTGGCCATTCGTTGGCCTCAGCCACTCCCATGAAGCGCTCTATGAAATAGTCCACGTCTCCGTCTCCATCGAACTTCGGTGCTTTAAATAAAGACCGGTGATTGGCAGCGGCTGGCTGCATGACGGCTTGTAACGCTTCTGTCAAA
Source organism: Cryptosula pallasiana (assembly GCA_945261195.1). Taxonomy (NCBI): domain Eukaryota; kingdom Metazoa; phylum Bryozoa; class Gymnolaemata; order Cheilostomatida; family Cryptosulidae; genus Cryptosula; species Cryptosula pallasiana. The sequence continues at coordinate 29,195,087 of OX183136.1, read as the reverse complement.
CGTTCCATCACATTCGCTTCGGGGTTTGCAGGTGGTACCCTACCAGCGCTGCGTGCCCGTTGGTTCGCCATTGTCTAGACTTAGAGGAGTCACTCAACTCAAGTGTACAATGGATGGTGTGCTGGTCCGTTTTTAGCGGCACCAGGTCTCTACAGCATCTAGGGCTGTCTATATCAAATTGTCTCAGTAAACAAGGTACTGGAGAGTAACACAAGGCCGGTACAATATTGCACAGGGCCGGTAGTAATGTGTACAGGGCCGGCGTTTAGAGCGCAGGGCCGGTCACAAAGTTAGCAGGGCCGGTATCCGAAGACACAGGGCCGGTATCAGTGTTAGCAGGGCCGGTATCAGAAGACACAGGGCCGGTATCAGTGTGTGCAGGGCCGGTATCAAAGATACTGGGTTGTCTGGTTGCTGCAACGGAGTAAACTCAACGTTTATGCAGAGCAAAGTGACGCACACTTTCTGGGAGCACTTCTTCAGGCGGAGCAAGCTCAACGTCTGTTCAAGAGTGTCCAAATGGGGGGTCTGTACAGTGAATACAGATCCGGATTTTCGGGCTGCAATATGCAGTTCCAAGGTAGCGCAGTCCAACAGCGTGAGAACAATCCCACCGCTGCCACCAGTGTAGTGGATTTTGGGGGGCCGACCAAACGTCCACCAACAACGCCTCACTCTAGAGGTCAATTTCCAACAGAGGAGTATGCCAACTCCACAACTGTTCCCGGAGCCCACGGCTCAAACGTACAACTCAATGACTTGTTGAGTAAACCATACTTTATTACACAGCGTAACCAGCAATGTATAATAAGGGTAAATGTATCATGCTACTTGGCTTAAGCACAGGTAGAATCCCAATACAATACAAGGAGTCTAGTGAAATGTTCTGCCTTTTATAGGCAGAGCATAATTAAAACATATGCCCAAACAAGGGGCAACAAATCAGTAATGGCAGGAAGTGTTTACTCTAATCAGATCATAGGATATAAATATGCAATACAGTCATTGGCTAATATGAGGTTAAATATGAAGGGCGCCCAGAAGTAGGGGGCGGAGCTTCTCAGTCAATCTTGCTTACTCATGGTGGTGCAATGAGTAGCCCTGGTTCTTGGTCTTTATGGCTTGTGGTCCTTGGCTTTGTCTTGTTTGAGGACAGCTATGTCGCAGAGTCGGGCTCCTGCACCTTTGGTATTAATTTCGGTTCTCAGGCTATCGTAGAACTTTTCTCACCGACCCGGTATAGGTACGGTAATGGCACTGCAGGGCCGGTAGTACATGCTGCAGGGCCGGCAGGGTGTGCTGCAGGGCCGGTGGTACCTCTGCAGGGCAGGCAGTGAGTGCTGCAGGGCAGGCAGTGACTGCTGCAGGGCAGGCAGTGACTGCTGCAGGGCCGGTAGGGTTTCTGCCGGCTGACTTGCTTATGTTCTGGCTGTGCCAGGCTCTATTCAGGCTTGCCTGACACTCAACAGTTGTCAGGGGGACCTTGCGCAGTGGTAGTAGACATAAAATTCCACCACAGTATTTACTTAATCACTACATTAGTTAATCTCTTTACTGTAAATGTTATCTAATATTGTAGTGCTTTTCGCTGCTACTTGGTCACAACTGCTACTCCGCTTGTCTAAGTTTAAATCTGCAACTCCCTATGTAGGGCAACAACAAGACTAGTGTTGAAGTGTGAGCTTTGTTACTGAGAATAAAACTGAGCTCTCTGGCTCAGTCTCTCATATTTATCCAAAAATACAACATCTATAATATAATCTATGTGCAATCACACTTTACTATAACAATATGGTGTATAGTAAATCACTTGAGCATATCGTTTGTTTATATACATATATAATACTTTATTGGCATCAATATCATTTTATAGAAATTTCTTTCATAAAGTGCCATTGCCAGAGGAAAAAGAAAAACAAAAATCAAAAATGAAACAGAAATATAAAATGAACACAGAAAAAAAGAAGGCTACTCAAACACAGTTTACTTAAAATAATTCTCAATTGTTATTTAAAAGATATTTGAATAAATTTGATTTGAAAACAGACAGGGTTTGTGCGATTCTCAGAGAAGTAGGCAGTTTTATTGTCCCATCAATTCTTGACAGTAAGGTGGTCGGACTGTTTTCTGATCTTTGACCTTCTGATACTTTTGCATTTCACTTGTCAAGAACTGTCATCCCTTGATACAGTCATGAGGAGGCAACTTGTAACTTTCGTGTCATCCTTAACTTGCAATTATGATTACCTGCAACTATCTTACCCTGTGCCAAGTTGACATGATTTTTCAGCAAATTATCCCACAATATGACAAAAAAAGTACTCACTAGATAGATTGTCCAACATTTAGTTTTATTGTTTGATGTATTGCAATGCTTGACACCCATTAATTTATCACAATTGTTTTAGGTGACATGTATCTACTGCAGCTGTTTATAGTCGCCTTACTAGCTGCTATCTGTCACACTTCTGAACCAAGATATCTTACAAGTACGTCATAGCTCAGCATTGAATCATGTATTGTGATAGATATGTGTCAGAACTCTTTTGCACTTTAATTTTCTCCCCTTGGTTTTCTTTTACCCACTTAATACACCCCTCCCCTAACTGCCAACAAGCATGTTAGGGGAGGGGTGTATTAGAGGTACCTTTCACACCTGTCAGCAAGCCTCCACCCACCCAAAGGAGCTACATCTCCTTGAAAAAAATGCCATGACTTGAACCTAATGTTATTGCTAAAGCCCACATAAAATGGAGCTAGAGCCTATTGCTGTTTTTACTTGGCCCACATGTTTTACCTGGCACCCTGACACCCTTTAAAAAATGTTCTTTTTTTGCTCACTTCACTATGATCAATGTCTCCATTAACGAATGAGAACATACAGCGGAGGTAATGAAACATTTGTAATAAGAAGCTACACCCTTCTTTTTCTCCGGGAGAAATTGCAGCTAACCCGGGAAGTATTTTAAAAAAAGGACTTTGGCTGTTTGTCTTGGTAGTCTGAGCTGGTAATTTATAAATGAGTTTATATATTCCATTTACTTGGACTAAAGTAGGGTCGGTTTTTAAATACTTCTGTTAAGAGTGAAATTAAGCATCTTCTTGTATACCTGGAGCCTAGGGTCGGTAGAGCTGAATTATATAGGACTAAATATAAGTTGGCGTATCCATCTTCTCTAGAATAATCAATTATTTTACTAACCATGTCGAAACACCGGATTTCTCCTAAGTTGACACCTAATTATATGTATATTAATTTACCATTGACAGTCGTGGACTCGGTCTTGTGCTTAAATGAGGTTAAATTTTCAATACTGCTTGCTTGCCACTTGCAACAGTTACGGAAGACAGCTCTGACACACAGACGACTGCTTGAGCTCATTATAGTTGTGCCTTTAACAGTGGACAATCAAAACATGAGAGTTCTCTATAATAATACCTCCATTTGTTTTTTTTTTAATCTTTATCTAGAGTTTTTTCCACTGGTGTAGTACCAGTTGCAATTATTATTGGGATCACCCAAAAGCGGTTAAGAGAATAGGTTGTCATTTTAAATTATTATCTGAGTTGTGGATCTGCCTGGACAGCTCGATGAGGTGGCTGTTGGCAACTAAGATTAAAGCTTGCTTAGAAAATTGGTTAGCTAAATAGTGGTTGTTTGTCTGTCAAGTAGAGCTTGCTATACTGATTCTTCAGGGTTTATTCTGGCAAATAAGTTGTGTCTGGATAAAAATTGGCCAAGTCCTCCACATTATTTAGATGATGTTGTCTGTGCAACTTTGAGAACCAACTCCTGGCATGTCTAACTCCATGAGTCTCTTCTGTTAATATGGCATGGCATGGTTTGTAGTTAATGGGACAAGTGAACTGGTGAGCCACGAGAAATGCGTTTCAAAGGATGATTACATCAGCAGCGTGGCACTTGTATGTCTCAATTTCAAGGATGTCATACACATTACTAAAGCAGAACCTGGACTTGACCTCAACTGCAGTACCGGTAAGTAACCAGTGTTAATTTCTTTGAATAACAACATAATAGATAACTAGTAGTGGACTTTTCAAACATAATTAATTTCAGTGTTAGTTATTGGTGCCAGTTATTAGTTTTAGTAGCCAGTGTTACTGTTGGTTATTAGTGTTATTTAGTAGTTGTTAGTGTTAGTGTAGTTATTTTGATGGGTATTCGTAAATACTCACTGAATTTTCTTTACTTCCAAGCGTTCCATTTCCCCCAGCCTTTACTCATCTTTTACTTTTCTGCAGCCCCTTTCCCTACCCTCTGAAACATCCCCTTTCCACATTTTCATACCCAACTACGCACTCATCATGCAGTCATTGTGCGAGCGTAATCGCTTGTATAATTCATTGCATTAACAAACTGTAGAACGTCTAAGACAAGAGTACTCAACCTTCGATTATTGTGGGCCATACAGCATCTCATGAACATTATGGGGGCCACTATTTGGAAGTGAATTGCAATAGAGCCATGTATGCATATTTTTTTATTGTGTAAATAATGAAGTATTTTGGTAGATTTTAATGAATAACAATAGTAAACTGGGAGTTTGCTAAACTATCTCAACACCGAATACGCTAGAGCTTCACCCACAGCCATCAGTAAGATGCTGTGCTGGTAGGAACGCCTTACTGTGCGGGTAGCACAGTACGCAGGGCCGGGAGTGACTCCTGCAGTGCCGGTATTGACCCCTGCTGACCCAGTATGGTGACTCAGGCCCGGTCAAAGATGGCAACTATAGTAGAGGACTTTCAAAACCAGCTAGGATCCTGCTCTAGGACAGGAACAGGAAATACCAGTAGTAATATATGAGCAGATCTCCCTACCAAGTGTTTTTTTGTGGATCTGACCTTGGAGTTGAGACAATGGGTTACGGCGTTGGATGAATTCGCCGAGTTTATATTGTATTTTACTTGAGGGGTACTTGAGTGGCATTTGAATGGCATTTGAGTGGCATTTGAGTTTTGATTAGTTTTTTACTTAATTTGAACTTATATGGCATATAGATTTTGAATGTATGGCATTCAAGTTTTGATAACTTTTTTACATAACTCGAACTCATATGGTATCTTGAGAGAGAGGGGAGAGGAGAGAGGAGAGAGGAGAGATGGGAGATGAGAGAGGAGAGAGATTTTTTAGTTTTCTATACATTCATGTATATATGGTTAGTTATGTACATATTTATGGCTATATTTATATCTACATAGAGAGAGGAGGTATATCTACATTGAACAAATATATTAGTAAAGACTAAGAAATACAAAGCACCAGGTCTTGTAATGATAATCAATGCAAAGTCCTTTCCTTTACGTCGTATCTTAAAAAATCCTCAAATGAGGTGTGGTAACACGTCTGACATCATACCAAAGAACACTTTTATTTTTCGGTTTTCCCTTTCTACCCAAATATACAACGTTAAACGGAGGGGGGTAATCATCACAGCTGAAGGTTTTAGCTATTTCAACTGGACAAAAAAGTATTTTGGGTTCGAGTTCATTTATATCTGAAGGATCATGGTAGCAAACTTGAGAATATCTACACTTCTCCTTACTTGATGGATGTATCACACCAGTCACTCGTATAATGCTTGGAATAGGAAGATCTTCAAATGTTTTGCAAACCGGAACATTTGGTGAGTCAATCACTTGAGAACCTTTAGACTTTTCTATGAATCAATATATGATTATATACATTTATTGTATAATAAGTAGGGAAAATAGGAAGATCTTCAAATGTTTTGCAAAACCGGAACTTTTGGTGAGTTAATCACCTGAGAACCTTTAGACTTTTCTATGAATTATTATATGATTATATAGACTTATTGTATAATAAGTAGGGAAAATCTTTCCATATAATATAGTTAGAGTCGGTAAATAGTAAGTAATACAAAACAGTACAACTTGTAATGTCAATGAATACACAGGCTTTTTTTTATTCATTCATTATCCGCTTGAGACTACCTGTTGTCAGCATTTGATATTGAGTTTACATACCATCAACACCAAGTGGTTCATCAAAATCTTGCAATTCGTTTTCTAGGAATTCCTTAAGAACTTCATCCTCATTATTCGTTTTTGTTAGCACCTCATTGGAGCTTGTTTGTGTGCAATATTGCTCCCAATCACTAGCGTTGGTTGAAGAAATGAAGACAACATTGTGGTATGGAATAGGATTTCCATTCTTACTCTGTTTTTTTCCTTTGTAAATCATCACACCAGGTGCACATCTTTTAGCTTCCTCGTTATATCTGATTGGTAGTAAAAGCGTTCTCGTCTCTCTTTTTCCATTCTTTTCAGTGACATAGCGAATGCAATTTACAATGGATTCTTCTCCATTGAATCGGAAAGGAATGAATCTTTCTACAACTTCGATGTAAGCAAAAATGGAACAATCTTTGAAATTACTGAGATAATCGATGTCGTAAGCGAGTTTGAGTTCTTCTTCACTCATTTTTCTCAGTTTTTCAGCTTCAGCAGTAGCTTCCATTGTGGTTAATCGTTTTGTACTGATACGTTTGACATTGTAGTAAGTAGTCTCCGGTTTTTTTGAGTTTTCCATCTCACCCAAGTACAAAATGTTGAAAGGTAATGGGTAGTTATCAACATTGAAGCTTTCAACTACTCTACTTGGACAAACGACTTTTTGAAAATTCGCTCCAGTTGAATTATCAAGATAAGTGAGAATGTAGTAGTTTCCGTATGCACCAGTACTCTGCTCAATAGAAACGATTTGCAAAACTGATGGAACAGGAAGTGATGCTAGTGTAAGAAACCCTCCAATCTTTTTCAAATCGCATGCCTTCCATTTTTGGAGAGATTTGGCCATCTGGAGAGCTCTGTCAGCATCAGTGAGCAATTCTTTTTGTTCCATATTGTTTGATGTTGTGGGTAAAACCAGTTTTGGAAGAGCTCGTTTCTTTATCGCTGCTTCTTTTGTGGCAGAGTTAGAGTTTTTTCTTTTGGGTGTTTTGAACGTTTTTTGTTTGTTTTCGATTGGCTTTAAATTCGTGTAAGAAGCAGAAAAATCCTCCATAGTGTTCTAAAAAAGAAAGAAATAACATATAATTCAGCTTTTCACGTGGAACTAAAAGATTATTTATTTCATACTTTACATTATAGCTAAACTAATTTTGATCTTTGTTAGGTAGGGAATAATAAGTTTTAAATTTTACCTTTTATAAAGAGAAAGTTTCTAGTAGTTGCAATGGAAAGTGTAGTAGATGTTGCTCCTCTGATCACTGTTGTAGAACTGGATGCTTTCTGTGTGAAAACAGTGGCTCTTAAATAGCTAAAGTTGCACTGGTTGAACTCTATGAATACCAACCTTCTTTATAATATAACTATGATTCAGAATTTTGTCCATGCGAAAACCAATGCTTTCGCGGGAATAAATAATTTATTTTCACGCGAATAGAAACTGTTGCTTTCGCGGGAATACAAATTTTATTTTCACGCGGATACAAACCAATGCTTTCGCGGGAATAAAAACTTTATTTTCACGCGAATGGAAACAGTTGTTTTCGCGGGAATAAATATTTTATTTTCACACGAATGGAAATAGTTGTTTTCGCGGGAATAAATAATTTATTTTCACGCGAATAGAAACTGTTGCTTTCGCGGGAATACAAATTTTATTTTCACGCGGATACAAACCAATGCTTTCGCGGGAATAATAACTTTATTTTCACGCGAATGGAAACAGTTGTTTTCGCGGGAATAAATATTTTATTTTCACGCGAATGGAAATAGTTGTTTTCGCGGGAATAAATAATTTATTTTCACGCGAATAGAAACTGTTGCTTTCGCGGGAATACAAATTTTATTTTCACGCGGATACAAACCAATGCTTTCGCGGGAATAAATACTTTATTTTCACGCGAATGGAAACGGTTGTTTTCGCGGGAATAAATAATTTATTTTCACGCGAATACAAACTGTTGCTTTCGCGGGAATACAAATTTTATTTTCACGCGGATACAAACCAATGCTTTCGCGGGAATAAATAATTTATTTTCACACGAATACAAACTGTTGCTTTCGCGGGAATAAAGACTTTATTTTCACGCGAATAGAAACTGTTGCTTTCGCGGGAATACAAATTTTATTTTCACGCGGATACAATCCAATGTTTTCGCGGGAATAAAGATTTTATTTTCACGCGAATGAAAATCGTTGTTTTCGCGGGAATAAATAATTTATTTTCACGCGAAAGCATTGGTTTGTATCCGCGTGAAAATAAAATTTGCATTCCCGCGAAAGCAACAGTTTGTATTCGCGTGAAAATAAAGTCTTTATTCCCGCGAAAACAACTGTTTCCATTCGCGTGAAAATAAAGTTTTTATTCCCGCGAAAGCATTGGTTTGTATCCGCGTGAAAATAAAATTTGTATTCCCGCGAAAGCAACAGTTTGTATTCGCGTGAAAATAAATTATTTATTCCCGCGAAAACAACCGTTTCCATTCGCGTGAAAATAAAGTATTTATTCCCGCGAAAGCATTGGTTTGTATCCGCGTGAAAATAAAATTTGTATTCCCGCGAAAGCAACAGTTTCTATTCGCGTGAAAATAAATTATTTATTCCCGCGAAAACAACTATTTCCATTCGCGTGAAAATAAAATATTTATTCCCGCGAAAACAACTGTTTCCATTCGCGTGAAAATAAAGTTTTTATTCCCGCGAAAGCATTGGTTTGTATCCGCGTGAAAATAAAATTTGTACTCCCGCGAAAGCAACAGTTTCCATTCGCGTGAAAATAAAGTATTTATTCCCGCGAAAACAACTGTTTCCATTCGCGTGAAAATAAAGTTTTTATTCCCGCGAAAGCATTGGTTTGTATCCGCGTGAAAATAAAATTTATATTCCCGCGAAAGCAACAGTTTCTATTCGCGTGAAAATAAATTATTTATTCCCGCGAAAGCATTGGTTTTCGCGTGGACAAAATTCTGAATCATAGTTATATTATAAAGAAGGTTGGTATTCATAGAGTTCAACCAGTGCAACTTTACCTATTTAAGAGCCACTGTTTTCACACAGAAAGCATCCAGTTCTACAACAGTGATCGGAGGAGCAACATCTACTACTACATCCAACGACTATTAAAAGTTTTTCTGTGTGAATTTGAAAATTTTCATTGAAGCTAAGACTTAATTATCCGCCTTAATTATCTCACTTAAGTTTTTGTCTACTTAAAAAGTAATGCTTTCACATAATAAATCACTCGTTCTAACAACAGTAACTGAAGCCTCAACATCTACTATATAATATACCAACCGACTACTAGGAGTTTTATTCACAAGGTAAAATATATTAGCTGAGACATTTAACTTACCTTTTTATGTGCTATTGTCACTTCTATTAAAAAGTAATGATTTTATTGTTATTATAGTGCTATGGAAACAGAAGAGGATGATACTGATGTAGACATACATAAGGAATGGGAATGGCTCATGAAAAATCAAAATGATATCGGTTTTTCAAACGCTGATAATGAATACATGAATGATGAAAGCAATACTGAATATGAAAATGAAATGGAGATGGAACTTGAAAATGCTTTTCAAGACAAACCTTCGACTTTTCAAGTTTCAGCAACTACTGAAAATACAATAGCCTTTGATAAGCAGTAAGTTTTTAAAATCATAAATTAATAACATTAGTAGAGTAATTTTTTTGCTTTTTTCTTATACCTATCTCATGAATCAGCAAAAATAATGCGTTATCTTTTTATTGTAGACAGGACTCAGAATATCAGAGAATTAATGTAAAAGAGGGAGTTAGGAATTCATGTCATAGTACACAGTAAGTTTTTAAAAACTTAACTAATAATAATGTTTGAGTCTTTTTTCCTAATTCCATTTTAAAAATTAATTGATAATAGTGTTTAAGTCATTTTTTTCTTCTGTTACATTTTATGTAAAATGTATGTGAATGTTTTATAGAACAACTATTATGTGTTAACATTTCTATTGTAGACAAAGTTTAAATTATCAGGAGGAGAATGTAGAAGAAAAAAACCCTGAAATTTCCCCCAATTGGAAATGGTTAGAAGAAAATCTCATTTGTTTTCGTTTACCCGATGAAACAATCAATCAAATAGGCTTTGGTGCTGAGCCTTCACCACCAAAGACTAGCATAATAGCTCAAGATATAGAGCCGGTTGTGGAGGAGATAGTTGAAGAAAATGAGAATGATCCAATGATAGAAAATGAAGAAGAAGAAGAAGAAGAAGAAGAAGATGAAGAAGCCCAAGAGGAAGAACAAGAAGAAGAAATGGAAGATTTAAATATTGAAAGACCTACCCGAGCATCAACCCTAGGTATTGTTGATGATAGCACAGCTCCAACTTTTCAAGATGAAGAATGGGATGATTTGATAGCTAGATATTGGGGAGCTATGAAAACGAAACATAGAGCTGGAAAAGTCATAGAGCTTTTAAATGTAAGACTTTGGGATGGGATTCCAAGAGACCAAGCTGATACCTACCAAAATGACTATCATGATTCAAGAGTGTTAGAATTGCTAAAAAAAGTTTGGAGACAATTGAGCTCGAGAGCAAAAGTCAACTGTAGTGTAGGTTGTATACTAGAAAATAAAAATGATGGTGAACTCCGATACTTTCACTCATCATCAAACAATGCTACTGTATATCCAAAAGCTAAACTGATTGAAACTGAAGGAGATCTTGATGACTTCTTTGTTGATGTTATGGAGACTGATCATCGTACAAATAGCTTGAGACGGAGACCAAATACGACTTGGAGATTGATGTTGATCACAAACATTTCGTTTTATTTCTACAAACTACTCGGAATGGGAAAAGTTGGATCACCACCAGAGCATTTACCCTCTCACCTCCTTAACAACAGACACATACGAACCATGTTAAAAAACACAAAAGGAAAACGAATTACCGACAATCTTTGTTTTTTTAGATGTCTAGCATTACACAAAGAACTACAAAAAAACGGTGGAATTGCAAAAGATCCGATAATTAAGGAGGTGAAGGAGTACCAACAACAATATCATAGTTTCATCTATGGTGATAGTGGTAAAAGGTGTGATGGGAAAGGAGTGACAGAAGCTGATTTATTGCTTTTGGAGCGAGCATTTCAACTGAAGATAACAGTGTTTTCTTTAAATGATGATATGACTTCAACAGTTATTTGGAATTCAAACTCCAGTTATAAGGAGAATCTATATTTGGATCTTTATATCAATCACTTCAGTCTTATTACAAACTTGGAAGGATATGTCAAAGCCTACAGATGTCCAACCTGTTCTACTTGTTATGATAGATTGGGGAATCTGAAAAGACACAGATGTTCAATCTCAGAGGCAACAACTATGCAGTTTTCTGGAGGGCAATACAGTCCTACTGCTACAATATTCGACAAACTGAAGGTTCAATTCGGGATAGATATCGGGTCAGATGATTCCTTGAGATACTATCCGTTTTTTGCAACATTTGACATAGAGTGTTTGTTACCTAATTGCGAAAAAGATCGAGATACAGACACAACCATTTACACGAATGAGCATAAACTTTTAAGTATTTCAATTTGTTCAAACGTACCGGGCTTCAACAACCCGCGTTGTATTGTCAATAATGGGGATGATGATGAATGCGTTGGAAAGTTCATTGAATACTTGGATGATATTAGTGAAGAATCATATAGCCGATTGGAAAAACAGTTTTCGCGAATCATAAAACAGATAGAAGGTGAATTAGAACGACTGGAAGAAGCTGAAGAAAAGTTTCGTAGTGATTTTGAAAAAAATCGTTTCAGACGTAGAACAGGAGCTGAAAAAGTTCTGGATGATTTGTACAGCTATATGAAAAAACTCCCTATTCTAGGTTTCAATTCACAGACTTATGATGTCAATGTGATGAAAGGAAAACTGCTTCAAAAATTGAAAGATGTCTCCGACACAGATTTTGATTTTGTTATAAAAAAAGGAACCAAGATGCCCGTTATCGGAATAGGATCTTTTTTGTTTTTAGATTGCACAAACTTCATTGCTCCTGGATATAGCTATGAAATGTATCTCAAAGCATACAAATGTGAAGCCGGAAAAGGATTTTTTCCTTATGAATGGATGAAAGACTTGGAACAACTTAATCAAGAACATCTACCTCCAAGAGAAGCTTTTTACAGTTCTTTAAAACAAAAGAATATCAGTGAAGAAGAGTACATAATTTGTCAAGAAGCATGGAAAAATAACGACATGAAGACAATGAGGGATTTTTTAAAATGGTACAACAACTTGGATGTAAAACCATTTGTTCAAGCGTTGGAAAGACAAAGATCAATCTACAGAGAGCATGGGATTGATATGTTAAAAGATGGTATATCTTTACCAGGATTAGCGATTCGATGGATGTTTAACAAAGCACCTCAACCACCCCCTCCATACCTCTCTACATACTTGAATTTTGATGAACTTGGTAACTCGTTTCGTCAGACTCTCCCAATTTGTCTGCTTGACAACTGCAATGCAGAACTTTATCCTCTAATAAAGAAAAATATAGTTGGTGGACCAAGTCTAGTGATGCATAGATATCACGAAAAAGGTATAACTAAAATTAGAGAACATTGGTTGGGAAAAGAAGCAAAGATTTGTGATAGAATCTATGGAGTTGATGCAAATGCGCTCTATTTATGGTGTATGATGCAATCAATGCCTACTGGCTATCCTCGAAGAAGAAAAATCGAAAACTCCTTTGTCGCTGAACCAGTAAAATTTAGCAAGATAGCTCATAGCTGGTTACAGTTCCAAATGTTCTCAAAAAAAATCAATATCAGACATCAGCTCAATGGAGGAGAAGTTACTCTCGGACAGCGAGGATTACCAGTTGATGGTTTCTGTGTTGAAAATCGTCATGTCTTTCAATTCCACGGATGTTTTTGGCATGGACACGACTGCTCTTATAACAACGCTAAAGAACAAGAGCTTCAAGCTACTGGAAGAAAATCAAAAGCAAATCTGTTTAAAACTACGATGGAAAATGAAGAATATCTTCGAGCATTAGGTTACACTGTAATCTCGATTTGGGAGTGTGACTGGATGAAGCGTGTAAAAACTCATACAAATTTACAAAAATTTGTCAACACGTTTTACAATTCTTTCTACCCTAAAATACTTGAAAAAAAGCTGAATCAAGAAGAAGTGTTGGAGAGAGTTCAATCAGAAGAATTCTTCGGATTTGTTGAATGTGACATCGAAGTTCCTGAGGAAGAGGAAGAAAAGTTCTCCGAAATGCCTCCGATTTTTAAAAATACGATGTTGACCAGAGAACACTTGAGCGATGAAATGAAAGTCTTTGCTGAAGCCGAAGGGTTTTTAAAGACTCCTCAACGCTCATTAGTTGGAAGTATGTACGGAGATAAGATATTGCTAATGAGTCCTTTGTTGAAATGGTACTTGAAACAAGGATTGAAAGTCACCAAAGTTTATCAGCTAATAGAATATATTCCTAGAAAAGCTTTTGAAGCTTTTGGAACATCGGTTTCAGACGCTAGGAGAATGGGAGATGCAGACCCTAGTCAAGAATTACTCGCTACTACTAGCAAGTTGGTAGGAAATGCTGCTTATGGAAAAACAATCACTGATAAAGAAAAACATACCACCATCAAGTTCATCGAAGGCGCCAGAAAAGCTTCATTTCGTATCAGAGGAAACAAATTTATCGCCATGGAAGAGATAGCAGATGATTTTTATGAAATCGTAACCTGTAAAAAGCTAGTAAGTTTTAAAACAATTATTTTGCAATTCAAAATTTATATTCCACAAGTTTACTTTGCTAATCAGTATCACCATCATTTCAGCTAACTATGAATGTTCCAGTACACTTGGGTTTCTCCGTGCTACAGTATGCTAAACTGAGAATGCTACAGTTTTACTACGACTTTATGGATAAGTAAGTGAAACCTAATTCCCTACCATTATTATGTGTAAGTAAGTAAAACTTCCAAATAATTGAAATCGAAACAAACTTTTTATTTATAGATATATTGACAGAAGTGATTTCCAATATGTTGAAATGGATACAGATAGCGCATACATGGCGTTGAGCGGAACATTAGAAACACTGGTAAAACCAAGTATGAAAAAAGAGTTTTACAATGGATATGGTGATTGGTTTCCACGCCCATACTGTGACAAACATAGGGATGAGTTTTTAAGAATCAAAACAATGGGTTTAGAATGGAGCATGCAAGACTGTTGTGAAAAAGTACTAAAACACGGAAAAAGAACACCTGGGCTGTTTAAAGAGGAATTTACCGGAGATGGAATTGTTGCACTTAACTCTAAATCCTATTACTGCTGGGGAGAAAAAGGAAACAAGTTTAGCTCAAAAGGTTTGAACAAACGAATTAATCAATTGAACAAAGACAGTTATCTAAATGTATTGAACACAAAAAAGTCGTTTATGGGTAAAAATCGAGGATTTGTAGTAAAGGATCAAAAAATGTTGACATACAACCAAATAAAACGAGGACTCACATATTTTTATGCTAAAAGACGAGTGTGTTCTGATGGAGTATCTACCGAGCCTACTTTGGCTTAAATAAAAACCTTCATAATAGACTTCTTTTACCACAGTTACTATAACTATATATGTATATAAAATACAAAAAATCTTTCATCATCCTTATAAATATCGATAAAGAATAGATGAATATTTAACTTTATCATCTGATATATTTTATAGCATTCAATGTATATATGAGTTCGAATTATGTATCTAGCTATATTATATGAGGAGATTTTACCCCTACTTATTATGTAATAAATGTATATAGCCATACATTGATTCGCTTTTAATCAATGAATTTATTCAAGGTAGATGTATCTCCTCTCTCCTCTGTCTCAAGATGCTATATGAGTTCGAGTTATGTAAAAAAATTATCAAAACTTAAATGCCATACATTCAAAATCTAGTTGCCATATGAGTTCAAATCAAGTAAAAAAATAATCAAAACTCAAATGCCACTTAAATGCCATTCAAATGCCACTCAAGTACCCCTCAAGTAAAATACAATATAAACTCGGCGAATTCATCCAACGCCGTAACCCATCGCATCACCCCAGATTATGACCCCACAAAAAAACACTTGGTAGGGAGATCTGCTCATATATTACTACTAATACCCTTCCTTGTATTCGAAGATATCAAGACCACAAGCTAACCAGAGCCTTCAGACCCTGCAGGACACTCTGATTGGACAGTAAGAGATAGGACTCTGCCTCTAGCCACTTGGCGCTTATTTCATTTAATCCTTGTACATTGCATGATTGGTTAGTTATTTATATATGTAAGCGCATTGGTCTAATTACTTCCTGTGCCTTTACTGTTATATGATTTTAGGTGTTGGGATGACATCTATCGGTCCTGAAGTTTTCTGGGAAATCTAAAACAATTCTTGAAGATTTTATTTTTGGAATTTGTGTTATAACAATCATAACAAATTTAAATTTTGAAAACAATTAAATCTTTTTGTTTATTTAACAATTATTTAACATTTTTTGTTATTATTAAACAATCAAACTAAATTAAGTTTACATAACAGTTAATTGAAGAAAATTAGGAATTCTCAACAATTTCTCAGGACTTCAGGACCGATAGATGTCATCCCAGCACCTGATTTTATGCTAATTACTTCCTGCCAGTTACTTATAAAAAAGCTGGCATTGTTCATACTTTTTGCATTCATTTCTTATGTCTTGCCAATAACCCTAGTGGATTGCCACCCTAGGACTTTGGTAGTTGAGAAATAAAGCGAGTATTCAAACTGCACGCTGTGTTGTTTGTGTGAGCCATGTGCTCTGTCTATACTGTATGATTCAGTTGTATTACACTGTTGTCACTGTCGAGGAGCACAGTGTTTCCTCTGGAGAGAGGCATAATACTCGAGAATAGTGGATATCCGTGGAAACCAGACCGGAATCCATTACAGTATGTTTGAAACTTTATAAAACGTCGATTGTAAATTTTATTAACATGCATAAAGAATCAAATACAAAAGCTTACCACTTTGCCAAAACAAAACTATTGTTGAAAAGTCAATGTTTGTAGTTTTGGGGACCACGTGTATTTAGTGGGATACCTAGCATATAGCTCATTTTGTACCAATTTGTCAATATTGGGTCGGATTCCTTAAGTGGACAGTCTCAAGCATCCTTTGATGTCTTTATCTGTCAACTTTGATCGTTATTTATTTTTGGTAAAGTTCATGACACTGAACAGCTGTTCACATCAATACATTGAACCAAAAAGAGACAGCATGCGTTTAACATGAGAATGAAGTTTGGGATATTGCTCTTTGGGAAGATCTCAACAGTGAAATTCTGGAAGCGGCTTTGATTCAGGGTGATCTCTCAGATTGCAACAAGCTTGCAAATCAATTATTTCCATCTGGACATCAGGTGATACAATTTCTGAGGTAACGCTAGTAAAATGATGAGCAAACAAAAAACCATCAATGGCTCATGCATTTAGAATTCAGCAAATCGGGTGTCAAAATTCTGTAGCAGGTCTTGCAATAGATCAGCAAATCCATTCTGATCAACAGGAATGTCAGAGCTTTGAGACCTTGACATGAGCAAAGCAAAGTGATTGAAACAACCAGCACGGACTTGACGCTCCTACAGTTTCAGTTTAGCTTGAAAGGCACACTATTTATCAAACATTGATGTTATGATGAGATCCTTGCCTTGAAGTTGCAGGTTTAGGTATCTCAGATGACCAGTAATATCTGCCAAAAAGGCCAGATCATTCAGCCATCCATCATCTATGGATTCTGCATATGGTCTTCCTTTTTGCTCCATGACCTGACTGATAACAGCGAAAAAATCCCAGAAACGTTTGAGAGTAGCTAAAAAACTTAGCCATCTAGCTGTAGAATGAAAGTCAGCATCTCCAAGTTGTGACTTAAAATCATATGAAAGACCTTGAAACTGCCTATGATTAAACCCTCTTGAACAAATAAAATTAACAGCTGAAACAACTTCATCCATAACAGGCTTAGGCTGGTGAAGACTGGCCGCACTGAAAAGTTGCTCTTGATGTATAATGCAGTGATAAGTAAATGGCTCCTGGTGGTTCTCTGGCACAGCTGTCGTATTCTTCAGTAGATGTTTTTTTTCATAAGAGCAGTAAAACCATTTCTTGCTCCTCTCATAGCCTGGGCTCCATCAGGACACATTCATACAAACTTATTTAACGGTAAGTCATACTTGTTGACAATGCTGATAACCTCCTTAAAAATATCCTGCCCAGTTGTGGTATCTTTCATGTTTCCAAAACCCAAAAAGTTCTCAGTCACAGACATATCATCACGAACTCCTCTTGTAAATACACGAATCTGAGCTGTGCCTGTACAGTCCATACTTTTATCCAGTACAATGCTCTAGAAAGCAAATCTCTTTCTTGTTGTACAAACATCAGACGCCATCGACTCTATCCGTCTAGTAGCACAATGTTGTAAGGGCTGAACTTGGACAGCCAGCTTTGGTAGTCTAGGACTGGCCTCTGCAGCAGAACATTCCAGAATTTCCTGTGCAACCACCCCATCAGTGAAAAGCTTTTAGTATCTAGCAAGCGTTTCACCAAGAAAAAAGCTAATTGTGGTTGCTTTTACGAATATTTCCTTATACGGAGCAATCCATTGTCGCTGTTGCTGCTGATGAAGGTAGCTTGTCAATTCTAGTTGGCCCTGCAAAACGATTAAAAAAAATAGAAATGATGATGTTTCTTATTATTTGGAATGCTCAAAAGAGCATTTCATTATTTAGTTAGCTCATTGCTGAACATTTTATCAATATATTTTGCAAACTATATAATGTGCGTTGTGCTAAAGTATTGCTGAATTTCTGAGTTTTGTTATGTTTTTGCTGCTCATTGAATCTGAGTTTGAATATTCGAATTTTTGTCTCAATTTTATCTATGCAAATTAAATTTTTGTCCAAAATAAACATCTCATAATTCGTTATACCACACTAATTATTATATTACGGATGATTAAAATGCTGTTGTCAATAATCTATGTGTATGACAGCGTGGAGGAGACACTAACCTGGTTGGAGTGCCAGATAGGAATCGCGTGCCGCCTGTTGAGCATTACTGGTCTAAGGCACCATACAACAGGAATATCATTTCTATTTGCTTTGAGTGTCCTTTTTGTGTACCTTTTCGCAATAATGTAATATCTTCTTTTATGTATGCATATGTTCTTGATTTGATGACAATTCAATTCCCATTAGTGTTCTCTTATGTAGATCCATCTGGCTTGGTGTGGTATAACGATGGTCCAATAGATTTGTGTGAAGGCCGAACCGGCAGATGTACTATCGAGGTGCAGAGACTGTGGCTAGTGCACGAGTTTGGCATCAAACAGTTTCAAGTAACATTCCAGTGTATACCTAGTAAGTAGACAAATTATACAGATGTGCAACATCGTTCAAAGAAAACAGAGACTTTCCTTCAAACCCATACCATTGAGCATGCTTAACTTTAAATGTACATCACGCTTACATTGTTTTTGCCTCAATCAAGATGGTATTTATCTCTGTTCTTTTTGTTTATTTTTAAGTTTTATTGTAAAATATTTCCAATAATTCCTCATTTTTTGGTTCAATTTGCAACAAAGTGGTAAAATTTTCAATAAACAAGACAAGAAAACTCAAAATTTGCTTTTGTAATAACATATAAACAAGAAGTTCCAACATCTTGCTGAAAACTCCGTCACAACCCTCTACTGAAATTTAAGCTACTTGACCAGAATCCAAGTCACTCAACCTACCCATGCATATGAGTCATTTGACCTCAACCTACAGTGAAGTCACTCCACCAACTAATAGCAGAATCTGACTATGGCACCCTGCCAGACACACCACAAAGATGTAAAGTTGACCCAATTTCTTTCACCTCAAGCACGGTGTATGTTTGCAGTACGAAGTCCAATGTAAAATAAACTAGAATATGATATCTTGCCTTAATAATATACTAACACGCCCAGTTGAAAATACTGTTTGAGTTGTTCATTCTCATCGGTCGCTTATGCGCCTTCCTATTAGTGTCTGCATATCTACTATCCAAGGCGTTGACTTCTCTTTTCATTGTAAATTCAGCAATCCTTAAACTTCTAGCACCAATCTTTCATTTCTGTTTGGGTACTTTTTTTCTATTGCGGGTAAATAGAGTACAACACCCGCTTAGTAAGCAGCCCCCCCCCCCCCTACATGTAGTGCTTGTGAGGGTCTGGAACTTATCTGCCTCAATGTAGAAACAGGTGGTTGCGAGCGGAGGGAGGGGGGAGGTGAGCGAGGTTTGAGAAGTGGGTGCCTGGAGACCACTATGCGAGGGCTATGTGTAGGCTCTGTTTGGTACCAATATTTACCTACAACTGTAGAGAAATCTCCTACAAGGAATAAAACGGGTTGTTCAAGTGGCGTAATACTTGGAAGGAGTTAGTTTTGGTATCTGCCGCAGATCAGGGAAGGGAAGTTGGTAAGGGCGGCAAAGCAGATACAGAAGGCTAAAATTTAATTTGAGAGTATCTAACTGAAACTGATCTGTAGTTGTAAAAGTCTACTTTGCTTGACAAATTGTTGTCTAAAGCTGTTTGTTTGTTCCTTATTCTAGTTATTACTTATTGATATATATTATCAGGTGAGAGAGTCTACTCCTTGTGTCCAACATACAGTTCTAATATTACTACAACTCTTCGGACGCCATCATACTTCACTACTCCCAAGTTTACAGACGACGGGAGCACATATCTTGATAATACCAGATGCTCTTGCAGCGCTACACCTTCAGTTGGTAGTGCAGTTACAATAGAAGTAATGTTTTGTGATTTGGAGGTAGAAAAACGGTTTGACACCTGCTATGATTACATATCATTCAACTCAAGCATATATGGTAAGTATTGTTGTAAATTGGTAGCAAAGTGATTAAAATTTAACTATTTTTTTTACTCAAGGGTATTGTTTAAATGAAAACGATATGAAATTTTTCAATGTTTCAGTATTGCAGATGTAACCTTGAAAGATTTGCTAAAAGAAGCTGAGAGACCTAATGGTTTCAAATTGGGGTCCATTTTTTTATATGTTTTGGTTAATATTATTTATCAAACCTAAACTAAAACTCTATATATATAGTAATTTTTTATATGTTTATATATTCATACATTTATGTTAACATTATAGGACAGTTGAGTAACAGCAGTTACGACACAACTATCAAGTTTTCAATAAAAGAACTAAGGTCGGCTTGATATAAAACTACGGAAAAAATCGGCTCAGCTACTGTTTCATTTCAGTTGCATTCATTAGTAGACTTTTTCCTCTTTCTTGTGATTACCAACCAGACGCAGATGATCGATCAGTATTCATAAATAAAATTTGTGTCCGCGCAAAATAATATCATAAAAAATACTGCCATTTAATTGACTGACCAGCTTTGATAGCTTTCATTGAGCTCTCTTATCAACTGCTGTGAAACATGATTGTTGTGTTGGTTTCTCCCATTTAGCTGGTGAAGTTACGAAACAGTGCAAGAAAATAAATTCGAGCCAGCCAATTGTCCAAACATACAAAACAGACAATACGGCGTTGCTCTGGTTTTACTCAGATAGTGATAGACAAGAAAAAGGTGCATGGTTGTCTGTATATCCGTGTAAGTATTTGTCTAATGCGTTTGTATTTATTTGCTAGATTATTGCCAATGTAAGAGCTGCCTCGATTGGTACTAATCCTATTCAGTTTGAGACCAGGTTCTTGCAATCCTTGTGAGTTCATCCATAGCCTCAGTTACATTCCCTGTCCAACTCCATTTCCAATCCTTATTGCAATTCCAGTCCCAATTCCAGTGATAGCCTCAGTTGCAATTGTAGCCATAGTCTTAGCCATATTCTTTTTTCCACTGTCAGCCAAATTTATTTACCGTTTCATTCATAAAAAACCGTCTGCCAAGAGTTTATATACCATTGACTTTTACAGAACCACTTTGCAATGAAAAAGAGTTATTAATGGCTTTAGCTAATTTCTCCCAAAGAACTCTGCAAATTTTCAACTATTCTCAACACTAAACCCATGCAAATTTGGTGAAACATATAGCTGTGAAGAAAAATAAATTTATCAAGTTGTCTTCTTTTGCAATAGTTATATGTCGTATGGTTGAAAAACCAAGAAATGATAATAGAAAAATGATGTTTGTTGTTATTAAAGTATAAAGTAGTTATTTCTGCCGTAGCAATGCAAACAAAGAAATAATTACTATTGGCCCCACTGATATATTGGTAGTGTGTGACAAAGTTATTCTACATAATGAAGTATTATAGATGACCTTGAATCAACACTCGCTGTTTGCATGGAAGTGACTCGTTGTTTTCATTGCCGTATCAAAAAGTGAAATATTGATTACCATAAATGGCTCAGTTTTTAATCGCAAAGAGTAAATACGGATAAGACAACTCATGATATTTAAACCAGCATTGTTTCGCGCTATCAACTTTGAGTTTAATTTCTCACGATGCCACAACATGAAGAAATCTTATTTAGAACTCTCCAAAACGAAGAAAATTTGCCCATTCATCTGGAACGTGCTTTCAAGTTTGCTGAGGCAAACAATCCTATAGTAACTTTTCTGTGCTCACAGATGAGTTACCCAACCATTGTCTACTGACAGCAAATTTTGGCCAATCAGTCTCCACATTTATTTGGCTGAGCAAAAATGATGCTTACTCATTTGACATTCTGTGTTGTAGCTACATCTGGTGGTTCAGTATTCATTACATGCAAAGAAACATCACCACTTGCTGGATTATCTACTACTGTAAGAAGGCCATTGCAAGATGTGACATGTAAGCCTAATGTGATTCTACCTAATGTTGTTACTTTTGTGTAGCGCTTTTAACCATTGTTGAAGGTAGTCAGCTGAGGCCGTTGAAGTAAATCAGGAAGTTTAGTAGCTCTCATAATTACCAGTCTATGGTGATTTTGTCTTCGTTCTTATAGTTTTATCTCTTATGGTTTCTTAGGACAAAATTATCAGAAAAAATCCGATGTCGGCCCAATTCTTTTTGATTTAGAGGAGTTCTATTCTTCGCCAACTTGAAATGCAAGCGCTGATCTGCTTCACAAATCATGTTTAAGTAAACAAGTCACATTTTTAGCAAATGTAAAGGTTTGGAAATTTCAGAAAAGAAAAATTGGATGTTCTTTCTTGGATGTGCCGACATTCATTCCTGGTGACATGTAAACTTTCATTTCAGCGTTTGTTCCAGTGTAAACCAAATCATTGTGTAATCCCAAAGTAGACAACGCCTGGAATTAAAATAAACACATCTGGGAATTAAAATCCAAAATTTATTGTTCATAGCGAATTTGACATTCGTTCCAAGTCTGTCAATATTCATTGCAGGATGTGTCTATGCTCATCCAGATTTGACTGTGATCATTCCTGTCAGCATTCACTCTTGTCTATGTTTCTTCCAGTTTCCTATGAAAAAAAACATTCTTAGTATATGGAACAATGAAATGGAATATTAAATTTCAAATGACAACATAAATTGTTACCAAATTGATAATCAAAACCAGTTTTTATATCACCCACTTATTAATAATAGTAATTGTCATAGCTAATATTGTACAGGATTTTAGTTGTTGCGGTAGTTCACACACCTGCACAACTCCCCACAATCACAAATGCAACTGGAAGTGGCTGTTCGGCCCTTTCTGTGAGTCAGTCGGTGCAAACAAGGGTCGACTTGTCTGTGCCGAATATCGGGTGAGCAGAAATGCTTGGCACCGTACACCGACTAGCGGGAATACGCAGCAAGGATCGAGTTGACCGATTGCTTTCTACCAAGTTCCTTACTACACTGATAGTCAGTAGTGCAAGCTGTAGTCTGTATTCTGTGCTCTTGTTTGTACTGTCTACTTTAGTCTGAGTAGTAGTTAACCATCATTTGAGACTTTGGGTTGCTCTGCTTTTTATTACTATGACATCCATATTTATACATATAATTATGTAATAAAAAGTGGTACACAAAGGAGGCCACACCTCGCACAAACTATTGGCTCGAGTGTGCCAATAAAACATAGTGGGTGGAAATAAGATGTTCGCATGAGTGCTTGCACATGGTAAATATATATGTTTGCATGTTTACTGAAAATAATAATAAGTACATAGAATTAGTTGCGTTAGAGTGTCAACATAGAACTAATGGATTGGCAAGAGTATACATAGTGACGATGGTTCGTATGGCGTCCCTAACACACTTCCCCCCATTGGCAACATTACGCCAATAATAAAAACTGGGGTATGGCATAGAACATTGTCACGATAGTCGGTTGCTTACAGCGTGCTCTTTTCTTTCTTTATTTTCTCCTTGAGTTCCTCGACACGTTGTAGTCGGCGGTACGCCTCTTTGGTGATTTGATACATCTCGTCTTCGTATCTTTTGATAAGTTGTCGCTTCTCTTCTCTCCTCTCCTCCTCTCTCCTGGGTGATCTTTGGTTCACCACTGTATTCTGCCTGTCGGCTTTGGGACGAGGGGTGCCTTCTTTGGTTGTGTTGTTGGCTGTCTTTACTTCTGGCAGCTCCAACTTCATGATTTTGGAGGGTGGCTCGACTGATCGTGGTCCCAATCTACGTTTGATGTTGGTGTTCGGTACACTGTCTTTAGTGGGAATTGGTGTGCCGAATATTGCTGACTTTCTCCACCGTATGTACTGGCAGAAGTCATCATAGGAAGTTGCATCCACTTCAAACAGGGGTCGGGAGTCCCCTCCGTGTGCGAGGTCTCCATCTTGTTGCCTAATATGCCTGAGGATGCTGTCTCTAGAACTACTCTTCTTACCGCATTTACAAAAGTAAAATACGTAGTGCTGTCGGGTATGGTATACAATCCGTTTCCTCGGCAGCCGTAGTCGACAGATTGTACATTCCCACTCCTCGGTGGTTGCGATTTGTTTAGCTGCTTGTTTGATAGCTTCTTTGGTGGCGTCGGTAATCCATACCTCTGTTGGCTTTGTTGCCGGTGGTGGAGGGATTGCCACTTGCTCTCTCCTTTCTCTGCACCTTGCTGCTCCTTGTTCTGGCATTACTACTCTTCTTACCCTCGTAGGAGATACTGCGTTAAACATCTCTTTCTGAGGAATCCGACTTCTACTTTGCCTCTCCTCTCTTGCTATCAATCTTGCCGCTGCGTCGGCGTCCTCTTCTATTGACAAGTAGCCGTCATTCTGTTCCGCCATCCTTTGTTCAAATAATTTAATTACTGTGATGATATCCTGGAAGGTGCTGTCTGTGTGTGGTGCTGTTGCTGGCGAGAGTGACTGTGTTTTCTCTTTCCCGCAGTATTTGTTGTTATCGATACTGTTATTGGTTGATTTCTCCTCCCCTTCTTTTGTTTCAAAGTCCCACGTGGTATGACGTAGTAGGTGGGGGGCGTCGCTAGGGTTATTTCTATGTGGTGGCCGTAGCTCTATGCTTTCTCGTTGGGGAGTTGTCTGTCCTTTGCTCTTTTCGTCTTTTCTTGTTGTTTGCACCCCTATTTCGGTACCCCCACCGACAATAGGTGATTGTTTTGTCGGTATTTTTATTCCTAACCGACTTTGGGTGTATTGCATGTCTGTCCAGGGTTTAGGGGTGGTTTTTTCTGCTCTTTCATCTGGTGATGGTTTAGAGTTGCTTTCTTTCCCTCTTGCATGGTAACAGTGGTAGTCAGTAAATTTTACTGGCTGCCTTCTGTTTCTTTGTGGTCTCTCTGGAGTGGGGCTAGTTTGACTAGGTAGTGCCGGCCAGCTTTCGTCATCCAGCTGAGTTGGTCTCTCAGTTACCTGTTCTGGAGCCACCTCGCTCTCCCTGGGAGTTGCTGGCCTTGTAACCTCTGCCCTTTCCTCTGTTCTCTCTTCCACTATTTCTGCTGGTGCCATGGGTTCAGGTTCTGGTGGCATTGCTGCTAGTAACTCGGCCTCCTGGGGTGTTGTGCCCAGTGGGTTGGGAGCTTCCGCCGCTGTCGGGGGTCCCGGCCTAGGGGGTGTCAGCTCCCTTGGGAGTTGTCTCTCCTCTCTCTGGGTTGGTGGCTTTCGTTTGTAGGCGCCGCGCATGTTGGGTCGCACCGCCTGCTCCCTACTGGTGGGTGCTCGGCCGATGGTCCCTTCACATGTTCTGTATAGTTTCAGCCGTCGGCCATTCTGCACAAAACCTTGGCCGTCCTTTTCCAATCGATAGGTATGGTTAAGGTAGGCGTGTGTAATTGTGTATGGGCCTATGTAGCTGGGCTGTAATTTTGGGTTGCTACCCTTTGTTCTTCGACGGTTTTCTATCACTACCAGGTCTCCTTCTTCGAACCGGGGTGGCTCCCCCGTCTCCTCTTGCCGGATCTGGTGCTGCTGTTGTCGGACATAGTCGTGTGCCATTTGCAGGTTCTCCTGGACTTGTCTGGTATGCTCAGTCAGCCCATAGCTGTCTAAGGTGGGAGGGGAACCGGTCAGCTGGTCCGGGAGCCGAACTTCTCTGCCAAGCATCATCATGTTTGGCGTTTCTTTTGTTGTCGAGTTGGGGGTGCCTCTGCATGCGCGCATGATCTGGGGGAGCAACTGGTCCCATTCATCCTGCCCCTTTGTTAATATGAGGGTTCTGAGGGCGTCACCAAGCGTCCTGTTTTGACGTTCGACCATGCCATTCCCTTGCGGGTGGTAGGGCGTGGTCCTGGTCTTCTGTACTCCCCAGAGTGTGCACAACTCTTCTAGTATGGTAGATTCGAATTGTGCACCCTGGTCTGTGTGTATCTGTTCGGGCAGTCCCCAGTAACTGAAGACGCGCTCATCCAATGTGCTAGCTACGGTAGGCGCTGTGGCATCGGGTATGGCAATTGCATCCTGCCACCTGGTGAAATGGTCTGTCATCACCATTATCCATCTATTCTTTCTTTTCGTGAGAGGAAGAGGGCCCACTAGGTCCACCGCCAGTTTCTGGAAGGGTCTCCCAGCGTAGAGCCTTTGGCCTTCTGGTGGGGTGGGTTTCCTGCTCTTCTTAGCTACCTGACAAATCTCGCAGCTGTTTACCAGTCTGCGGGTCAGAGCGGACATGCCGGGCCAATACCAGTCCAGCATCAACCGTGCTCGGGTCCGGTGTATTCCGGCATGTGCCAGTTGGTGGGTTTCCCACACGGTCTTCTGTCTCCAGGACGGAGGACAGACTGCACAGAACTTAGTCCTGCCTTGTTGGTCGAACCTCATAACCAATACTTTGTCAGCTCGGATACTCAGGGCTTCCTTCCTGTCGTACAGGATCCTTAGCTCGGAACTGCCTTCCTCCAGTTCTTGTCGGGTCAAGGTCCCTGGATTCTGTACCTCTGCGTACAGCCTGGCCACGGGGTGACTCCCGTCTTTCTGTGCTTGAGCCAACTCCTTTCCACCGGTAGTTGGGCTGGTAACCATGAGGTTGACTTGTCCGGGTGGTGGATCTCGCTGTAACCCTGTGTGAGTGGGGCCACCATCTTGTTGCTCGACTGAATTGCACTGTTTACAATCAAGGCACTCTTCGTTCCTACTGAGCCCGTCGGCGTTTCCGTGACGGGACCAAGCTCGGTGCTCTAGCTCGTACTTAAACTCTGCCCGGATTTCTAGCCACCTGGCTATTTGGTTCGATGGTTCCTTGCGCCTACACAGCCAACGGAGTGATGCGTGATCTGTTCTCAGTTTGAACTCCTGTCCGTACAGATAGGGACAGAAGTGCTTGACGGCCTTTACCACCGCCAGGAGTTCTCTGCGGGTCACACAATAGTTGCGCTCGGCTGGCGACCGCGTCTTACTGTAATAGGCAATTACTCTTTCCTTTCCGTCTTGCTCCTGTGATAGTACGGCTCCTAGGCCCACGGCGCTAGCGTCCGTGTCTAGGATGTACTGGAGCGTGGGGTCCGGGTACCCCAGCACTGGTGCTTGGCTGAGACCAACTTTCAGCCGGTCGAATGCCCGCTATTCCTCTTCCCCCCATTTCCAGGGGATACCTCCTCCGGTGAGTACTGTTAAGGGTTTTGCCGTAGTGGCGTAGTCCGGCAGGTATTGTCGGTAGTATCCGGCGGTTCCCAGAAATGCTTGTAAAGCACGGACGTCCTTGGGTTCCTGCCATCTCTCTACCGCTGCAACCTTGTCCGGATCTGTGGCTACTAATTCCGCACTGACTACGTGGCCCAGGTACCTGACTCGTTGGCTCAGAATCTCACATTTCGAGGGTTTTACCTTGAGGTCTGCTCGTTGGAGGCGGGAGAGCACCTCTCCTAGTCGCTCTAGGTGCGTGGAGAAATCTGGGGCTATGATGATTACGTCATCGAGGTACAGGAGTAGGGTTTTCCAATGTAGTCCCTTTAGAACCCTTTCCATCAACCGCTGGAACGTAGCGGAGGCCGAAGTGAGGCCAAACGGTAGCACCTTCCACTTCCAGAGGCCACTTCGGGTGATGAAGGCCGATTTGTGCTGAGCATCTTGGTCTAGTGGAACTTGCCAATAGCCGCTGGTTAGGTCGAGGGTGGAGAAGTATTTACTTCCGGCTAGTGCATCTAAGGAGCCATAGTAGTAATATATGAGCAGATCTCCCTACCAAGTGTTTTTTTGTGGTTCTGGCCTTGGGGTTGAGGCAATGGGTTACGACGTTGGATGAATTCGCCGAGTTTATATTGTATTTTACTTGAGGGGTACTTGAGTGGTGTTTGAATGGCATTTAAGTGGCATTTGAGTTTTGATTATTTTTTTACTTGATTTGAACTCATATGGCATCTAGATTTTGAATGTATGGCATTTAAGTTTTGATACTTTTTCACATAATTTGAACTCATATGGCATCTTGAGAGAGAGAGGAGAGAGAAGACAGAGAGGAGAGAGGAGAGAGAAAGGAGAGAGGAGTTTTATCTACATTGAATAACTATATTGATCAAAAATGAAACATTTTATGATTATATACATTGATTACATAATAAGTAGGGAAAATCATCCTATATAATATAGATAGAGTCAGTAAATACTAAGTAATACAAAGCACTACAACTTGTAATGATAATCAATGTATACATACATATGGTATCTTGAGATAAAGAAAGAGAGAGAGGAGAGAGGGAGAGAGAGAGGAGAGAGGAAGAAAGAGAGGAGAGAGGAGAGAAGAGATATATCTACATTGAATAAATATATTGATCAAAAATTAATCATTATATGATTATATACATTTATTACATAATAAGTATGGAAAATCTTCCTATATAATATACCTTTACAATAATGTTTTTGATGTACTGATGTTTGGTAAAAAAACAACATTAGTTAAGTTTTAAATTCATATGAAAAAAATTTGTGTCAATTTAGTATCTACTCCCAGGACTGATACTCCCCCTAAAATAACCCATAAGACTCAGCCTAAAAACAAGTTTTAGGGGGTGTTTTTGTGCAAGGTACAATAAAAATAACTGTGTTTGTATATATCTAGAGAGAGCGTTTAGAGGAGAGAGAGGAGACTTGAGCATAAATATTCCTGGTAAATTATTTATTTACAATATTATTTGTAATTATTAGTGAAAGAAATTATGAAATACTGGCGAGTAATTAAGTAATTCAGTAAGGAAATTGGTTGGAAACGTAGTAATATTATTTAAATACAGCATTGCTTTGCAACAATGATTAATAAAAACAATTATGGACGTTGGTGAGTAATTAAGTAATCTAGTAAGGAAAACTGATTGAAAATCACGGTAATATTTGGTAAAAGATACTTGCAACATGTTTTATCAGCGAAAAAATCAAACAATTTTCAAATGTTTACGAGTAACTAAGCGATTTAATAGGAAAAACCAACTGAAACGCGCAATATCCGTTTTTGAAATATTTACGATAAACACAATTGGGATATTACTGTTATCAAAGAAATCAAGCGAGTATCAAATGTTTACGAGTAACTAAGTGTTTAAGTTGAAAAAAAAGCGATTGAGATCATGTGACATCCGTTACAAAATATTTTACGTCAAGTTACCAACGAGAAAATAAATATTTCTTAGAATATCCGCTATAGCGAGTTACGATAATTTTTACGCACCTTGAAGGTTTTCAGTCCATTTTCAGTCAGATCAAAATTTATGCGAGACGTTTTAGGTATTATTTCAGTCGACGTAATGTTACCACGTCATTTTTAAAAAGTGATTAATTCTAATATAGCGCAAGTGTCCCGCAAGTGTCATTTTACTAATAAACTCATTCCAGAAAAGACATTAATCATCATCTCGCTTAATCCTATATGTTTTGATCTTTTTAATATCAAGTGTGTCGCTCGAGAAAAGTCATTAGTTACACCTAAGCACTATTTATTATCATGCTATTTCTATTTAAAACAAAAACAACAAACATCCATAGATGATGGAATTATAGGTCGAATTCAACCTAAAAAGGAAGAGAACTTGATTGCATCTATCTCCTGTTTTTTATTGTTTCATTACATATTAGTTAATATAGATACAGCCTTCCACCAAAACGGATTTGTGGTTTTACTTTTAATCCTAGC
Organism: Cryptosula pallasiana; assembly: GCA_945261195.1. Classification (NCBI taxonomy): domain Eukaryota; kingdom Metazoa; phylum Bryozoa; class Gymnolaemata; order Cheilostomatida; family Cryptosulidae; genus Cryptosula; species Cryptosula pallasiana. The sequence continues at coordinate 29,165,517 of OX183136.1, read as the reverse complement.
TATCTCCGCTATCATCTAAAAAACATGAGCAAAGCATGACTTTATCCACTTGTTTTATTAGTTAGACTGTTACTTTTTTTAAAATATCTCATTGTTTTTTGTGTGAAATACATATACATATTTAAATGCTATCAGATATCTTTAAAGTGTTTATTACATTCCTAAATCATACTTAATGTTGTAAACTATAATTGGAGCTCTCACATTTTAATTTACTGTCTGATGATATAAAGATGGAGCTACACTACATCATTGTTTTGCTGATGATGTGTCTATATGATTGTTTGTGGTAGTGTGTGTTATAGTAGAGTATATCAATAAACTGCAATTGAACTAGTTATTAAATGCTATCAGTACCTGTAAAGTATTTTATTACATTCCGAACTCATACTTAATGGTGTAAACTATAATTGAAGCTCTCACATATTAATTTACTGTCTGATGATATAAAGATGGAACTACATCGCATCATTGTTTTGCTGTTGATGTGTCTATATGAAAATTGTTGCTATAAAAATATGTTTGAAGGATGTGAGGTGTCATTCAAATGAAATGTAAGTTTCATCCTAGCTAGTTATATTTAAAAGAGGTTGTAAAATTTGTTTATCCAACGCTCTACATTCAAAAATTTTAGCTAGATGGAAAGATAGTTTACAGGAGTGTTTGTGGTGGTTAAGCTTATTAAACTATTTAATCTCTATCTTCCTATTTTTTTTAACCAACTTCCTAATCGTCTTCCACTTTTTTAAAAAACAATATCATTTATCATAGTAATAATCAGAAAATCAGTCTACAAATTAATCTTGATAAATGACTTCAATGTTTTGTATATAAGAGAAACTATTTTTTTTAAACAGTATCAGTTTTCATTTATACTTCATTTTAAGTATTACTCTGCAAAACAACAATGGCTAGCAATATCCCTACAACAAATGAGTAAGTTATTTATACTATCTTTTACAATTTTGTTGCAGTTACATTTATAAATTTATACAAATGCATATATATATATATATTACTTGTAGGTCTACATCCTCAAATGTTGCATTAGAACTAAATATAGACGAAATAGATTTCAGTGCTATGTAAGTATATTATTGAAACTTTATTATTCAATATTCAACTGTATTATATAGAGTTTTTAAATAATTACAATCTTGATTTATTGTTTTATTAAGTTCTACCGATGATGAAACACTAAGGTGGTTGGAGGAGTGTTTTGAAGATGAAGAGAAGACGGAAAAGAGCAAAGCTAGCACGCATATTGCTATGAGTAAGTTTTTCTGTTTTATGAAAAATGTAAATTTGTCTGTAGGTACAATAATAATGACTTTACATTTACTATGTTATTTTTTTGTAGAAAAAGCATCTTCACGATTCATAGGAAGTAAGCAATGTGTTGGGAAGAACGAAAACTTCCTGTACTATGAACGGAACACATTTGAATGTAAGTATGACGAAAATATTACTTACTATATACTCATTCAATTTATAAAAAATAGCATAACTACATTCGTATTTTCTATTTTAGTTCAAGCAGAGAATCCTGAATTAAGGGAGTATAAAGAATTAAGTCTTCTAGATGGAAATATAAAAGAAGATAAAGAGTGTTTTAAGTGTAAGTGACATGCATTATCTTTATATATATATACATATACCATGCTTAAGAAAGTTATCTATATATGATGAGAATTTGTTTATTTTGTTTGTAGATATTGATAACAAAAGCCCTAGGTATTTCCTTTCAGTGCTCTCATTGCTGTTGATCGCATATGGCACAAAGATGTTGAGTGAAGCACTGAAAGGAAACAAAAACATCGTCTCTTGTATATTTTGTGGTAAGAAGTTTAAATTAGGGGGATTGCATGAGCCTGGCCGAGTTCTTTCAAGACATTTTTGTGCTCACTTGTTTATTTATTATTGTTTATGTGGAAAATCGCATACAGCTTTGAGAGATCTTCAGCAACATAGTTGTATTTTAAAAACTAAAATGTTTTTTATTGTTGATATTGCTAGTTACAATAATTTTGTTTTATTTATTAATAGAAAATATTCTGAATTACTTATGGATATTACTTTTCCGAAAAAATTTGCGTTAGTGTATCTCTATCCAATAGAAGGTTATTTTTCTGAAAACATTGTTCTAGATTTTGAATTAGGGAGTAAATGGTTGGCGATAGCTAAAAAACCTGCTGCTGAAGATCGAAAACTTTTGATTAAAAACCAGTGTAAAAAAATGAGAGCACTTATATCTTCAGATTCTGATCTTTCAGAAACTGAAGAAAGTAATAATGACTTAATTTCTATTGCTAGTTCACAGTGCAGTCCAAAAACCAGTGTTTTAGAATCTAATACTATAACAGTTAAACCTCAAACCCAAGTAGATTTAAAAGAAAGCCAAAAGATTGATGATAAGAAAATTGATTTAACTTCACTTAAATTAATTTTGAATATAAAAGATGGACTGAAAAAAAAGGGTTTTAATGATTGTGTTAAATTGAAATTAGCGTCTATTAGACGAAAAATGCAGAAAAACTCAGACTTTTCTCAAGAAGAAGTTCTTGTACTAACTGCACTCTTAGGTGAGTTTTAAAATTTTTATTTCACTATATTTTTTAATATTATCATGGCTCTGGAATAGGTCTTATGCAACTACCCTATTTTATAATTTCTTACCACAAAATATATAGTGAATAGGATGTTTTTTTTATAAATACTCTCTCTATATATATATATATTATATATACAGACAATAGTCTGTGTTTTTATGAATACATTTCATGTAAAAAATGTTCTGTCATTAGTTTACCATAGACTTTATGCAACTATCCTATTTTACAATTTCTTACCACAAAATATATAGTTAATAGGCTGTTTTTTATAAATACTCTCTATATATATTATATATACAGACAATAGTCTGTGTTTTTATGAATACTTTATTCACATGTATACACTTCATGTAAAATTGTTCTGTCATTAGTTTACCCTAATGCATTATTTTTATTTGTTTTGTGGTTGAGAACTCCATATGCTTCATTCTTACTGTATTACTTTGCATAATATTACAAAATAAATATTACATCAACTACCTTCATACTGCATTCAAGTGATGAAACCGTAAATTTCACATCTGTATTACTGAATCTATAGCATTGTTATGAAAAAGACTATAATTACTTAATTATTATGTCATATCGTGACAAACTATCAACACCCAATTCACAAAACTGTAAAACCTAAAGTATAATGCTTGCGGTTGTAAAAAGTCTTCTACTGTTTTGGTTTCTCAAACAAATTATAAAACATTTTTCACAATTTTTTGTGCAAAAGCGGAGTTGTCTTATCATTTTGACACAATGTGCCGACAACTTTTACATATTTTTTCAAAAACGAAGTTTAGAAATTATAAATGGGAGTTGTCTTAACATTTTTGAAAAATGAGACGATAACTTGAAATATTTATTTTTGTGTCGGAACATTGAAATTTTTGTAACATTTTAGAGTTGTAGCCCCGAAAGTTTTACAAATTGGCTAAATAACTAATGTTAAATATGAATAAAATACTTTATTACACTAAATATATACAAATTATTGCACAATACAAATAATATGTAATTTAATGTTCATGAGTTGTTGCTGATAGATTTTGGCGAGTCGACGGTCATTCACTTGTACACGTATTCTATCTAAAAGCATACATAGATGTCGTTATAACAACTACATTATACTATGGTAAAAAATACGTCTATTAGTAGTTACTTATTACTAGTGAAGATTAACATACCTTAATTAAATTTCCGATATTGAAATCCTGCTAGCTTCGCTTGAAATGTGATTGTCATCATCTTCATTGCTTTTCTCACTATCATTGTCGACAACTTCATCTTTTTCCTCAAATTTTTTGTTCTTAGAGTCATCATCCGTCATATTATCATCTTCTTCATCGGTATAAGCATCGATGTTATCATCGTCATCATCATCATCATCATCATCATCAGCAGCATCATCAGCAGCAACATCATCATCATAACTTTTCATCAGCTCAGCATCATCAAATAGAGAAAGTCTGAAAGCTATTCCTTCTTTTTCACTTGAAGTAGATAGAAGCATCAAAGCTTCTTCAACACTCAGAATCGTGAGAATGTGTTTCTTTGTGCCGCTTTCAGTTGTCATCGTACTTTTATAGTGGATCATACCACATTCATGATTTTTGATCTTCAAAACGTTCTCAGGATGGACAACAATCTTCCCAGTCATCAAAGATCCGTCATTCATCATGTATCTGTAAGTGACAGTGTGAGTGATACGTAAAGGCGATGTATCTTGTTTTCGTTTTCGCTGCTTCGACTTCAAATTTTTCCAAACTGAAAGTCTAGTGAATGTCAGAAGAGTGTTGACAGGAATATTATCGAAAGTGATGATATCAAAGTATGCTTGCAACTGTTTCAATGATTTTTTTCTCAAGATTTTGGCTATAACTCGTTGTTTTAGCCCTTGATGACGATGATTATCTCCTACAATACGTAGATCGGGTTGATTTTCTTCTAGCTTTCCCATGTACACTAGGATTTGTGAAGAGCCGGGATCAAGTTCCTGTAGCTCCACCGTAAGTTCTTTGTCAATCAGTGACTTGACTCGAATTCGATGATTGTTTTTTAAAACATATTCATAGTCCAATATACCATAATCTTCAACGTAATTAACATCGAAAACCTCCAATATCGTAGGAATTGGTAAATCCAACAAACTCACAAAATTTCCGATTTCCAACATTCCTTTCTGCATAGCTCCTGTCATTATTCCACCCATCTCGAGCAATTCAAACTCTCTAAGTTTGTTTACGGTATTATTCTTGCTGTTGCTGAATAAAAAGGAAATTGAAGCTTGAGATAATGTCACTGTCGGTTTTTTGATATCCTCCGTTCGTTTGACTTCACTGTTCTCATGCAGATATGTGTAGTCCGGTGTGGGACTCAAAGGAGAGTCAGCTGAAACTACATGATGGTTCATTGCTATATCAGCATGAGCATTGGTGTTTGAGCGAGAAGATGTATCATTAAAGGTGTTAGGATTGGATCTTCTATCATCAATGTGAATGCCGTTGGTGGTGGAAATGATGGTTGTAGTGGAAATAGCGTTAGTGTTGTTGGTAGCTGTGATTGGTTCAATATGGAGCTTAGGAAGTGCTTTGGAGTGTGATGTCATCATACCTGCAAAAAGTAAAAGAACTTAGTTTAATGATGTAAATATACTGAAACTATTGTTTTATTAAAAGATTGTTTTTAAAAACTAAGATTCAAAAACCTAGATGTTTCAATTAATTAAAAACAAATAATTATTTTAGTGCTTCTTACCTTGTTGCTCTCCTAATAGCTGTAGTAGATGTTGCTCCTCTGTTAGTCGCTGTAGAACTGGATGCTTTCTGTGTGAAAACGATGGCTCTTATATAGCTAAAGTTGTACTGATTAAACCCTATGAACACCATCTCGTGTCAATCTCTATGAATCAACATTTGTTCACGCGAAGGAAAGTCAATTGTTTCGCGGGAATAAATGAATTATTTTCACGCGAATACAAACCAATGCTTTCGCGGGAATAACTAAATAATTTTCACACGAATGGAAACCGTTGCTTTCGCGGGAATTAATATTTTATTTTCACGCGAATAGAAACCAATGCTTTCGCGGGAATAAATGAATTATTTTCACGCGAATACAAACCAATGCTTTCGCGGGAATAAATAAATAATTTTCACGCGAATGGAAACCGTTGCTTTCGCGGGAATAAATATTTTATTTTCACGCGAATAGAAACCAATTCTTTCGCGGGAATAAGTACTTTATTTTCACACGAATGCAAACTGTTGTCTTCGCGGGAATAAATGATTTAATTTCCCGCGAATGGAAACCGTTGCTTTCGCGGGAATAAATATTTTATTTTCACACGAATAGAAACCAATGCTTTCGCGGGAATAAAGGATTTTATTTCCCGCGGATGAAAGTCAATGTTGTCGCGGGAATAAATACTTTATTTTCACGCGAATACAAACCGTTGCTTTCGCGGGAATAAATACTTTATTTTCACGCGAATAGAAACCAATGCTTTCGCGGGAATAAATATTTTATTTTCACGCGAATGGAAACGAATACAAACCGTTGCTTTCGCGGGAATAAATACTTTATTTTCACGCGAATAGAAACCAATGCTTTCGCGGGAATAAATATTTTATTTTCACGCGAAAGCAACGGTTTCCATTCGCGTGAAAATAAAGTATTTATTCCCGCGACAACATTGACTTTCATCCGCGGGAAATGAAATCATTTATTCCCGCGAAAGCATTGGTTTCTATTCGCGTGAAAATAAATTATTTATTCCCGCGAAAGCAACGGTTTCCATTCGCGTGAAAATAGTTTATTTATTCCCGCGAAAGCATTGGTTTCTATTCGTGTGGAAATAAATTATTTATTCCCGCGAAAGAATTGGTTTCTATTCGCGTGAAAATAAATTCTTTATTCCCGCGAAAGCAACGGTTTCCATTCGCGTGAAAATAGCTTATTTATTCCCGCGAAAGCATTGGTTTGTGTTCGCGTGAAAATTATTTATTTATTCCCGCGAAAGCATTGACTTTCCTTCGCGTGAACAAATGTTGATTCATAGAGATTGACACGAGATGGTGTTCATAGGGTTTAATCAGTACAACTTTAGCTATATAAGAGTCATAGTTTTCACACAGAAAGCATCCAGTTCTACAACAGCTATCAGAGAAGCAACATCTACTACAGCTATTAGAAGAGCATCAAGGTAAAAACTTAATAAATTACAGTTTTTACTCATATATTATTTATTATACTAAAACAACTGAACAAAATTAATCATCTGTTTTTTTTTGTTTTTTTCAGATTCAATGACAAAAAATGGAAATAGTTAACAACACAGAATCAGAAACTCAGCCTAAATCTTTGACTCAAGAGGACTTGATACTTCTACAAAACATATGCAATAAGAAAAGTGAAGAGAGAGTGCGAATTATCTCAAAAAATTGTAAATTCATACAGAAAGACTTGATAGAGCAGCTAAATAGTTTTCGAACTGAATCTTTTCTAACATTAAAGCTCTTAGGGAATGATGTTACATCAGACATTCAGAGATTACATTATGTATTACAACAACGACAATATCAACTACAACAGGTAAACACACCAATTTCTATCGAGTGTGCTCGTAAAGAACTTGCTCTAAAAAGAAGAAACATGCAGCGACAGTCCGCTCAAAGACAAGCTAGAAGGGTAAGGACTCAACAACGTAAGACACGAAAAGCTACAAAAACATCCGATTAACAGTCAATTTTTGATGATAAGGTAATAATTAATAAAAAAGTACTATTTAGTAAGAGTTTGTAGTTGTTTTAAATTTCTGTTTAACCATTCTATACTAATACATAACTTTTTATTTTAGTTCATTATGGAATCAAAAGTACATAGAACAGAAGTCTTCCTTCCTAAGTTTGTATTATTTAATATTTACTGACTCTAGCTATATTGTATGAGATTTTCCCTACTTATTACACAATAAATGTATATATTCACATATTGTTTCATTTTTAATCACTGTATTTATTCAATGTAGATATATCTCCTCTTTTTATCTCTCCTCTCTCTCAACATACTCTCTCCTCTACCAAATACTCCTCTCTCCTCTCTTGCAGTTATTTCCCAAATACTGTAGATTTTAACCATCTAGAGGTCTAATTTGGTAATTTTCCAACATATTTTATAGCATTTAATATACTTATTATGTAATAAATGTATATTATTCAATGATGTAAATGTAAATATATCCATAAATATGTACATAATTATCCATATATACATAAATGTATAAAAAACTAAAAAAAAATCTCTCCTCTCTCTCCTCTCTCTTCTCTCCTCTCTCATCTCTCCTCTCCCCTCTCTCCAGAAGATTTTCCCTACTTATTATGTAATCAGGTATATAATCATATAATTTTCATTTTTGATCAATATATTTGTTCAATGTAGATATATCTCCTCTCTCTATGTAGATATAAATATAGCCATAAATATGTACATAACTAACCATATATACATGAATGTATAGAAAACTAAAAAATCTCTCTCCTCTCTCTCTCTCTCTCCTCTCTCATCTCCCATCTCTCCTCTCTCCTCTCTCCTCTCCCCTCTCTCTCAAGATACCATATGAGTTCGAGTTATGTAAAAAGTTATCAAAACTTGAATGCCATACATTCAAAATCTATATGCCATATAAGTTCAAATTAAGTAAAAAACTAATCAAAACTCAAATGCCACTTAAATGCCATTCAAATGCCACTCAAGTACCCCTCAAGTAAAATACAATATAAACTCGGCGAATTCATCCAACGCCGTAACCCATTGTCTCAACCTCAAGGTCTAATCCACAAAAAAACACTTGGTAGGGAGATCTGCTCATATATTACTACTAGCCATCTATTCGGGGGATCGGGTAGGCGTCTTGCCTAGTGATGTCATTTAATTTCCTATAGTCCACGCAGAACCTCCATGATTCGTGCTTCTTTCTGACAAGCACGACGGGTGAGCTCCATGCCCCATCTGCTGGCTCTATCAAATCTTTAGCTAGAAGCTCTTTCACTTGGCGTTCCGCCTCCTCTTCTTTTTCAGGTCCTAGCCTATGGGGCGGACAGCGGATGGGTCGGGTTCCCGGCTCTGTTGGGATGGAGTGTTCGGCGAGGTGTGTCCGCCCAATGTCACCGTCGCTCCGGCTGAACACGTCTTGGTATGTCAACAGGATTGTTCGTAGTTGTCTCTCCTCTCTGGTGTTCTTACACCCTTGTCGTGCCTGTTGGAACAGGGCCTGTAGGTGGTCGGGAAGGTCGCCATGTATGGGTCCGGCCTGGGGCTCTCCGGAGGGAAGGGGTTGTACCTCCTCTCGTCCGATGCCAGTGTACGTGCCTATTACTTCACCGGCCGGTATGTGTAGGGCGTCCTGTGTGGGGTTGATACAACGTACCAACACTCGTCCCCGGCTGTCAGGGGTGTTTACGCTGGCAGCGAGCATTAGTCCACCCTCTATGCTCTCGATTATCCCTTGTTCGCACGGGTCTCTGTCGGTGAGGTGACAGGAGACGGTAGCTTCGGCTTGAGGGGGTATGCTCGTGTTCTGGCGTACTTGAACTTTGGAGATCAGGTTTCTCCCATGTCTGTCCGTGCAAGTCAACTCTTGCTCTTGGATCCTTAGGACTGGTCGGTCGAACCCCATTTGACAATGGTGGTTAGTTAGGAAGGGCATACCTAAAATGATGTCTTCGTTCACCTGACTAACGACGAACGTCTCCCTGTATTTGACTTGACGAATGCGGCCCGTCAGGGTGATGAGTCCATAGAATGGCAAGCGGGTTCCATCTGCCATCAGCCCATGTGAATCATAGTCTTGCAGGTGTCCCTTCACTCCGTTCGGCAACTGGTCGAATATCCGCTTCGACAGTAGGTTTGTATTACATCCCGTGTCTATTAAGTAGGACACGGCTCGTCCTTCTATTCGTCCCGGCAAGTAATAACTGGATTTGTAGGGACGCTCAATCTGGTTGAGGTGAACGGTCATAGGTTGTCGGTCGACCTCTGGGTCTTCCGGTGGCGGTGGTGTCTGGCTAGCTTTGTGTTGCGGCCGCCTAATCTTTGTGGGGGGTTCTGTGAGCTCTTCGTCTTCTTCATCTGTGACCTCTTCTTCGTCTACTAGGGGTGTATACCTATTGGTTAGCGGAACAGGGGCGGGTGGCGGAGGTACGTATCTGGGGCGCCTGGTGCTTTCTCGAGCCTCTGTTTGGCGGCGCTGGAACTTTCGGGTTTGATCTGGTGCCCTGCTGCAACGAGTAGGTGGCCCTACTGTTGCGGGCCGTACCCGTTTCCCCGGGCGCTGGTCCAGGGAGCCGTCCTGCATTCCTTTCTCAGGTGCCCTGTCCTTTGACATCCCCAGCATCTTTTGAGTGGGGGGTCTTTGGTTTTGTTTTTCATCTCTGCCACCTCGCGGCTCAGCTCTGCTATACTTGCCATCAGCTTTCCCAGAGGATCCTCTACCTCCTTGCAAGCGGTCGGTGGTACCTCCTCTTGTTGATCTTCGTGTACCACTCTTATATTGGTGTGTGTCAGCGGCTGGTGCTGGATTTGCAAAAATTCATTGCCCGCTTGTATGGCTTCTTCTACTGTAGTCGGCTGGATGGCCAGTAGGTGCCTCTGTAGATATGTGTGGCCTAACGTGCTCTGAAACGTTTGTAACGTCAGCTCCGTTCTATTCTGTTGTGGGAGGTCTTGATACGCCGCCTCTATCAGTTGTTCTACCGTAAGAGCGTGCTCCCTTAAGGTGTCTCTTTGAGGTTTTCGATGGTGCGTAAGCTTATTCTGAGCTTCGGTTCCGGTGAGTCCGAAGCTGGCTTGTAAGGCTTGCATGATTGCCTGTAGCGTCAGGCTACGTCCACACTGTTCTGCTTTGCCTAGCAATGACTGTCGGAGGTGTATGGTTGCCTCATCCTCTGTCCATCTGTTGGCTCCGGCTATTTCTTGAAAGCGCTGTAGAAAATAGTTAACATCGCCTTCTCCATTAAATTTTGGAGCCTGGAATTTTTCCTTGTTGTTGGTGACTGTCATTCTATCCAGAATGTTGGTCAGGGTGCCCATAATGTGCATGGGTGCTCCCTCTCTGTCTGTGCTGACCGCTCTTTGTCGGTTGGCCATCTTTCTGTCACTTTATTGCCTTTTTGTGTACTGGTGTGGGAGTTATCTTTTCTGGGAACTGTCGGAATCCCACTGCTGCCACCACTGTACAGGATTTTAGTTGTTGCGGTAGTTCACACACCTGCACAACTCCCCACAATCACAAATGCAACTGGAAGTGGCTGTTCGGCCCTTTCTGTGAGTCAGTCGGTGCAAACAAGGGTCGACTTGTCTGTGCCGAATATCGGGTGAGCAGAAATGCTTGGCACCGTACACCGACTAGCGGGAATACGCAGCAAGGATCGAGTTGACCGATTGCTTTCTACCAAGTTCCTTACTACACTGATAGTCAGTAGTGCAAGCTGTAGTCTGTATTCTGTGCTCTTGTTTGTACTATCTACTTTAGTCTGAGTAGTAGTTAACCATCATTTGAGACTTTGGGTTGCTCTGCTTTTTATTACTATGACATCCATATTTATACATATAATTATGTAATAAAAAGTGGTACACAAAGGAGGCCACACCTCGCACAAACTATTGGCTCGAGTGTGCCAATAAAACATAGTGGGTGGAAATAAGATGTTCGCATGAGTGCTTGCACATGGTAAATATATATGTTTGCATGTTTACTGAAAATAATGATAAGTACATAGAATTAGTTGCGTTAGAGTGTCAACATAGAACTAATGGATTGGCAAGAGTATACATAGTGACGATTGTTCGTATGGCGTCCCTAACAATATCATGATTATGTCAGATTAATCATCACCACCATTGCTGGTGTCCTAACAAAATGAGTTTCTTATTTGGTAGTGGATCATTTTGCAACACTTCATGAACAGAAAGAAGTATCTACCCTTCACTCAACTACAAGCGCTGGTTGATATAGACTGAAATGAATCCAAATTGGATTCACTACTACTATTATTTGAATGGCAACTGACCAGACTAATTAGGTAGTTTTTTAAAGTTTAGATACAAATATGTTTTTCCTGTAATCGCTAGTGTTCACAAATTATCACAAATAAAATGAACAAGAAAAAGCAACAAAATAGCACTGTAAAATTTTTAGCGCAACGCCAACTATAAGTTACATGTTACATTTATGTAACAAGATACGCAAACGGTGCAGTTGAAAAATGCATAGCCATTAGTCACTTCAAATCTAACGAATATCAATGCTAGCAGGGTTGAAAGTGCCACATCTCCGGTCCAGGTTATCAACATGTTTACATCATGTAGGTAGGTGCAGTGGAGAGATCACTAACATATCCTTCTGGCAACAGCAACATGTACTAGCACACTGTGTTCATGCACACTCCATTTTGATTCCAGCTGAATTATTTCTATCATTGACTGCTAGTGGGCAGAATAATTAACCTTGCTACAATTTTCATTTCAACTTTTAGGGTTTTGGCTCATTTTAGTAAATGACCGCTGCATTGGCATTTAATAGCAGTCTGTATCTATTTGTAGTTTCATGTATTTTGTCAGACACAACACATGATCAGTACTTATTAAACCCCCTTGATAGCTTGCAAGCATCAAGCAAACCTAATTAAAGCAATTCTGGTATTCATTGCAATTATCCTACTAGCAATGGCATCAGTATTTACAGATACTTCCACAGTGTATATTAGCTTACCGACACTGGGTTGCTAATCCAGGCCGGCAAAAAAATGACTGCCATAGCCTGAGAGACCAAACCTACCCTAAAAATCCCCAAAGTCATTATATGTCAAAACTCCAGGAGCCAAGGCCAATTAAGACCAGGATCTCCAGAAAAGAGAAAGAGCCACCTAAAAAAGATTATTATTATTGTTTGATAGATAATAGATCTGACCCTGACTCCTGGGCACCAGATCTCGTTCAATTATTATTATTACCTTAACGGTTACTATTTTTATCTGTTATGTTCATTCTTGTGTCTGTATTAATTTTGCATTGGTTTGGAGTACTAGGTTAACTGGGCCAAGGACTTCCCGTCACTTCTTATAACTCAGCCCCTAAACTGTTTATCTTTTCACTAACACTCCCATTGCATTCACTCCTAATCATTCAGCATTCTGCCTTGTGAATTGTGAATGGTAATGCCACTCTTCTTTCTGGGGTAACATAGATGTGCATTACTCAAAAGTGCTGTGTTGTATGTTTGAGCCAAGCTCACCACGGTAGAAGTAGATAGTACTGTTCTAGCACACAGGCACCTCTGGGTAGAGGTAGACTGTTGGTTTGCAGGACTTTGAAGACTGACCATATTGTTATACTGGTAGATGGAAGGTCTACCCATGACAACTGCTTTGTTGATATGTAGTGGACTGCCAAAGTTCACTACAATAGTACATTAGCCTCACTCTGTTCCAGCAAGAAGGAACATGTTATGAGCTTTTTTGTTTTTTATTTTCAAACAATGGTTTAATTTTTTTTTTGACTTCTGTTTTTATGCTGACAGAGCTTCTAAAAAATTATAGACAGTGTTTAATAACTGCCGCTGCATTTTTTTTATTGTATTTTACAAAATTTCGATAATATTGGTCAATGATAATGGAGTCTTTTTTATACAGTCACTGGAACTTCTGTGAGAGATAGCTACAATAAGTGTCTGGAAGATGATAGCTTCAACAAAGTGGAGCTTCAATGTAGTAACAATGGTTACATACATATATCATACCTGCTGCTGGAAATGAATCACCAGACTAACTGTCGTGGAGGTTAGCTTAGTTTTATAAATTAACTAAATGTCATGTAAAACAATTTTTTCCTGTTACTCATGCTTGGAGATTATCTAAGTTACTGCACTAAAATTCCTAAACTTGAAATTGCATGTGGGTTGTGTTTTTTCACTTCCATTATCACAAATTTCTTGATCAGATTTATTTTTAACGAAACCGGTGAATGGCTTCTGTTTAGCATTTACTATTATCCATCCGTAGCTTCTGGTTTAGACCTAGCATGGGGGGCTTGTTGTTTGTAGATGCATATTGTATAAGTTTTGTGACTGAGCCAGTCAATAATTGTGAGGGAAAGAAAGGCAGCTGCTTGCTATATCAACATTCACAACCTTCCCCACTCTGTTCCAAGTTCAACCACATCAGTGTTGCATTCCAATGCTTGCCAGGTATGTACATATGCAACATCATTGAAGCCTGATTCCATAACATTAAAAGTATAACCAGAGTATCTGAATATGTCACCTCAAAAATTAAAGAAACAGCTACAAACTTAGGCTAAGTTTCACAAAAAAATGCATAGCAAAAAGCCCTGAGAATTCAAAAGATCTGAGAATAGCAAAGTGATGTTGTAGAGAGTTTTAGTGGAGCTCTGCTGTGAACAGTGTATTAAATAGGTGCCTCTGACAGCTCTTTGGCATCAGACAGACCTGTGGTAAGCACTGGGGCAAGCTGGGTACTGAGCAGGAAGAGTTGCGGACCAAATAAAAGACTGATTTACTTCTACCTGCAAACTACCGGCAAACGACCGGTACAGTACCGACCCTGGGAAGGTATCCCGAGTAGGCAACAAAATGGATGCTGTAGCCAGAGAGGCAAAACTTAGCCTAAGGGCCCCAACACCATCTATCCACACCTTAGATACCTCAAGATGTCCAGATATCAAGACCTAAGGCTCCCAAAAAATCAAGGACCTACCCCACAAAAGAAAAGAGACATCTAGTGACTATTTGTATTGGCTATGGGACTATTGGCTCCGCCTCCTACTTATGGCCACCATCTATGATTATTTTAATGCTTATTACTTGATTGGGCTGTATATATAATTTGTGTTTACCATTTGTTTACCTTAAATATAATGTATGCTTGATTGGTCTACTCGTACAGTAGTTCAACTACTTTCTGTGTGCTTCCTGTCGATTGGCTTTTAAAAGGCTAAGCTTACCTATATTCTTTGCCTTTTACCAAATTTCACTTGCTTTTACCACTTGTTGCCACTGCTACTATTGCTCCTATACTGGGTTGTATGAGACAATAAATGTAGAGACTTGAAAGCACCTAGTTATACCTCTGAATTGAGAGCTCACCATCAGTTGTGGAGTCAAGACACTATCCCATAGCAGCTACCTGTAGCCATACCGGCACAGAATCCTCTCTGATGAGAGAAGACAATGGTTGTCAGCTTGTTCCATCTGACAGAGTCGCTATACCTGCAAACAGGGTGTCTGCCTGTATTCAGCCATTGGAGAATAGTTGATGGTTCTGTTGTGTGGACAGTGAAATCCATCGCAATATGTTTTCAATGCAAGGTAAACGTTTTTTTTGTGAAAGAGCTGAGTTATTTTTTCAAGCAATTGTACTTAAATGGAGTACACACTGCTCACTTTCCCCATTTAAGCCAACTCATGAGCAATATTATGACACATTATTTTGAAATGACATGAATTAACTCTCAAACAGTTCAAGTTGTAATGAGAACTAAAGTTTAATTTAATCAGGTGTGTTTCCTATTTGGGCCACCTTTGATTTATTATTATATTGTAAATAACTTTTGCAGAAACAAGAGTTCTTTCGATGTGTCCATCTACTGAAACAACTACAACTGTCGGAACACAGCCTGTTTTCTTTGCGACCCCTCATTTCCTAGAAAGTAATGGAAAGTACCCACTTAACACCATATGTAAATGCATAGCTGCTCTTAACAATGGCACTAGTATTGAGGCAAACATGGTTTACTTGAAGATGGGAAGTAAAGGAAGCAGTTGTGATGGTTACTTGAGAATGAGTGGTAATCGTAAGTACTAGCTCATTTTAGACATAATTACTTGCAGAGTTTGTAAGTCTTTAAAGTTTTCACATAGAAACAGCTTCTGATTTCCAAGTTATGCTTCAAATATGGCTGTTAGAATATTTACTGGTGTGTTAAATTTACATAGTAACTTTTGTAGCTCGATCTTCAAACTTTTACTGTGATAACATAGCGATACGAGATAAACAAAGAATTCAAATTACAACTGGGTCCAAAGTTGACGTCAATTTTGTATCAGGAGAAAGCATAACACAAAGAGGTGGATGGTTTTCAATAGTATCAGGTAAGAAACTAAATTGCTCTGTGGTGGGCTGATGAAAAATAGCGTAGCATTATGGCTCCAGGGTATTTTGACGATTTTTTCAATTTTAGCAATAAAACATTGTTCGATTGTGTAGAAAAGAGAAAAAAAATGCTAAAGAGTTTGTATCTAACCCTTCCCATTCAATTTTATGCGGCTGCGCTGTGCAACAATGCTCATGAGCACATTGGTCTGTTTTTGCTATTTCATCTTGGAATTTCCAAGTCGTGCAAATTAAATTTATACTTTCATCCATCTTTAGTAAAAACGTTTTTTAATAGCAAGGTCTAGCTTTTTATGATTAGTCTTTTTATTTCAAATTTTTGAATACAGTTTAAGCAATGCTAATTAATGATTTAAAAAAATATATTCACTAGCAGTTGTATGAAGTTTTGGCAACAATGTAAGTCTCTTTGGAAAGGCCTAAAACTACAGGTGAGGTGCGGTTCAAGCATCAGAGGTGTTACTATGGTGAATTTTGGTGACAAGTTGACATTTACCCCTTCCACTGATGGCTGCACCCCTGCTCTCCGGTTGCTATCCTAAACCACCCACCTACCCTCCCCCCATTACCAGCCTGCCCCTGCGTGCTGTAATTCTGACGAAAACCCTGTCTCTATTTTCTTGTTGTGAGTTGCCCTCCCCTGGCAATTGAAACTCACAAAAACTATTTTAATTTATTGTTTATGTTCCGAATCAACATCAGAGACACTTACATAAAACGATGTAGTAGCTAGACAGGCTTTGCTTAGCAACCTGATTAGCAATGCAGTGAAGCATAGGAATAGTTACTCAGCCAGCCAATACACATGAGTTGACTGAGGGAAAATGCTAACTGTAGGAGCTTAAACTAGGGAAGTGTGACGCCTAATAAGTAACTTAGTTTCTCTTGGCTGCAATTGGCCGTTGACTGTTTAAACTGAAACCGTACCTTGTGCACTGTGTATGATTAGGTAGTATATTTTGTATTGTGGTGCTACATTTTACATTATTGGTGTGTTTTTGTGATAGATTTTGGTGAACATTAATAGTAAACTGGGAGTTTGCTACACTATCTCCACACTGAATGCGTTAGAGCTTCACCCACAGCCATCGGTAAGATGCTGTGCCGATAGGAAAGCCTTACTGTGCCGGTAGCACAGTGTGCAGGGCCGGGAGTGACTCCTGCAGGGCCGGCATAGCCCCTACCGACCAGGTATGGTGACTCAAGGCCGGTCAAAGATGGCCGCCATAGCAGCGGACTTCCAAAACCAGCTAGGATCCTGCTTTAGGACAGGAAGAGGAAACACCCTTTCCCGTATCCGAAGTAGTCAAGACCACAAGCTAACCAGAGCCCTGGGACCCTGTAGGACACTCTGATTGGACAGTATGAGAAAGGACTCCGCCTCTAGCCACTTGGCGCTTAATTCATTTAAACCTTATACATTGCATGATTGGTTAGTTATTTATATATGTAAGCGCATTGGTCTGATTACTTCCGGTGCCTTTACTGTTATATGATTTTATGTTACTTACTTCCTGCCAGTTACCTATAAAAGGGCTGGCATTGCAGATAATCTTAGTGGATTGCCACCCTAGGATTTTGGTTGTTGAGAAATAAAGCTAATATTCAAACTTCACGCTGTGTAGTTTGTTTGAGCCTTGGGCTCTGTCTATGTGGGATGACTCGGTTGCGTTACATAGCTGTCACTGTTGAGTAGCACAGTGTCCCCTCTGGAGAGAGGCATAATACTCTAGAATAGTGGATGCCTGTGGAAACCAGACCGAAATCCATTACATTTTGTATACTACTTTATGTAGTTGGCTCAACCTAATAAGGGAAGGCCAGTTCCTCTTGCATTTGCAAATAAAGAGCAACCCTGCCATGTTTTGGCAAAAGAGATTATTGCACCGCTTGCTATTTATATTCCCAAATAGAATTTGTAGTAATAAAACCGTCTATACCAGACCTCTGTTTGGTTAGTCTGAGTCGAGGACTCAGCACTGGTAGCTAGTGTCTGTGGCAAAATGTGAGACAGAGTGGACCCCTTTGAGAGGGTGTTGGGGTGTACTTAGTGAGAGAGAGTATTTGTTTGAAGGTGCGTTGTTGTGTCCGTAGTGGTGTGCAGATATCCACCCGTAGTGGTGTGCAGATATCCACTACACAATGTCAAATGATTATCAGGCCAACAGTTCAGTATTACAGACATGCGAACCATGGCCACCTACACAGATAAATGGTTCTTTACCGGCCACTGCTTGGAGAATTCTGCAGACAACAGGATGCCCACCACTGCCTACTAAAACACTGCCCCAAAGTGCTGAAATCAAGATCTGAGTCAGATCCTATGAGCAAATAGCTCCGTTGGAAAACAGTTTCCACTTTGCTATCAATTAACGAGTACTGCGAATCGGTATGGAATTAAATCTGAATTGGATTTCTATTATATAACTGGTAAGGGAAACTGCCAGACTAACAAGGTTCAAGTATAAATGTCAAGTGAATATATTCCCTTATACAGCTAAGTTCACAATTGATTGCCAACACAACTTTACAGTATAATGCTTCATGTACATATAGCGATCGTGCTAGCGATTTTGCTTAGCGATTGGGGAAGTCCCTCCCCCAAATTGCGCAATTTTTCACTACTGCCAATTCTTCAGCGATTGCGGTAAAACTCGCTGTTATAAAGCATAGCCTTCAATTTATTACAGGATCGTTAATAGATCGGAGCGCTGAATATGACAAGACCATATTGGAAACAAGGGTAAAGTTTTTTTACGTTGTGATTGGCTGATCAAAGAATCCGCTAGCGATTTTTTTATCTCGATCAAAACCTGACGATAACCTCAAATAAAATGCTAGCGATTGCTTAGCGATTTTGTAGGAAACAGAAGTTGCAAAATCACGCAATCGCTTAGGGAATCGCTTAGTAATCGCTATATGTACACGGGGTTTAAGGCACACGCAGTTGTGCCCTAACATATAAATGCCACTATAATTATCGAATAAAAAGAGCTGAAATATGCAAATGAGCTATTCAAAAACACAGCAATATCATTAGTTAGTGCAAACAGGTTAAATAGTAATCAACATAGTAATAACTTCAAGCGAGCAGTTGCATTAATATCGAATTAACTGTTACAGATGTCTATCCCTGATTGGCTGCACAAACAACGAAAGAGGGAAGTGAAAGTCCCTCACTTCTTCTTCTCTAAACAACTAGCACACCCTGCTAGTAGCACAATCAGTGGCTTGCACCTCTAGTCAGTAATCTAATCAGCTGACACTCAGTTAGTAGCGGAAATAAATAAGTATTAAATAATAGCACCATTTAGCACCTACAGTTGGCTTCATGTGCATGCAGTGGATGTTAAACAGATTTCTGTTCATGCAGCCAGATAGGGGCCACACTGTGTAAGCCTGCAACACGTTTTTGAGGCAAATATTGAATTCAACGTGTATTTTAACTGGTATATGTCTCCACAGATGTTAAAGCCATCATGTTATTGGTTATTTGATTTTACCAGAGCTCTTTCATGTTTCTTTACAATCAACAAAACTCGATCAAGATTTAGTGTCAATAAACGTATTTAGCCGATATGGGTTAACAATAGAGCTATCTAGTCACAAAGAAACAAACCACGTTACCAAATCAATCTTCATTCCCGTCGGGGTTCCAACCAATCTTCATTTCAGTATCAGAATGTTTAGCCATTTCCCATTGACAGAACTAGGCAACTTATTTCTTGAAACACAACAGAGTTGCCAATTACTATACTTTTGTATTTCAGGTGTTACTGTGGAGGTTTTTGTGATTAAACTGATCATGAACCCCTTTCCACCCCTCGCCTCAACTATATATATATATATATAATAGAGAGCCTATCCTGGGCCAGTATTTTAAGTAAGTTAGCAGAAAACCTCAGGAAAGGGTAGCCTGAAGATCAAAAGACCAACTAACCACCTATAGATGAGAGGGAGAGCCTGGATTATAGAAGAATTTAAATTAAGAAAGTTGACCCACCTTATTTGGATAGCTAGCTTCCCTTGTCTGTGATTGATTGAAAAATCGCCCCAAGAGTTGGACCATGTCCAGGCTATGTGATTAGTATCTTCTGCTGTTAATGCACTGTTTCATGTAATTTCATCGGTGCAATGTTTGTGTTACTGCCTGTGATTGGCTCACCCCTAATAAGCGGATGAGTGTTCGTTGTCTCTCCTATAAAAAGAGCGGTTGTGCATATTGTACAGTCTACTTATTACATTGCTAAATAGAACTGTGGAATAAAGTGTTTAATCTCTAAAATTTGTGTCCGGGCCGTGGACCTCGTGGGGTCCGGGCCGTGGACCTCATGGGGTTGCTAACATCTACATTTGGGGTAGAATCAGGGTCTACGGAGAGGTAGTGGAGTACGTGCAAGGAGTGCACGTGGATGGTAGGCCGTTGTTTCCATAGTAGAGGGTGGGAATCTACTGCATTATGTTTGCTTGTGATTGTGATATGGCTGTATAGCTATTACGTATTTAATTGTGACAGTTGAGCTGTTTAACTACTTTTTCACAAAAAAGTTAGATGAAAAATCATTATCAAGTACTAAGTAGTTTTCAATGTTTTTGTAGCATTTTATCATGGATCAGTGACTGTCACTTGCACCAAACTATTAGCTGGGCCAATCACTTTCCCAACCATGACAGGCAGTACTTCACCTCCAGTGTGGTCTTCAGAAAGGATAGCTGGTGGTATGGCAAACAATTCCTTTTTACCTTGAAGCAGTTGTCTTGTGTTTTAAAAAGTACATCTGAACCTGTCTTCAGTATAATACTGATGATGGCTTATGTTGAGCAAGAAATTTTATGAATCGTTATGAGTATTCGTCACCTTATGCTTGTTGAACGAAATGCAATAAAAATAAACGAATCGAAAATAATTTTAACCAAAAAAAATAATCATTCTGGTCAGAACTCGAGAGTCAGCAAATGGTAGCTCGCTGAATAAAAAAGTAATTAGTGAGCATTTATTCGTATTGTCCGTAGGTTGTAAATGAAACTGAACACTCAAAAAATTATAATGTGCCGGTCTAATTTGCTTATTTTTTGTAGACCAGTTTTGTTTCTTCAAAAATTTGAGGTAACGACAATTGTGAAAAATGTTCTATATGAAAAGGGCAGCCCTATGTATTATGTTCGTTTGCTGTATTACTGTGTCACTTTGAAAATTAGGAGTTATCTTCTTTATGACCCACTTGGCAGCATATATAAGACTTTATCGAATTATTATGATGTTCTAAACACATATTTCCTATGAAAAACAAGCGGCCATTGATTTTTTGCGAATATTCTTGTTATTACTCTAAAGATGAATTAAATAAATACAGCATTTTTCCGTGAATGGCAAGTTTTAATCTTTAGCTTTGACATTCCAAATTTGGCTTCTTTCTTACCTGTGAATAATGGATACAAATTGCACATTTCCATTGTAATGCTACAGTCCATGTTTACGATGTTTCGTCAGAAAACATTTTTGCTTCCACTGTCTGTTACATTCTGGAAAATCAAGAAGATCAACATAGTGTTATAGCATTGACAATGTCATATTTTTGTATTCAGGGTACGGGCGACAAGAGTTAGTTAGTTATAGAAAATGCTCCAAATACTCACTATCTGAAGTGATGCTAATATGCGGTAGTACGCAAGTCATACACATCAGCCAAATAACGATTGCAAGGAATTCACACAAAGACTGTGCAGTGGGTTAGTGCTTTTTACTATTTTAATGCAGATTATTTGATATCTGAGGGTAATTAATGATCTTAAGAAATTTTGAAACGTCTATGTATTGCTAGATGTGTTTTATGTAGCACCGGAATGTGTAGGGGACAGCTCAGGTATAATGAGGGCTTGTGAAGGAATAAAGGGGTCCTGCTCATACATCCTGACTAGGTCTACCTCCAAGTGCTCTGAAGCTAACCAAGTCGATGTATCATTCCAGTGCATTCCTGGTAGGTAACCTTACGATACACAGCGTTATTTGTATCTATTTGAATTTATTAGAAAAAGTAAAACAAATGTTTGATTGGAAAGTTATCACCACAATTCATTAAGTGTTAGCTGGAAATAGCTGCTGATCGCTTGTAATAAGTCTTTATGGTGCATAGGACGAGTTTTGCTTCGAGTGGAGAGTTGTTTTCTCATCAGGCATTCCAAAACTATTGAAAAATTCAACCACCATGCAGCAACAAAATTTTGATAGATCGATTGAAGTCTATGGAGGTCTATGCATGTCTATGGAAGTCTAGAACCGCATACTCAACAGAAAGGGCTGTCTGCAAACAACAGTTACATAATGATATTATATAGTGCATTCGAACAAGTAATTGTAACATTTTCATGAAGTTTTCAGTCTGAAATTCATTTCCAAAGTTCTTAATCATGATTATTTACCGCTTTCAAAGTTTGTTTCTAAAGAAAGTTGCAAGTATTTCAGATTAAATTAGTATCGCGGTTGTAAAAGAGCAACGCTGGAAATATAATTTTGGCAATGAAGTTTTTCTATCTCAAATATTGTACAAAAAGAACTAGTAACATTGTTTACTTAATCTTAAATCCAAAGATTTTCTGTTTATATAAATCAATAAATAATTTTTTTTTTGATTTTGATCATAAAATAATGCCACATGAAAGTCAGTGTGCACATAATAGCGATATTAGCAGAAATGAAGAAAATTGCTAGATTGAGAAAACAGCTCCAAAAAAAATCAAAAATTTTGTAAACTCATTTTTTGCATACACAACAATCTCTGCACAATGTCAATATCTGGTGGGCCCTACGTCTATGCAAATGAGCAAAAGTTTTGAAAATCAACTTTATGGCTCTATATAAGTTTTTCCACTTTAGTGAAAAATTGGGTTACTGGTGAGAGGGCAGCTCCCAATGAATTGTGTAATGCACTTGAAACTGAAAAAAATGAAACTAAACTAAATCCTATCAAAAGCTCTTTTAAATTTGGTGTAAATTTGAAGCAAAGTCAAAATTTAGCGTATGCACATTTTTTAACAAAGATTATTGGTTAGGTGCGAAAACAAAAGCAATAAAAGTAAAATTTAAACATATCTGACGGATAAAATATGTCAAACACGTTTGCTATAATAAAACAAAATGGTGCCGGCGGCAAAAATCAATTTTGTCAATGTAATTATATATTAGCTTGCTATATATTTCATTTGAGTTATTAGAGTGATTAAACATTGCAAGTAGTCATTAGTTATCATTCATTTATATTGTTTGGTCTAACTTCA
Organism: Cryptosula pallasiana; assembly: GCA_945261195.1. Taxonomy (NCBI): domain Eukaryota; kingdom Metazoa; phylum Bryozoa; class Gymnolaemata; order Cheilostomatida; family Cryptosulidae; genus Cryptosula; species Cryptosula pallasiana. The sequence continues at coordinate 29,142,455 of OX183136.1, read as the reverse complement.
AGTCAAATTCAACATTTGAGTATAAATATTCATAATCATTTCTTATCTAGAAAGGCCAATGGGAGGCCTCCACTCTAAGACCCAAAGTTAACAATAAAACGCAGCCAAGCAGTTGGCTGGGTCACAGATTGGCATAAAACCTTTTTCTGAATCTCTAAAACTCTGCCTGCCATCAGCCATTTAATGGGTTCCTTATCAAGCAAAGGATTACGGAAATCACAAAAGCTCATTAAGTCAAATGACACAAAATATATTGTAATGAAATTCAGCATAGGTGGCCTCTCTCATTGATGCTATGCTAGTCAGTATGCAGTGTGTAAACACCATTAGCTATAGCATTAGCTATACGCATAAGAACTAGACTCAGCTACGCCTGACTGCCCTTAGTACAGAGGTGTATGCGTGCCTACCGCAAGGATGGATGAGTAAAGAATTCAAGCAGGGGATTTCCCGCCTTACTGAAGAACTGGACTGGCGCTTTATTGTTACTACCTATTGATGAGTATATGTTTGCATTGCGCCTGTTTATCTGTTATTTTTGTTGACCTATATTATTGTTATGAACCAATCATCTTATGCTATTTTTCAACTGATTCATTAGCATATCTAACTGCATAACCTTGTCAACATGTGGCCCAGTGGGCAGATTGGATTGTGCGCTTACAAAGAGAGGTACTCTGAGTAAGCTTTTGTCTCTTGAAGCAATAAAGTGTTAGCTATTGTAACCCGGTGTGTTCAGTTGGCAGTTGGCCAAAAAGTATTAGGATACTTGCACACGGCACAACAACACGGTGTGTTCAGTTGGCAGATAGCCAAATAGTATTAGTATACTTGCACACGCACAACACGGAGCTTATTGACTCATAGCTCATCTATAGATAGAGCCACTACTAGCGAATAAGTAGCTCTCATTAGCAATTGCTGTTACATTGCTAAACCAGTACACTTCTCTAGTAGCTGTTTGGTAAAGGTGCGACAAAATCCTTTACATTGGTGGCAGCGGTGGGATACTAGTGAACGTTAGACACTACTAGAGAAGCTGTACACGGCCAAACAACACCCTACTCATTCCCCGAGTATTGGTGTTTCCTATAACGTAATAGTTGCCTGGTAGCAGCCAAACTACCACCCAGGGACACTGTTACACCCCTTGCTCTGACCCGGTGGTACCCCCCACCCGGCAGAACACCCCCCTCTCCTTGCTGTGTTTGATAAGAGAACTACAGTCACCCTGCGCGGTGAACTCGGTAGTCGCTGTACTGCTCACGCGAGATCGTACAGGCATCTCTTTCGAACCCTGGGTACCCCTCTCAGTTCTGCAGGGTATCCCTCTCAGCTCTGCAGTGTACCCTGCATGCGCTGTACCGAGTGATTAAGAAACTGTCCTGCCTATATACAGCCAGAGTTTCTCACCTAGTGTTGACACGGCATTGACGCAGTGTGCTGTCAGTCTTCCACTGTTCATCTGGTACACGGAGTTGTCTCCTCCCGTGCTCACAGACCCTGCTGATTGTGAAGACTATACTCCACGTTGATGACCACACAGAGAGCCAGGAGCACTGGGCGGTTGCCAGTGGGCACGGCAAAAGCTGAGGCATTAGACAGACTCACACAGACCCTGCGAGGAATGTTGCAACACCCTGCACCACCCCCTGCTCCTAAACGGGACTTCAAACCTCCTAAGTTCAATGGACAAGGTGATGTAGAGTACTTCATCACACGGTTTCTAGAGGTTGCTGAAGCCAATGAGTGGAATGCTCGCCAAACCCTGCTCCATGTGAGAGAGGCACTTCGTGATGAAGCACTGGATTGTGGTAGACCCAACACCCTGCAAGCAGTGTTCACAGCACTCCGTGCTCGCTTTGGCCTTACACGCCGTGAGGCGCTACAGAGTGTAGCACACTTGAAGAAGGCATCGAAGACTTCCCTCCAAGAACATGCTAGCGAGGTGGAAAGACTAGTTCGAATAGCCTATGAAGATTTGCCAGACAGACATGTTGAACGCATGATACTAGAGACGTTCTCCTCCACCCTGGGTAACCCAGATCTGCAACGCCATTTGTTAGCAGTGGATCCGCAGAGTCTGGAAGACGCAGTTCGTGCTGGAGGCGAGTTCCTCCACATCAAGGCAGTTCCTGACTCGAAACCATCCAGGGTACGAGCTGTAGAAAGTGATGAAGAGGAAGAAGAACCCTGTAAGCCTTCCATGAAACCATTCCATCATTCTCAGACTGCTGCCATGATGTCGCCGGCTCCAGGAGGGATGGCTCACCCGTGTCCAGTTACTAACAACAACCCCACAGTGAGCTACCCCCCTCCACCCCGGCAGCCAGCGCCCGTGTCGGTAGACATGATGACTCATCTACTCCAGACAGTACAGAACATGGCTATGGAGTTGCAACAAATGAAGCAGTGGCAACAACCAGTGCATACACCCCCTTCGGTGCCCCCGGGTTCCTTTCCTGTGGGACACACCCCTTCTGTGATGTATGCACCCCCTGTTGGTGTGTACCCTGCTCCTGAAGTGACGCAACCTCCTGCCCGGGTACCCCACCACATGCCTAATGTGGTGCACAACCCTTCACCAGCTACACCTGGCACCCCTGTCATGGGACAGAACTCTCAACACACGGTGTCACAGCCTGCTACGGCGCGGTTGGTTCCCCCTCAGTGTTGGGGCTGTGGACAGACAGGTCACTATAGTAGAGGTTGTCCATCTAAGCCTAAGACAACCACCGTACCCAGAGCAAAACCCGTGTCGGGAAACGACCAGTGCCCGCAGTAGTCACCCCCTCTACTAGCTGTAACAGGGCACAAAGGTGGAAGAAAGAACTGGAAAGGGTAGAGAGGCACAACCCTGTGTTTCCAACTCCTTCACCCGGGTCCTCTGGACCACCTATCAGAAAGAAGGCGCCGCCTTCCCCACCTAAGTGGCAGCTGCCAACCTCTAACTGGTATGCAGTGTGCCAAATGACGCAGACGGCACAGAGCCTTATGAAACCTCTGCCGCCGTACACTCCTTACTCGACCTATCTCCTTTGGAGCCTGTAGGTCCCCTGAAGAACCAGCCTGCCCCAGTTCAGAGACCCAAGCCAGTAGTTGCACCAGCCAGCCCGTCAGTGGAGCGCCCTTCACGCCCTAGAAACAGAGCGTGGCCTCCCCCCTCCCAAGCTGCAAAGGTTCAACCTACCAGGCTGTCTAACACTGAGATGGAACGGCCATACCGGGCAAGCTACTTCCTTCCAGGGAAACTTGAAGGCAAGTCAGTCACCCTTCTAGTCGATACCGGCTGCACCACAAATCTCCTATCCAAGCACGTCTTTAACCAGTTACCTGAGTCAGTAAGACAGTCAGTACAGGAGAGTGAGTCACATGGTATCCTTGCCGACGGCACCCAGATCCCTTTCTATGGAACGGTGAGAGCTACCCTCCGTCTCCGTGATGTGAAAACTGAAGCTACATTTGTTGTCAGTCACATAAGCGAGGACGCTATCTTGGGGATGCCCTTCCTCACAGACCATGATTGCAGAATGAGGTTCAGTGAGTGTGCCATTGTCGTAGCAGGAAAGGAGATGCGCTGTACTAACAAGGACGGTACACTGCTAATGAACAATGTTCAGGTCCTTCGTACCACACAGCTACCTCCAGGCACGGAGTCCACCATTCTGTGTAAGGTCACCACACAGAGCTACTTACCCCTTGGGTTAGTAGAGTCCCGACCCGGAGGTCCTCCAATTGCTGCTAGTCTGAACAAGCCAGATAGCAAGGGACATCTGTTAGTGAGGTGCATGAACCCGACTGCTCAGCCAGTAGAACTGAAGGCGGGAAGCACCATAGGCCACTACAGAGGAGTGAGCCCTGAAGAGGTCGAGCAAA